>JZKD02S1092677.1:201213-216967 GCA_000966675.3 Picea glauca | reverse complement strand
ATGAGTAAATCCTATTAAAGTTGTGTTGCAAAGTTGATCCATTTGCATTTTAACACATAAATTTTACTTGCAAATAATTTCAAGAATACAAGTCTTCTTCATTTTTAGATCAAGTGTGGAAAGCAACAACGGTCGGTCGGATTCGTCGTGTGATTATATAAATGGAGATAAATATATGTCAACCCACCAACGTTGGAACCCACGATCATAGAAAGGCGACTAAGTATATAACCACAAAGCGACAATACATGGGAAGAAGAAAAGGGGAAAATGACCAAGGAGACCGCGGTGGAATTGTAAATCACGGAAATTTTGAGTGCAATATGTATATCACAGAACAAGAAGCAGCAGAGTTCGAATGCGCCAACCCAAAACAGTGACTAAGAATTGGAGATTTCGTGAACCCGTGAACAGGAGGATCCAAAATAGGCTCACAAGGTCTCCCCATAAGACGTGAGGCCCCGACGGTCAAATTGTATCGTTCAGAACATTTGAATTCATAATCTGTAACATGAAAGAGGGGACAATATCAGAACTCGATAGTCAATTTCTATATTGCGGAGGGCTAGATGCGAACTGTTTTGTATCAGTGTGTGCAGTTGTCACTAGTAAGAGTCACTAGTAAGAGCATAACCAATGTATATTAGGAAGGACAAGAAGTTAGTGGGGATGGAAGACAGGGACATATACTTTGAAACATTTGTGAACTGTGGTAGAGTGAAGCTTGCAAGTCCGAGGAGTTCGCGGTGGAATTGTAGATCATGGAATTTTTGAGTGCAAGATGTACATCATGGAACAAGAATAAGAAGAGTTGGAAACCGCCAACCCAACAACCACGGCCATAAAATTGGCTCAGTATGGAAATCAATAGTGGTCGGTCAGATTCATCGTGTGATTATATAGATGGAGATAAATATATGTCAGCCCGCCAACACTGGAACCCGCGAACATAGAAAGGTGACTAAGTATATAAACAGAAAGCCATAATACACGGGAAGAAGAAAAGGGAAAAAGGACTAAGGAGTCCGCGATGGAATTGTAGATCACGAAAATTTTGAGTACAATATGTGAACCTAGTAGTCAATTTGTATATTGTGGAAGGCTGGATGCCAACTGTTTCGTACCATTGTGTTCAGTTGTCGCTAGTAAGAGCACAACCAATCTATATTAGGAATGAGAGGAAGTTACTGGGGATACTTTGAAACATTTGTGAACCGTGGTAGAAAGAAGCTTGGTGCCAACCCGAAACAGTATCCTTGAGTTGGACATTTCATGAACCCAGCTACAAGAGGATCCAAAACAGGCCGACAAGGTCTCTGTAGAAGACGCAAGGCCCCGACGTTCAAATTGTATCACTTCGAACATTTAAATGCATAGTCTATAACACGGAAGAGCAGATGATGTCAGAATCCGGTAGTCGATTTTTATATTGTGGAGGGTGTGATGCCAACTGTTTCATACCTCTATGTCCAGTTCTCACTACTAAGAGATAATTTAGTATTGAAAATAATTTTTTTATATATTGTTAGATAGTTGATAGGGATTACCATCCATAAACAATGGCAATCTTAACCCCGCCAACCCTGGAGTCCATGTGTCAATTTTCATATCACGGAACTGCAAGCACTGTTTGGAGGACACAGAACAATAGAAGTTCAATGTTGAGTCAGCCAACCCGCAGGTCCACTTGTCAATTTGTATATTGCAGAATTCTGGGTGCTATTTGTAGGGCACAGAACAATGGAGGCCCAATTTTGAGCCCGCCCGCCTGAGAACCCGCGATCCAAAAAGTGGCTAGGTATGGAATGTGCAATCCGTACATGGTCTATAAAATATCATGTCCATACTTTATAGTCCCATAATACACGAGAAGAAAAAAAGGGAAAAAGGACGAAGGAGTCTGTAGTGGAATTGTATATCACGAAAATTTTGAGTGGAAGATGTATATCACAGAACAACAAGTAGCAGAGTTCGAAAGCGCCAACCCAGCAACTACGGGCATAAAATTCACTAAGTATGAAAATGAACAACGGGTGGTCCAATTCACCATGCGAGAATATAGATGGAGATGAAGATATGTCAACACGCCAATGTTGGAACCCGTGATCATATAAAGGAGACTAAGTATATAACTAGAAAGCGATAATACACGGGAACAAGACAAGGGAAAAAGGACTAAGTATCTCGCAGAAGAACATCTAGTGTTTGCTTAGTAATGCAAATCCTTTCGAACCCCTGTTGAGTTCTCACCAGTTAAGGCGTAAATTGCAAATCACAGAAGTATCTTTCATACCACTGTGTCTAGTTGTCACCAGTAAGAGCATAGTTGATGTATATCAGGAAGGATGCGAAGTTGTTGGGGATGGAAGGCATCGATAGATACTTTGAACGAAGTTAATGTAGACGAGGAACCTGCGATGGAATTGTAGATCATGGATGTTTTGAGTGCAAGATGTATATAACAGAACGATAAACAACCGAGTTCGTAAGCATTGACGCTGCAACGACGACCATAAAATTGGCTAAGTATGGAAAGGAACAACGATCAGCCAGATCCGTCATGTGAGGATATAGATGGAGATGAAGACATGTCAGCCTGCCAACTCTGGAACCAGATACCATAGAAAGGCAACTAAGTATATATCTAGAAAGAGATAACGGGCGGGAAGAAGAAAAGGCCAGTTCATATGCGCCAACTTGGAAACCGCGGACATATGGAAAGGAACAGCGGTCGGTCGGATTCATCATGTGAAGATACAGATGGAGATGAAGATATGTCAGCCCGCGAACCCTGCAACCGCCCATCATAGAAAGAAAAATAAGTATAAAACCAGAAATCCATAATGGACGGGAAAAGGAAAAGGGGAAAAGGGATAAGTATATGACAGTCGAAAAACCTTTTTTTTCCATTTATTAATGCCAATGTTTTCGAACCCCTGCTAGGTTCTCACTAGTAAAAGCATAAACTGCATATCACCAAAGTTCTTTGGCTGCAAGATGTATATGACGGAACATGAGACATAGGTGCTGGGTACCGCGAACACAGGGCCTGGTGGCCAGATAACTGGCTAAGTATTGGCCAAGGGAAAGGTTTGATATCTATTTCAATAGTATTCATACTAATATGTATTAATGGAGAAATTTTTCATATTTATCTGAATAGTATTCATACTAATATATATTAATGGATTGTTTTTGTTTCAAATGAAAATGACTCCCAATTTGCACGATGCTCTTCGGTTCACAAATTTCATTTAAACCATGAAAATTTTGACTGCAAGATGTATATAATGCAACAAGAAACATGAATTTGCATTGTGGTTTCAACAAGATAAACTCCTTATCATCTATTCATCTTGTATTCTTTGCAATGACATGGGCAAACACCGACTCTCCATAAACATTAATATCTAAATTAAATTAAATGTAATCAAAATTTGGTGTGATTTAAGTGATTAAGACAGCTTCAGCCGTTCCTTTATTAATGCCAAGCTTTTCGAACGCCTGGTGAGTTATCATTAGTTAAAGAATAAATTGTAGATCACGGAAGCTCTTTGGCTGCAAGATGTATATGATGGAACAGGGAACATAATTGTTTAATACCGCAAACACAAACATAATTGCCTAAGCTTTGTCGAAGAAGAAGTTTTTGTATTTATTCAAATAGTACTGATATTAGTATATATGCACATATATTATCAAATAGAAGAAGCTGCAATATATGCAAGATACTGAACAGGAACATTGTGTCAACACTTGAGCTACCTTCTTGTAACTCATTAATTCATTCTATTTACGGGACCCGAAGAATGGAAGCAGGACGGGTCCTCCAAAACAAAATTAAAACAAATACCAAAGATTGGAAAATACTATTAAAAAATAAACTGGAATTATTCTATATTCAAATAAGATGGGTTACAAAATATAGTTGAGACTATTTGCCACAACGATTGTGATTTCGTGTGCCATTGACCAATAAAAAATATGTACATTGATGAAGCTTGTTGACAGTTTTCTTGACGTGCAAACCCTCTATTCGAAAAAAATGATTTGAATATCAATTTCGGGTCTTGTACTTATTTGGTGCTGCCAAGTACATCTATCCCAGGTTTTTGAATAGCTTGTCTCTTCAAAATATGGCCAGCTTGCAATGGTTGGTTATTCAACATTCCATTCTTTGTCAAGTATTAATTTCCCTCTGCCATCGAAAACTTGGGGTTTAAGGTGCTTTCCTTGCAATGTTCCTGACCCTTGACATCTGAGACAACTTAGAAATGTGATTTAGGCTGGTTTCAAAGTGGATGGAATCGTTTTATGTCACGATAGCTATGGGACGGGAAAAAAATTCAAGTATGTTGTGACTGTTATTCTCCATGTATTCGATCATTTGTTTGGTTGAAAAGGTTGCTTGAAGATTTTTATGTTGAACTTCTTTGCTTTATTATAGTAAATTGGAAGAAACATCCAACCCAGCTGCAAAATGTTAATATGTTGAGGTACATCACTTCTTCAGGCATCACAGGTCTGGCAAGTGTATCAAATGCTGCAGAACGCATCAATATAGGTCTGGCAAGTGTATCAAATGTTGCAGATTGCATCAAAATATATCTTTCCTCATAGTGGTGATAGATATGGAAGCCCACAGAAAGGTCTAGAATGTTTGGAGGTGACACCAAATATGTGGAGTTTGTAACTACATCTAGAGGAAACTGAACAAACTTTGACAAAGAACATGGGTTTCTGTCAAGTCAGTTACCACACCCACAAGTAGCTTGACAAACTTTGAAATAGAAACTTTTGTAGTGATAATATGTCATTTTATCCACCCATACAGTTTTTGTTACCCGCCTCTGGTTACATTCGCAAATGGAGTAATATTTTGCGTCATTTACGAACATCACAGGCCATTTTGCAAGCCACGGTAAGTGCACCGCCCCCGAGGAAGAAAAATTCTTATGGTATCTACAGAATTTGATACAGTTGCCGAATCTGTGTTGTTGGAAGAAACTATATACTTCAACGAAGAACTATTTTGCACGTGACCTGAAAATCCATTACAACTCCCAACAAGAAAACAAAGAAGTTCAACAAACAAATCTCCAAGCAGCCTTTTCAACCAACCAAAGCATCGAACACAGGGAGAACACCAACCAGAAGATACTTGTTCTTTTTTCTTCCTTCTCTCTGAGTTTCTGTTGGATAACATAGTTTTTTTTTTACTCAAAGCTCACGTCACATAAAACCAATCTCTCTTCTTTCATCTAGGCCTCAATCACATCTCTAAGTTGTCTTACATGTCCATGACCATGAACATTAGAACGAAGGCACCCTAAAGCGCAACTCTTTGATGATAGAGAGAAATGGAAATAAGTATTTAAAAGAAACGTTGGATGATCTTCTGTAGATTTTGTGTTAATTCATTTTAATGACAGATGTTCTCGATATTTTTGCTTATTAATGCCAATATTTTCAAATATGTACGCTGAATAGTGACTAATAGCACGTATTAACATTCCCATATCCAAGTAGATTCTCAAATCTGACATCTAAGATATGCAAAATATTAAATAGGGACATGACGTCAAGGCCTCTGTGGGTGACACATTCGTGGACTATGCTGAAGCCTTTAAGAAAACTAAAGGAGCCAATTTTTGTTTTTTTCAAATTCAAAATGAAGGCAAAAGAAATTACCAGATCCCATAATATTCGCTTGTCTATTCATTTTAATGGGAGATGTCCTCGAGCTTTCCACTTATTAAATCCAATCTTTTCAAATCTGTGTGGTTGGTTGTGACTTTCGAAAGCATAATTATTGTCTATTGGGAACGACGGAAGGTAGCGGGGATGGTTTTAAATTTTCTGAACCTGGAAAGGCATCAACCCGCCAAACTTTGAAAACTCGACTATGTATGGAAATCTAGGTAGAATAGACAAACTCATTGCAGGCAAAGGCACGGTTGTGAGTTTGAGGAGTGTCGGGTTGAATTCTAGAGCATGGAAGTTATAGGTGCAAGATGTATACATTGAACACGACCTGTCATAGTTCGATAGAACCTATCAGCGAAGCCGTGTCCATAACACTGCCTAAGTATGCAACCGAACGACGGTCGGTTGGAATGATCATAGAAAGGAGAGAAACTATAGAGCCAAAAACATAGTTTACAAGAGGAAAATAAAAGGGAGAGAACAACTATATCGCTCACAATGCAAAACCTACTCTCATAACTATGAAACCATAGCAACACATAATCCATGGAAAAAGCATCACCAGCTATGAAATATAGTTTGAGGTCGACAACTATGAAATATAGTTTGAGGCCAACAAACTCTGGTTCAACGCGTAAGAGATGCAATTTACATCGACTGCAATTATTTTGTATGTTATTTTATCTTGATAGTATCCTATGCAGACTCCAATGCAAAAGAATGTAAGAAGAGATCCAACTGTGGATGCAGCATCCCAACATTGCAAACCCTAGGCAAACAAGAACAAGCAGCAAATAACAACCCAGTTAAGAAATACCAAAAGGCCCAACTGCAGGCGTAGGGCCCGAACCCTGCAAAGTCGAATCAAACAACAATAAACAACATACAACGAAAAAGGAAGCAAGCAACAACCACTCCACCAGGAATGACACGGTTCCAATTGCGATTGCAGAACCCCAAATGTACAAACTCCAACAACACGAACAGGAAAGCAAGAACAACATCAACATGCAAATAAGAAATCACTGGAGATGCAAAAAGAAAGCATGAACTAGTTAACTAGGCAAACAAGAATAAACAACAAATAACAACCCAGTTAAGAAGCACCAAAAGGCCCAAATGTAGGTGTACGAACCCAACCCTGCAAAGTCGAATCAAACAACAATAAATAACATGCAGCGAAGAAAGAAGCAAGCAACAACCACTCCACCAGGAATGACACAGTTCCAATCGCGGTTGTAGAACCCCAAACGTGCAAACTGCAACAACACGAACAGGCAAGCAAGAACAACAACAACATGCAAATAAGAAATCAATGGAGATGCAAAAAACAAGCATGAACCAGTGAACCAACAATGTCGTTGAAGCATATAAATTTAAAAAATGGAAGAAAATGTATTGTAACAAGCCTGTTAAGCAACCATTGAACGCTACCAAGCCTGTTAGGTAAACATTTAAGTTTGTCAGAAATGCTTTGTAAACATTTAAGAAAAAAATGCAATGTGGCAGGTCTCTGACGTATCCCAAAAAAATTATTATATTTTTTGTAACAATAGTTCGAACACCAGAGAATGTATTCGAAGGCCAAACTTGGATATGCCAGCATATCAAACATTGCCATAAATTTACCTAGCATAAAATGCTAAACCAAACATTCGAACTAATGCTAGCATTAATCCAGCTTTGACAAATGCATAACAAAATATATGATTCAAAAATACCATAAACAATCAAATACTTAGATATGCCAACATATATAACATTGGGAATAGCGAAGCCGGCAATAAGACCTCCAATCCCTTGTCGAATCAGATGATGACAAATATGGTACTTTTTTTTATATATAAATTGATGTTTTCATTTCCCTGGTTCCAACAATAGATAATATGGAAATATTTGTGGTCAAAGGACAAACTAATATGAAGTCAATGATTTATCGATCACTATAGTCCCTCTATGCCTACGGAAAGGACTAATAATACTTTGAGAGTAAGAATTTAATATATGATGTGATGTAATGTCCATGCAGCATAAGTATATATGATTTAATTATGTTGCTTTAGTAATTTACTTTTAAAAGTAGAAAATAAGCATAAAGTTTTATGTCCAAGCATTCAATGTTGTGTTCTAAGTTGAATATTATTGGAGCTCTCCATTTTAGGAAGTCTATTTTTTAAGGCCTTCTAAATAATATAAATTCAATGAGAAGTATGGAGAAAGGAAAATAATATTTTTTCAATTATAGATTTAAATATAATTTAATTTTAAAAAATTGTTTTTTAAATGTTTTTAAGAAATTATAATTGAATTGTAGCTTTTAGGGTTAGATGTGAGTTTTAAAATTTGTTTATTTCACAATCTAGTTTATGGACTTATGTTTGGTTAAAATATTTTAGTTTTGTTGAAGTTACTTTATATATGTTAACTCATTTTAAATTCAAACAATAATAGGGTTATAGATTAAATGGTAAAGGTTTTTTTGGTTAAACAAACAAACGAAGAGAGATCGTCTTTGTGATACTTACTAGGTTGAGACATTCAAGAATGAGAGATTTTGGTGCATGGACTAAGTTATGCATCCAAATGTAGACATTTCATGAAAAGAGGTATGAGGCAAACTAAAGGGTGATGCCAAGAGAGAACATATCAACAAGGACATGACACCATGACAATGGTCCTTCTTGGACAAAATATGGTTTCGAGGATTTATGGAGGACAACTGCCAATGGGTAATAATAGTGTGGAGGTGACTAACATAAGAGAAATGTTGCTACACTATACGTTCTAAAAATTCTAACAGTGTTTGATTGGGTTGAAATTGTGCAACTCATCTAATTATGAAAGGACTTATGTCTCATAGGGTGTTCCTCCTCACTCTCACTTGTGTTCTCAATGTCGAGGCATAGTTTACAGGAGCACCTTCCTATGCCACTCTAGGCCTTCAATCCAATCCTTGGGGAAAAGGGGGGTTACCCTCATTTTTCCTTTAAGATATCACCTTAGCATGTCGTACTAGGACAACTTTTTCCATGAAGCTCCAACTAGATTTATTGTAGGGGCAAGATGGTGCTTGGTATTGTCTCTGCAATATATTTAAAACAATATAAAAATATTGTTGAGTTATGGTTTTTTGGGTGTAACCAAGAAGCCAAACAACGAGGTGATTTGACAAGTTTCAACCACATGAATGATCTTTTGAACCAAGGGCACCATGATATAATTATGCTTGACAAATAACTCATAGAAAATGAACAAGTATATGTTGAGGAGGAGGCTAAACTACTTTCATAGCATGCATATCAACTAGATAGAAAATCAAATGGGAAAAACAAAAATAGATCCATTGGTTTAATCAACACTATGTGAGACAAAAAATAAAAGGGAAAATCAACATAACTTGTTTGAGATTTATTACTTCACCACTGGCAATGAGCCTTGGTCTTGATTACACAATAAACCAAGAAATTCATTTATAAACCGGCAGCTCCATTGTTGAGGACTATAAATCTCAAAATTGAAATAATCATTCAGTTATACAATAAGTGCATCATGGGTTGGACTATAAAATTGTTATCCTTGGCATCCTTGCTTCCCTTTACAATATCTATTGCTTATATAATTCTTATACAGAGAAAGAGGAGAAGTAGAAGAAGAATAATGTTACTTGATGTTGCAAAATAGTGATACTCCAAGTAGATCTTCAATTTATAATGGCCTCTTTCTTCTATTTCATCATTTTTTACTATTGTTTCAAACCTCTAATAAACCTCCTATCAACCATTGTAAACAAGAAAAAACTATCTCTTGTAAATTGTTTGGGGTTGGGGGGGGAATGCACCCAAAATTCCAAAAATTAAGTTAGAAAAGTATTGGAAACCAATTATCTAGCCCTCCACATTCCTATTGCTTCCACTAACTATTTCCTTCTACCTAGGGCTTGATTTTTGTTTAAGATCTAGACCACTCTTCCTTAATCCAAAAAACTTAGGGGCACATGTCGAATTCTAATTGAAAATAGTTATTTCACTATATTTGGTTTCTTTCCCCTTCAAGAACTACTTCTTTTGGTTTTGGGTATGTGGCTCACTTGAGATTAAGTTATTGTTGGCAACTAGGAGGGTAATTATTGCCAAAATGGCATCTGAGTTGGAGGGGGGGTGTTGATTTTGACCATTCATTGATTATTGGTATGTTATATTACCAAGTGCCTTCTTTCCATTCGATCTCTATTATGGTGGATAGGGTCGTATGCTTTTTTGGAGTTACTCGCATTTATCTCCACCTTTGGATCTACTTTTCAATGCTTGAAAGGGGCCCCAATTGCAAAATTTGGGTCGATTCATAAATTGGGTGCAAGTTTGAAAAGCGGTAAAATACACTCAAAATGGGTGAAAAGGGGGGCATTCGAAAGAGGGGAAACACAATCTAAATGGGTGAAAAGGGGGGCACTCAAAAGAGGAAAACCACAATTAAAATGGGCACAAAGGGCTCAATTTAGAAATTTGGCTTGATCAACAAATCGAGGGTCGAAATTTGAAAAGAAAGAATAAAGAGGCTTAATTAGGAGATTGGGACCAATTTCAAAATTGAGAAGAAAATTTTGAAGGAAAATGAGAAAGAGGCATGATCATGTGATTGTGCCTAATATCAGAATTTGGAAAAAATGTTTGAAGGAAAAGGAGAAAGAGGCCCAATCAAGAGATCAGGCTCAATTTCGAAATCAGGAAGAAGGATTCAAAGGCAAAGATGAAAGAGGGTGGATTTTGAAATTCCAAAGAAAGGTTCAAAGGAAAAAGAGAAATAGGCATGATCAAGAGATCAGGACCAATTGTGAAATTGAGAATAAGTTTTTGAAGGAAAAGGAAAAGAGGGATTGATTTAGAAATCAAGCATGATTTGAGAATCGAGAAGAAACGAAATTCGAACAAGAAAAGAGGGCTTGAGTTAGAAATCAAGCCCAATTCGAGAACTGAGAAGAAACTTTGTCAAGTGAGAAAAATGAAGTGAAAAGAAACGAATATTCCGAACATTTACAAAGGTTAAAATAGATAGAGAAATGGATAAGTCTCAAAATCATTGAATATTGAAAACTTCAAAGACAAGGCTTGATTTTGAATGCAATTTGCCATGGAAGTTGTTGGGGGCTCAACAAGGTGACAATATCGAATCCTTTTGTGGGATGGCTCCTCCCTGTGAAGTGCTAAGAACCAAATCTCTTGGGTGAAGAAAACCAGTGCCTTAATCCATTAGAGTATGGAGTCAAATATTTTCTTCTTCTCAAACTCTTGTTATTAGGATAAGACAAGTTATTACTAGAAATATTGCTGAAAAATAAAACTAAATGTTGGAGAGAATGAAAGGAAAATGCATGAAATCGACATAAGAAAAATGGAAAACCTACCTACTTATCCTAACTAGCAAGTATGCCGACTAGGTGGCATGGCATTTCCAGTGGAACCATGTATGCAGTTTGATAAGGCTATGGGACTTGTGCGGTAGACATGATGTAGATGTCATTGGGGTTAAACATGTAAAAGGATAGGAAAATACATCACCAATGGCCATAAAACATGCCCAAAAGGGGAATATACTATTTAAGGGACAAACAAGATTAGAATAGCATTGGGTTGTGACCTTGAAAGCATAATGGAAATTAGTGAGAATCGAGGAAAACAATGAATGAGTTACCCATATCCAGTGTTTGCTTTGTTTCTTTGTTTCATGGAAGTTCTCGTCCATCCATGCTGCAATTTGATCTTTATGAAGAATTAGTTATTTAATGTATACATGCTCAAAAGTAAGTGCAATAAACAAATTATATTTGTCCTTGCATATCAAATCTACACTTTTCATTGGTTGTTTAGATGTAAAATCATCCCTTCTCTTTTCACTGTCACCATCATCATCAAGGATACCCTCAAATTCCAAGCTTTGGTGTTCAAGTACTTATGGAATTTGTGTTCCATTCCCCACTTCATATTCATGGTGCCATTCTTCTTTAATATCAAATATGTCTTATTTTCCCTTGCCATTGTTGCTATCTTGGAAATCATCATGCTCTAGTTGAATGTCATTTTCTCTTTCTTGCTCAAGGAAAACCAAGGACACCTTCTCTTAGATGGAGCAATGGTACCCCACTTCATAATGTTCATATTTTTGTGCTAGTAATCATTGACTTCTTGGTTTGCAACCTTTAAACCAACATTAGAATCTAATGAAAATTCATTGCCAACAATATTTTTTAAAGACCAAGAGGTGAACACTAAATAACTCATTAATTTCATAACTTGTGTGTTGCAAGTCATTATCTTCTTGACTTGCATCATTTGGTTGCTAATTATTTTAGAAATGGAGGAAGGTGACCAATCACAATTGGTTTTAACAATTTCCTCCTCCAGCTGACATGCGGGCCTAGAAAGGTTTTCACCCTAAATGTGCACTTCAAAATTTATGAATGCCCCCACTTCAGCAAGATTAATGGCCTGTTATAATGGAATTGATGTTTTGTATGTATAATGGACTAAGAAGATTCATTTGATAGTTGATTTTTCAATTTAAGGGAACATTGAATGTTGTCCTCTCGTATTCTTCAACTAACTATGTTATGAGGCCCTCAGGTAAACAAGAATCCACTAGATCTGGAGTATATAGTGAAGCTTTACATTATTTCTCACATATTTTCCTTAGGAGAATGGGGATGAGTGGAATCTAGCACGTTACCTTATATCTCTAATGCATCATAAAACATGGCATCCACATTTGATGAATGCCTTTCTCTAAAGTGTAGTGAAACATAAGAGCTTTGGGTAGTAGTATAAGTCAACATAGAAGCAACTTTTGAAGGCCTAAAATTCTTAAGGATTCCATGATAAGACTTGGGGAACCTATTATTGAATGTTGTAGCACCTTCAAGGTCATCCTTCCTTAAATAATTAAACTTTGTCAAGAGTTGGAAAGGACCTTTTCTCTTTCACCACCTACGTAGGAAATGATCATGCAATTGTTACCAAGTGACGATGAGTTGATTTTCAAATGCCTAAACCAGGATATAACATCCACTTCTAAGGAATGTATAAAAAGACATATGAAAACATCTTCATGCTCAACAAGGAGACTATCGGTAAAATCTTGAAAGGAGGTGAGGTGTTTATTACTAGCTAAAGGATCACTTCCACTGAAATTTGGAATGGTTTTTAGATATCCATATAGAAAGGTATGAAGGATTGTAGGAAATACTAGGGGTTATACCTTGCAGCCATCCAAGGATTTACATAGCTAGGTTGATTACTGGCCATGATGACAAATAATAGAAACAATAACTCATGGTTTTCAACATTAGGGTTCTTTGAACATAAGGGTTAAAGTCTAGTAAATGGAGACACAACATCCTATCTTAAGCAATATTTGAAATATTATCAATTTATATAGGAATAAATGTGATTATAGCAGGGGATTTCAAGATGGGATTCAACAATAGTATGCAAGAAAACTTAAAAATCCAACCTAAAGAGATGGTGGAATTGAGGAGTTGGTTGTTGAAGAGATGTGTGTTGATCTAAGATCATCCCAACACTATGACATGGATGTGGAGTCACCATGTGAGATGCATTCACCTAAAGAGCCACTACTTGCTCTAACAAGTAGCAAATATTTAGTATCAATGGGAATAGGGCTTCATTACCCAATGGATTCGCCAATAAATTTCCAACAAGCTATAAATATTAGATAATTAAAATGTTTGGTCTCATCATTTACTAGGTTAAATCTCAACAAACAGATGACAGTTGAGTCACCAATAGATTTCTCATTATATCTTAAGGAGAACTCTCCCCCAAGTAACGGTGTTAATTCCTATGTTGTCTCCTATGTTGTTCCCCCTCACTCTCACTCGGGTTCTAAATTTTGGGGTACAATGTGCAAGAGCACCTTCCTATGCCACTATAGGCCTCCAAGCCAATCCTCAGGCCAGAGGGGGTATACCTTGATTTTTCCTTTATCATCATAGACGATCACACTATGATGACTTTTTCCATGAAGCTATGATTGTATTTATTGCAAGGGGAGAATGGTACATGGTGTTTCCTTTGTAATCTATTTAAAATAAAATAGAAAGAATGTTGAGATATCATTTTTTGGGATGGTCAAGAAACCAAATAGAAAGGGGATTTAATAGGTTTCAGCCACAAGAATGATCTTATAAACCAAGGGCACCATGATCTAGTTCTGCTTGACAAATACCTCAAAGAAAATGAACAAATATATGTTGAAGAGAAGGTTGAACTACTTTCCTAACATATATCAATTAGATAGGAAACCAAATGGGTGCAAGACAAGCATAGATCCATTGGTCTATTCAACACCATGTGAGACAAAAGGTGAAAGGGAAAACCAATAAGTTTGCTTGAAATTTATTACTTCACTAGTGGCAATGTTCCTTGGTCCTAATTACTCAATAAACTCAATCGTTCATTTATAAAATAGCATATAGAGTGTTGGGGAATATAAAATATTAGGTCTGAAATAGCCATTCATTTATATAATAAGTGCACTACAGGTTGGGATTATAAAATCGTTTTCGTGGGCCCCTTGCATCCCTTTATAATATCTATTTTTTAGATAATGCTTACAGAGAGAAAAATTATGAAAGAGGTGAATTAGAAGAAGAAGAATGTTACTTAATACTGCAAAATAGTGATACTCTAGGAAGATATTTAGTTTCTAATGGCCTCTTTTCTCTATCTCACCCTTTTTTACTACTAATTCCAACCTATGATGAACCTCCTAGCAACTATTGTGGATAGGGGGTGATAACTGTGAGATTTGGCGATTGAATGGGACCATTATAGGAGGGCACTTATTGACTCTGGGATTCTTCTCCAGGACAGAGAAGATGTGTTGATGTGGATAGGGGGTGATAACTCGAGTATCCCCTCAGTTAAAATTTTTTATTCGGGCATTATCTCCACAAAAAAATTGTTAAAGATAAAATTTTGGCAGCTCTCTATCTAGCACTGGAATATTCAACTTAAGATCAAGTTTTTTATTTGGTTGGTTGTTGAAGGAAGGATCCTGACCTGGGATTCATTACAATCGAGAGGTTGGGAGGGACCCAGTCGTTTCTATCTCTGTAATCTTGGTACAGAGTCTATTTCACATTTGTTTATATCATGTCCTTTTACAGTCTCGTTTTGGGATCTGGTGACTAAACATATGAACCTAAAAAATTTCATGGAAGGGGAACACGATCTCTGAGTGTTTCATGAATTGGATCGTGGATAAATCGGCTTCCACTCAGATCGCGACACATTTATGTTATTTCATCTGGATCGAGCGGAACAGAGCTTTATTCGAAGATTCTAGGCCATCAATTCAGACTGTGTTTTGCAAGACCCTAGCTCTCCAAAACAAGATAGATGCTCCATTGAAGGATAGACCTCCAAAAGATATTATGATTTCTCAACAAAATATTGATTCTTATGCTTGGTTTGATGGGGTTGTCCAGCTCAATGGTGTTGCGTGTGGGGTAGGTGGAATAATTAAATCCCAACATTCCACTGTTATTAGATGGTTACTCAATTGCGGCAGTGGTTAAAACACAAGAGCATAAATTTTAGGAGCCTGTGCCTCTCTAGTGATTGTTGATCATTTTTCCATACATCGTATTCAGGTTTTGGGGGATTCCAAAGTGATTATTGACTGTCTTTCCAACAAGAGAAGACTCCATGTAAGTGTGCTTGAAGGCTGGAAAACCATAATCAAAGATTTAATAAATCACTTCTAGTCTATTAGCTTTCATCATATATACAAGAACTTCAACTCGGAAGATGATGTGCTCTCAAAGCAGGCTCTTGGAGAGCCAAAAGGCCACATTTCCTTTGTTCGTTGGTTTAATGGGGTTGAAGGCCCCAGGGATTTTCAGAATCCATTAGTTTTCTCTGTCCTTAGTGGCTTTGTCTTTCTATGGACCCTTTGATAGTTTGGTTTATTTTGAGTTTTTGTTTTTGATCCTCTCTCTGAGGTTTGTTGTGCCAGTCTATGTTGTAAAGCT
>JZKD02S1092677.1:144847-180023 GCA_000966675.3 Picea glauca | reverse complement strand
TTTTGGGCTATAGAAAGCAAGGTGTATTTTATAGGGAAAGATGATGGTATGAGTTTTGAAGACTACATAAAAAAATATGAAGTCATCTGGGGAAACTTGTGGGGATTTTGAGTATGGATGAATTTAAAAGATGATGTGGAAAAATGGTGGAATTTGATTCATTATAGTAAGAAGAAGGATCTTTCAAATGAAGAATGTGAAAAAATAGTTTTAGACATGTGGTCTCATGTATTGAAGAAGGATAAGAAGAACACTAGGGATTTATTTTCATGTGACAACTTCTTATTAAAAGTTCATGGATGTATTCAACAAAAAAAGGACATTGTTTCTATTAACCCTGGTAGCAAGCATAACGCCATCAATACTAACTTGGCTAAAATATTGCAAGTACCCACAAAGAATATTGAAAGCACACGGGTTGAAGGTGAAATATTCAAAATTTTAAAGATTTGAAAATTACCATGGATAAATACGTGTTGCATTCAAATTTTTATGTTAGATATATGGATGATGTGGATATTGTTTTGGTATATCCTTGGATGAACTTGGTTGGTACAATTAATATTAATTGGAAAAAGAGGTTTTTGAATTTGTGGTACAAGAGAAACAAAATTGTATTGCAGGATATTTCTCTTATTAAACAAGAAGGACCCAAGGAGGCACATGAAGAAGTACTTGCAAGGAAAAAAATTGTAGCACCTCATGACACATAAGATGAAGAGTCCAACGTTTAATTAGAAGAACAACCTACATAATAATTTGAAGAAAAGACAAAGTAAGGGAATAAATAGGAAGAATAAGGTAAGGAACCACATGTTGAAGAGTCAAATAAAGAAGAATTGATAGTTAAGGTTGTTGTATATCGCCATCCACACCACATTGAGAAACAATGGTCATCAAGGCTAGTGCATGTGTGTCAACAAACTTACCATGGATCAACATGGAACCAGAGAGGAAACAAGTATGGAGGCACATGGAGGACTAAAAGAAATGCAAGGCGATATCAAAGTAGCACAACAAAGACATGGATCCTATGAATAAACCATAATCAAGATCAAGGAAAGGTCGCAGTTGGACCTCATGTCCACATTTCAATAGGATGGATGGATGCTCATGCATGGTACAAATTGACTACACTTACTAGTAGGTCATATTATATGGCTTATTCCCAATTTTTTAGGATGAAACATGCCAAGGAGGATGGAATCTAATGTACCTAGGGAGGATAATATGGGGTACCTAGGGAGGTGAGGATAACATGGGGTACCTAGGGAGGTACCCAAGGGGATAATGAATGTAATGTGGCCATAATATTGGAATAGTCCCACTATGTAACTAAAAGGAAATAATATAATAATAAGGGATAGTTGGCATAAGAACCCTAGGAATACTCATGAGATAGTATAAATACACACGAGTATCATTGCATTGGAGATGTGTTGAATTGTATTGTCTTGTGGCAAGCATGGATTGTGGAGTCATTCCTTCCATAAGGAATATTTGATGGTGTTACCCTACCTTAATGGTTCTTCTCTCTATATTCTTGGTGTTTTTCATGGTGAATGTTTGGTATCTTTGGATGTTCAAAGGTTTATTTCTGAAGTTATGGGCTATATTCTGTTTTATATCTTTTAATTTTTACTACACGTCATCTAAGATGCCATGTGTTAATAATTATGCACACTTTATAGTATGATAACTTTTTGGTAGGCTCAAAATGTGAAAATCATCCAATTGGGAGATGATCAATGGCTTGTACTTCTCCTACTACAGAAAATGGAAAGGATATGGAACATGAACATTAGGCCCAAGCATGATGATGAAATGGAATTCAACCTTTAAAATGTTAAAAAAGAGGAGCCATGACTATTTATGTGTTTGGAATAGAGATGCTAATGAGATTCCATTCCATGGATCATGCCAATGTGACCATGGATGGTTTGGTTCTTAATAGTTTTAATGGTTTAGGTGATTCATTTATCAAGGATGAGAATACAAATAACTCGGGAAATGAAGGAAAGTGGGGAGTGGTTTGATTCGATATGAAAGGTGGAGGTTTAGTTTAGTTGAGTTTTGTATTATAACAAACAGAGACTCATACCTCTTTGAGTGAATTTGGCTCCCAGTCAATGTATTCATCAAGGATATCCTTTGAATGGAATAAACTAGTTCTGTTTGTTTCATTCAAGTTCTATTTGGGAATCCTCCTTATGTATATGTGTTGTGTTTCATTGTGTTATTATTGTAACGTCCTCGGCCACCCATGGTTGGGCCACGCTACACGAGGGAACACTTTCTTTCTCTCACTGCGGAACATACTGTAACATACCCAGTATTTGACTTAGCTATGCAACATAAAAAAAATTCTCTTCAAATTGCATGCATTTAAAACATACACACATAACACTCTTGCGGAAGCTTTATATATATAATGTAACAGACAAACAATCACATTATGTAAATATACGATTTCATACTGAAATAACAGTAAACAGGAACATGCAGCGTATACAGGAAATACCCATAAACATACAGACAATTATATTCACACATATGATAAACCCCTAAAATAAGCACGTAAATAACAATGCAGCATGTAAATTTATCACACAATTGGTACTTATCTTGGTAAGAATGTCACCAACTACGTGCAGACCGTCCACAAACCTCCCAGCCTTAGACTACACTGTTCATCACTCTCAACAGTGATTCACACCCGAGCTGGGACTAAACTCCACCCGGGTAAAGGGATTCCTAACCAGGCTAAAGGATCATAGACAACAGGAAAGACTCTGTCTCAGGTGCTCACTCAACTAATAGCCTACAACCTCTCATTCCCCACATGCATGTCCCACCCAAGTAAGTGTCCCCCTTCTCTGCTCAACAGTCCTTCAGCTGCCCCACTTCCCTTCCAGGGCTTCAACAACAGGCTAGACATGAAGTCTTAGAGCATTGTAGCTGTATTTTAGAACCTTCAGGAAATCAATTCCCAACAATTCTCTCACTCAAAGAATTGCTCATGGGCCTGACAACCCGCCTCTTCAATTTCCCATGGGCCTGACAACCCACTTCTTCAATCCCACTCTCAAGCTAACCAGGTACACCAATAGGAAATGGCTATGGAAACAGGTTCAGATACAATGAAATGAATGTCTAAAGGATAACTGACTGCATGAGTGAAAAATGGGCATGGATTCATGGTTGAATGATCAAAGGAATCATGGGAGAGATGATGGTCCGAATGATGAGAGAGTGTGAAAATGAACTAAGTCCCAACAATATGTATGCATGTCCCCAACTTGACACTTTTCATGTTGGAAGCTACTTTGGTCCACTTGTCCCCAACTTTAGTACTTAGGATTAAATAATTATCCATACTTTATGTTCTAAGAAATATTAATATAATATTCCTTTTTAGCTTAAGCTCTCTAGCTTATCCCTTTCCTTAACTTTGGCCCTCCCTTTCCCTAACTGGTGGAGTTTAGTCCCCCATCTCTTTTATTTCGGTCGGTCTGTGCGCAGCAATGTATTTTATATTAATCATGAGACATATACAAAATAGGCACACTGGCCTTTAACATCTAGGTGCTCTGGCCTAATTCCAAAACATAAGCATCCCAACTTATAATAACTGGCTCACCAACCTATAATAAATATCCCACATACACAAAGGCTCGTTGACCTCAATATTGCACGCACTTTAGTTACTGCGCGCGGTATCTAGGAATGTGCACACTACATCATTTTACTGCGCAGTGCCTGTGCGCACTATGCCACGAAATGTGCATACTACATCATTTTATTGCGCAGTGCATGCGCGCACTATGCCATGAATGTGCATACTAAATGATGTCAAAATAGCTCACTAGCTTAAGTACACTTGCATTACATTTTCATTTCAATTCAGCCGAGGGATATTACAATCCCCTCCCCTTATTTATGCACTGTCCTCAGTGCATCATGTACCCATATACAACAAAATTTTCAAAAATCCACAAAAAGATGTGGGTATTTTGCTTGTATTGCATCCTCATGCTCCCAAGTAGCGTCCTCAGGACCGTACCAGGTCCATTGGACCTTTACAAGCCCTATGGCTCGATTCCGGAGCTATTTGATTTTTCGGTCCAGAATGTGCACTGGATGCACCTTGCTCCACCTGAATCACATTCTAATCAATAACATGATTAGCATCAAGTATATATTTCTTTAGTAATGATACATGGAATACATTATGAACAGACATAGATGTAGGCAATGCAATCATATAAGCCACTGGACCAATCCTTTCTAGGATTTCAAATGGCCCACAAAATCTGGCTGCCAACTTGGCACAGCTTCCCAGCTTCAAGGAACTCCTGTTAGCTTTCACTTTTAGGAAAACATGATCACCCACTTTGAACTCTCTATGGGTTCTATTCTTATCGACATAACGTTTCTGCCTGTCTTGGGAAGCTTTCAAATTCTGCTTAATTTCTATCATTTGTTCCTCCATCTCCTTGAGAAACTCTGGCCCAACTACTGTCCTATCAGCTGGATTATCCCATCTCACTGGAGTATTGCACTTTCTTCCATAAAGTGATTTAAATGGGCTCATCTTCAACGATTCATGATACCCATTGTTGTAAGCGAATTCTACCAAGTGCAGGTAGTCTTTCCATTTCGATGGTTTGTCCATCACATACATTCTCAGTATGTCTTCTATCACTCTGTTCACCCTCTCTGTCTGTCCATCAGACTCAAGATGATAAGTTGTACTAAAGTTCATATTCGTTTCGAATCCTTTGAACAATCCTTTCCAAAAATTTGAGGTGAATTTTGGGTCTCTGTCAGACACAATTGTTTTAGGAATTCTGTGCAATCGCGCCACTTCCTTCATGAAAATATCAACAACATCTGCTTCCTTGTGAGTAGTTTTCAGTGGAATAAAATGGGCAGCTTTTGTAAGCTTGTCCACCACCACCATGATCGAATCATGCAGCTTGATTGTTCTAGGCAATCCCGTAATAAAATCCATTGTCACCACTTCCCACTTCCATTCAGGAATGGGCAAAGGTTGCAACAACCCTGTTGGGTGCCTATGCTCAACTTTAACTTTCTGGCATTCCATACATCTAGCGATGTATTTAGCGATCTCTCTCTTCATACATGGCCAAAAGTAATGGCTCTTGACTGCTGCCACAATTTTCTGATATCCAGGGTGCCATGCATAAGGGACATTATGTATCTCATGCAAAATCATATGTTTCAAGTCTTGGACATTTGGTACAAAAATTTTGTTCTTGTGCAACAGTATTCCATCTATTCCCAAATTATAAATATCCATCTTCTGTGGCATCTTACCTTGCTGTAGCTTTACTACCATTTCTCTGTACTGCAGGTCTACATTTGTAGCCTCCAAAATTTTTCTTTTAATATCAGTCCGATACATGCTAATGGCTATAGCATGTAATTCACACACCCTCCTGTTGAGTGCATCAACCACTTTATTCTCTTTCCCCTTGATATTATTTATATCAAAGTCATATTCGCTTAGAAATTCTAACCATCTGCTTTGCCTAGAATTTAGATTTGGTTGATCAAATAAATATTTCAGACCATTGTGGTCTGTTCTTAACTCGAACATTTTCCCCATGAGGTAGTGTCTCCATTTCCTCAAGGCATGCACTATGGTTGCCAACTCCAAATCATGAGTGGCATATTGTCTTTCATGCTCCTTCAACTTCCTTGATTCATAAAATATAACAAACCCATTTTGAGTGAGGAATCCACCAAGTCCTTCATTACATGCATCTGTGCATACAATGAAGTCTTCATTTGGGTCTGCAATCCTTAGTATTGGATCACTTGTCAATAATTGTTTCAAGTGCTGGAAACTCTTTTCACAATCTAGTGTCCACTGAAACTTCACACCCTTTCTTTGCACGGAAGTGATTGGGTGTGCAATCTTTGAGAATCCTTCAATAAATCTCATGTAATAGCCTGCAAGACCCATGAATGATCTCACCTCTATCACATTCTTTGGCACTGACCATTCTCTAATGGCTTCTATCTTCTTAGGATCCACTACTATCCCATCCTTTGAAATGATATGCCCCAAATAATGAATTTGTTTCTGATAAAATGAACACTTGCTCAATTTGGCATACAACTGATTCTCCCTTAATACTTGCAACACCATCCTCAAATGATGTTCATGCTCTTCCTCTAACTTAGAATATGTAAGAATGTCATTCAAAAAGACAATGACAAACTTGTCTAAATATTCTCGGAAAACGCCATTCATTAAGCACATGAAAATAGATGGTGCATTTGACAACCCAAATGGCACCACTGTGAACTCATAATGACCATACCTTGTCCTGAAGGCGGTCTTGCTGATATCTTTCTCTTTAATCCTTACCTAATGGTATCCTGATCTGAGATCTATCTTTGAAAATATCTTTGCATCCTTCAATTGATCAAAGAGATCATCAATCCTTAGCAGAGGATACTTGTTCTTAAAAGTCACTTTATTCAACTATCTGAAGTCAATGCACAATCTTAATGTTCCATCTTTCTTTTTCACAAACAAGACTGGGGCACCCCAAGGTGACACACTTGGGTGTATATACCCCTTCTTCAGAAGCTCTTCAAGCTGCATTTGCAACTCCTTCAATTCTGGTGTACTCATTTTGTAAGGAATCTTTGACACTAGAGCTGCTCTAGGCATTAGATTTATGGAGAAATCAATGTCTCTCTTTGGGGGTAGTCCTGGTACCTCCTTGAATACATATTCAAATTCTTTCAGGACTACATAATCTTCCAAATTTGGCACCTTATCTTTAGGTGTCTCATCTATATGTGCTGCAAATATTTGACACCCTTTTCTATAACATTTCTTCAGCTGCAATGCTGAAATTTATCTAATGGTTACTGCCCTGGGAATTCCTTGCACTTTCCTTTGGTTCCCTTCCTCATCCAAGCAAGTAAATGCTTTGTTATGACAGTCTAAGAGAGCATTATGTTGGTCTAACCAATCCATCCTAGTTAGACAATCATAAGATCCTAAAGACAAGATGTTCAAATCTACCTTGGTGTTCAGCCTATTCATGTGCATAAGACATGACTTAACCATCTCATTAACTTTTCTTTTGGCTCCGGTAGCCATCTGCACCAACCAAGATTTTCTATGTTTGCTTCTTGGCAATTTCAAACTTTCCACCATCTTAGGATCTATATAACTATGACTAGCTCGTGAATCAATTAAAATAGAAATGGTCTGGTTGTTGATCATACCTTCCACTTCAATCATGTGGGACTAATACTCTGCTTGCTTGTTGTCTAGGGTTGCATATATCCTTGGCACATTTCTGCCCATGTCCTCCACTGTTTCAGATTGTTGTACATTGTGAATAGTCCTTCCTTTTTCACCTCTGTGAGGACAATCTCCGAACCTATGATCTCCTTTACAACCCCAACATTGAATAGGTGGTTGCCTTGGCTTTTGAACACCCCCCCCGGTGTCAATCGTTCTGGTTTCTTTAGGCATTTGTTGTCCTTGTGGATTATTTCTGAAGAAGGGTGGCTTAGATCCCTTCTTCCTCTGATCCATCTTTAATTTATTTTTGTCTTCCCAAGATTTTTGGAAAGTTGGCCTTGCTTATGATCTCTTCCAATGTCTTGGGATCATCATATTGCATTTTTTCATTGATGAATGATGGCAATCCACTCAAATACCTTTGAATTTTGACTATCTCATCCTTTATGAAAGATACATACTTCAGCAGTTCTAGAAACCTTCTCTCATAATCATCTATGGTCATACTTCCAAGATTGAGTTCAAAGAACTCTTTCATTTTCTTGTCATAATATCTCTTAGTCAAGTATTTCTTCTCAAAATACTTCTTGAATTCCCTCCAAGTAACACTTTTCTCTTGAATGTGTTGCAGCTGCACAAGTTGATCCCACCACATGGATGCCTTTCCCTTGAATTGATAGGTGGCAATTCTACCCTCTGGATGAGAAGAATAATTATATAATTGAAAATACTTTCTCATGCCCAACAACCATGTTTCTGCATCTTCATCCTTCTTGTGCTCACCATCAAATGTAGGAGGTTTGATTTTGCTCATTTCTCCTCATATCTCATCCACCTCAGACCTCTTATTCCTTCTGACAGGGGATGGACTTGATTTGTTGCCTGCTCTCTTATTGGAATGCCTCGGGAAGTGCTGGTGATGTATGCTAACACTTCTCGCCCTTCTTTTCTCATCCGAAGGCTTGTGACTTCCATATTTTCTTGATCCACTCTCCTTATCTAATTTCTTTTCTATTATGTTCAAGCCCTCCAATAACTTCATGTTGAAGCCATCCTATTGCTCCTTGGATTTCATAAGCCTTTCATTATCATCTTTATGGATTTGGACATCCTTCTGCAAATTTTTAATGGTCTCTACCATATTCATGTTTTCATTCATTTCATCTCCATGTCCATTGGAGTTTGTTACTTCAATGCCCAAATGGACCTCCATCCCTCTGCTCTCATCTTGCTGACTGTAATTCCCCTGTGCCTCTTCCATTCCTATGGACTCTGCACTAATCTTGATCTGATATAATTGTTGTTAATTTTGCAAAATGTGCAGTCAACAAAACTTATCAGGCCAACTAACTCAATAATTCATGAAAAAATATGAACCATTTTGGTTCAATATATACATCAAAATTATTTCTTCTGATTTCCTAGTGTTATCACCATGACAATTTTTAGATAAGACCTAAGTCTTAAGAATTTAACAAGAACTGCGCGACGCCTCTAGAGGTACATCGGGGCGAGAGGTGGTTTGCCGAAACGACTTTCGCCAAAGTCCCGATGTCACATGTTTCAATATGTCAAAACCACCACTCGTGGGACGGGCGATGGCTAGTCAGATCACCCCATTTCACTCGTTCATTACTTCATAGCAATATGATGTCAGGTGAACGCCGCCATGAAACGAACTCAAAAGTTAATCATTTGAAATGGATTAGCCAAGCATGGAAAACCAACGTACTTGTACGTGAGTCTGTTTGTGATTCATGATTGGGACTCTATATCTACCAATTCTCAAGTATGGAGGTATCATCTTATCCATAAATGGAGTAATCTCCAAATTTTCCCGACCTTCTAATCTCTATAAAATCATTTCCATTGTCCACAAAATTGAGGTACATGGACAAGGCTATATCCAGTGAGATTGGTTATTCTGGAAACATGGTAGAGTTTCCTATGAGTAAGAAGGAAAGGGTACTTGCGCATATATTAGCGACTAAATTTTACACAGAACCTGCTACAGACTCGAAATTGGAAGTCAGGTTAGATCCCATTATGAAGGATCTAGTCATCAATAGGTGAGTTGTTAAGAAGAAACGAAGCAAGCGACAGAAGAAAGAAACCAGAGCTGAAACGGTTGAAAGTGTTGGAGAGGATCAACCGGTCTTGTTAGATACTTTAAAGGAGGAGATCGCTAAGTTGAAACGATTCCTCGAATAAAACTAAGTACATTTCAGCAATTTTTGGACAGATGGTAGCAGAGGTAAGGGGTCCCAGCAATGATAGACCTGTTCTTAAACGGTCCCTTTAAAATAGGGTAACTGTTATTTTAAATCATTCCCTTTTTGTAATTTTGGGATTAAAATGAATATATAAATGAAGAAGCGGATTTTGGATTGTTTATGACCAGATTCTAACTGGTGGTGATATGAGTCTTGTTTTCTTTCATAGTATGCATTTCTTGTAAGCTTATATTTCACTTTCAACTGTCTGAATCGGAGGAATATAAAACACAGAATTCATCTCTGAGATGCTCTCAGCTTAGCAATTTAGACTATATTTATTTCTTCTCAAACGAACTCTAAATTTATTTTAAATAATGCTCTGATGCAGTTGTGTGATTCTTTTTCCTCTAATACCATGCAAATTTTCTATTAAACTCAGACTCATTGCCTTAATTAGCCTTCCAAGTGAATGCACATGCACAAATATTCAACCTGTACACCCATATTTATTGTGCATAGCAACACCACAAGGTAAATCGTGCTTCCGCGCGCCTATATCCACTATACATTTCTTCTTCATCACGCCAATAACTTGCGTGCACTACTTTTGCGTTGTGCAACAATATCCATTGCGCACAGTTTTGGCTCTTGCACTAATACTTGTTGTGCATAGTTTTTGTATCGCACACTGATATTCCACATGAATTTCTCTCTATGCATTGCACCATGCCAAAGTTCAATATGCCCCTACCGCGCACAATAATCTATGCACACCATTGACTACACTGTCGCGAGACAACTTATACTCATACTGCACGCGCACCAACCAAACTCCTTTGTGTTTTGCAATACTGTGCACACCACGTGCGCCATTACTATGTGTGTGCACACCGCGCAATGCTAAATTTAGTGCGCGCATCCGCAAACAATATTCTTCCGCGTGGTGCCACAATTTACAGCGCGCACCTGCACACCAACAGTTTCCACGTGGTACCAAAATCTACCGTGTGCGCCTACACGCCAATATTTTCCGTGCAGTGCCAAAATTTACCGTGCACGCCTGCACGCCAATATTTTCCGCGTGGTGCCAAAATTTACCATGGACGCTCTGTGACTTGAAAATTGGCCACTTTGAAATTAATCTTCTGTGAATATTCGCCTCAACTAAACCTTTCTGGCCCATCTAGGCTCAATGTTGGAACTGAAGCTCTGATACCATATTGTAACGTCCCCAGCCACCCATGGCCGGACCACGCTACACGAGGGAACACTTTTATTCTCTCACTGCCAAACATACTGTAACATACCGAGTATTCGACTGAGCTATGCCACATAAAAAAAATTCTCTTCAAACTGCGTGCATTTAAAACATACACACACAACACTCTTGCGGAAGCTTTATATATAAAACGTAACAGACAAACAATCACATTCTGTAAATATACGATTTCATAGTGAAATAACAGTAAACACAAACATGCATCGTATACAAGAAATACCCATAAACATAAAGACAATTATATTCACACATATGATAAACCCATAAAATAAGCACGTAAATAACAATGCAGCATGTAAATTTATCACACAATTGGTACTTATCTTGGTAAGAATTTCACCAACTGCGTGCAGATCATCCACGAACCTCCCAGCCTTAGACTACACTGTTCATCACTCTCAATAGTGAGTCACCCCCGAGCTGGGACTAAACTCCACCCGGGTAAAGGGATTCCTAACCAGGCTAAAGGCTCATAGACAATAAGAAAGACTCTGTCTCAGTGCTTACTCAACTAACGGCCTATAGCCTCTCATTCCCCACATGCATGTCCCACTCAAGGAAGTGTGCCCCTTCTCTGCTCAACAGTCCTTCGACTTCCCCACTTCCCTTCCAGGGCTTCAGCAACAGGCCGGACAGGAAGTCTCATAGCACTATAGCTACAGTTTAGCACCTTCAGGAAATCAATTCCCAACAATTCTCTCACTCAGAGAATTTCTCACAGGCCTGACAACCTGCCTCTTCAATCTCCCACGGGCCTGACAACCTGCTTCTTCAATCCCGCTCCCAAGCTAACCAGGTACACCAACAGGAAATGGCTATGGAAACAGGTTCAGATACAGTGAAATGAATGTCTAAAGGATAACTGACTGCGTGAGATAAAAATGGTCATGGAGTCATGGTTGAATGATCGAAGGAATCATGGGAGAGATGATGGTCTGAATGATGGGAGAGTGTGAAAATGAACTAAGTCCCAACAATATGTATGCATGCCCCCAACTTGACACTTGTCATGTTGGAAGCTACTTTGGTCCACTTGTCCCCAACTTTAGAACTTAGGATAAAATAATTATCCATACTTTATGTTTTAAGAAATATTAATATAATATTCCTTTTTGGCTTAAGCTCTCTAGCTTAGCTCTTTCCTTAACTTTTGGCCCTCCCTTTGCCTAACTGGTGGAGTTTATTCCCCCGTCTCTTTTATCGTGGTCGGTCTGCGTGCAACGATGTATTTTATATTAATCATGAGACATATACAAAATAGGTGCACTGGCCTTTAACATCTAGGCACTCTGGCCTAATTTCAAAACAAAAGCATCCCAACTTATAATAACTGGCTCACCAGCCTATAATACATATCCCACATACACAAAGGCTCATTGGCCTCAATATTGAGTGCACTTTAGTTACTGCGCGCAGTATTCAGGAATGTCCACACTACATCATTTTACTATGCAGTGCATGCGCGCACTATGCCATGAAATGTGCATACTACATCATTTTACTGTGCGGTGCATGCGCGCACTATGCCATGAAATGTGCATACTAAATGATGTCAAAACAACTCACTAACTTAATTACACTTGCATTACATTTACATTTGGGTTCGGTCGAGGGATATTACAATTATGATAATGGATCATCAAGCTTGCATGAGTTGGTACCAAAGAAGAATAATATTGAGATTTGAAGAGAATTCCATCAAGGAGTGAAGTTGTTGGGTAGAATTGTCAAGATAGGAAATTCTAAGAGAGAGAGAATTTTGTAGTGAAAAATAAGAGAATTTTTTAATATGCAAAATGACAAAGAGGATTTCCTATGAGGATACATGGAGGAATACCCAGAAGACCAGATGCAAATGACGTTGATGATATTTCTAAGATGTTAAGGGTGATAAATGTTAAATTACATGATATTGAGGCTTCCAAGAGAAGAGGGGTAATGTACAAGAGAGGTAAATGATGCAATAGAATATGAAGAACAAACAAAATACAAAAGAGAAGAACTAAAAGAGGAGTGTACTCTAGAAGAGAGAATTATAAGAGACATAACACATTTGGGAGGAAAACCCATACTTAAAACCCTTGTGCATGGAGGAATCCTAGATCCTAAAGAATTGATTGACTAGATAGGGTAGATGGAGAAATTATTTGAGTTTAAGAATATTAAGGATCCCATAAAGGTAAGGTTTGTATGTACAAATATGAATATCCATGCATCATTATGGTGGGATAAGTTGCAATTTGATAGACAAATGAAGGGGGAAGAGAAGATCAAAAGATGGGACAAAATGGTGACAAATTTGAAAAGTAAATGTTTGCATGTACTAAGATTACTCTTTGAATTTGTTGAGAAGATTGTAGAATCTAAAGAAGATGTGGATTTTGGTAAAGGATATTACAAAATAATTTTGCATGTTATCCATTGGGTCATGACAAAGTGAAAAAATATTTGAATATATTGCAAGGTATGCAAATGGTCTTCATTTTTCTATCCAATATGAAATTAATGTGTTGAATTTACATTAAGAATACTAAGGTTTATTTATTAACCTTACATATTGAGGATAATTTGGAGAAAAGAAGTCAAGTGGTTGGAAAAGAATATCAAAAAGGGAAGAGAGGTGAAGATGAATCCAATGTGAACATGATAGATAATCATATTGAAAGAAGATATGATGCTGACATATATAGAGGATCAACAAGAACTAGAGGCAAAGGTGGCATATGTGAAGGGATTTTCTCCAAATGTGGAGGGTATGGACATAAATCATATGAGTGTCTTGAATTTCAAAATAAGGAACAAACACAAGAGGTAAGTATACATGTTTTGAAGTAATAAAATCAGTAGCAGAAAAATAAGTTATTATAGTGGAGTCAGATCATGGAGATAACTTAATGATGAGAAGAGTTTTTTTGCAACCAAAGAAGGATATTGCAAAAGAACTAGAGTGGAGGAAGAGTATCTTGAATATCAAGTGTAAATTAAGAGGCAAGTGTTGTGAATTTATAATAGATAGAGGCAGTACCAAAAATCTTGTTTCTACCGAAGTAGTGTAGAACTTGAAATTGAAAGCACTACTCACCCATATGCATACAAGGTATCTTGGTTGAAAAAAGGGAATAAGGTCATTGTGAAAGAATAGTGAAATTCACTTCCATATTTGAGGTTTTAGTGAAAAAACTTTGTGTGATCATTTGTGCATGGATTCATGTGATATTTTCTTGGAGAGGAAATCAAACTATGATATATGTGTTATTCATGATGGTAGAATAAATACTTAGTGGTTTGAGAAGGATTGGAGGAAGTGTAGGTTGTGTCCTATGAATGAATAAGTGGAGACCAGAAGAGTGATGTTGTGTCCACTTTTGGGATGTGTGAAAGAAGAAGAGAAGTTGGTGAGTGAGTGCATTTTTCTTATGCAATAGAGAAACAAAGTTGAAGAAGAGTGTAGTGTGAAGATAGAGATGAAGAAGATTAGTGTTCAATGGATCCATAAAGAGGTGGACACTAGTCTTCCAAAGGAATTGCATGAGAAAACCAAAGGATAATTACAACAAGCATGTTGCATGTGTATAATGAAGAATGATGACAAGAGGAAAAAGAGGAGGTTGCTAGATGTTGTAAAGGTAGCTTCATTTGAGGGAGTTGCAATAAAAAGAGAGAGGATTGAAGAAAGGAAGAAAGAGGATGATGAATCCCTCAAGAAATAAGAAGTTGAAGAGTAATCTGGAGACCTTTGGAGAAGATGAAGTTTGGAGGAGGTGTTGCAGATTATTGTAGTCAATATTGGTCAAGGGAGAAGGCCAAAAGTCCAGTGTGTAAATTTTGTTCATTAATTCTATGAGTAGGATGATCATAATTTTAACTAGGAGTATCTAATGCAACAAAATCCCTAGGGTTCAAGAAACCTTTCATCAACCAAAAATATTTTATCATTATGTGACTTAGCTTCAATTATTTGGCTATGGGAAACCAAACAAGGCCAAATGAGTGATTCAATCTAAATGTTAACTCACTGAAAATTCAAAGGACTAACAAGTCAATGATTAAATGGTAAATATTTCTTGGTTAAATGCATGGACCGTGAGAGATATCTAGTGGACACTTACCAAACTGAGGTATTTGGGACAGGAGGTTTAAATGCATTGATTGAGTCACACGCCAAACAAACATGAACCTTTCATGATAGGAGGTATAAGTAAAATTAAGGGGAATGTGGATAGATAACACATCAGCAAGGACAACACCATGGATATGATTTTTTTTAGATCAAATGTGATGATGGTGATGCATGGAGGAAGATAATTAATGGGGAAGAACAGTGTGGAGGTGAATGACACATGAGCCACATGTTTGCATTGCACACTATGTAAAGTATGACAATGTTTGGTAGGGTAAAAATGTGTGCACTATATAATTAGGGAAAGTATCAATTATCCTTATTAACATGGGAAAGAAGATTTGTTACATAAGAAGAGGGGGTGCATATAAACACTACGCGTTACTAAGGTCTAACAAGGTTTGGACAGGGCTGAAATGAAGGGATTGTGTAATTATGGAATAGATTAATGAGAATTATTAACACAAGGTAAAGGAGTTGTGATGTTAGTCAAGGGGGAATGTGTCAACAATGTGAATTCTAGAGATCTAACAATGTTTTGATGAGGTGGAAAGGCACAAATTATCTGATTGGGAGAGGGTTAATGATTTGTATTTCTCCTATTTGACATAAATGGAAAAGGGATGGAACATGGACAATGAAATTGAGAATGATGAAGAAATGGTGTCCAATATTTAGCCACATAAACAAATGTGAACCATGACTATAATGTGATTGGAGAAGATATGTTTATAGGAATTCTACACCATAAATGGTGCCAAGATGGCCATGGATGATTTGGTTACCTAAAATCTATAATGGTTTTGATGATTCATATTCAAGGGACATGAATAAAAATAACTAAGTGAAAAAAGAGGGGAGTGGTTTGATTCATAATGAAAAGTGGAGGTTTGGTTTAGTTGAATTTTATATTGTAACATAAAGAGATTGAGACCTATATGAGTGAATTTGGCTCCCAATCATTGTATTCATGTCCAATAGTTTGGCCATTGAATGGAATAGAATCAGTGTTTTTTATTTCGTTCAAGTTTTGTTTGGGAATTATCCTTATATATGTCGTGAGTTCCATTATGTGATTTTGATAAGAAATAATCAATCTTGCATCACAAGGTAACTCTAACGTATTTTAATCCATTTTATCATTTTACATTATTTATATTTTTTAAATGAATTTGAAAAATTATAATAGTCACTTTTAGATTAAAAGTCTTGTTTTGTAATTTATTTATAGGATTTGTGTGTGAGACATCAACTAAAGGTCAGAGATATTTTTTGAGATATATTCATTGAAATTGTTATTAAAACAAACAATTGAGACCATTAGTGTTGAAGACAAGTTCAACTCGACATAGTTTTTCTTAGCATTGTTCCTAGTTAACATTGTTTTAGGAGAACTATTTGGATTAACATTCATTAATATTAAAAAAGTATTACATCATCAAATTGCATACTAGCTTCAAACAACATCCCTTGTATTCTTGGAACCAACCCTTGTCTTCTTGGTATGTGCCCCTTAGCACAAGACATGCAAATTTGTGAGTTTGTGTTGTCTAACATGTCATCCCTTAGATTTAAGTTATCTTAAAAGATATCAATACATTAATGTTAGCATTGTCCAAAGTCTGTAGGGATTTCTAACAAAATATTATTTGTATTGCGTCAAGGCATTTCCCAACACATGTTGCCTACCCTTCTTTCATGTTACTACATATGAGTCAAGCTAACCTTAATTGCTCAACACATGATCATCATGATTGATAATTTGTATGTATTGCATTTGTGTGTCTAAAGCAGACAATTTCTATCAACATGAAAATAAACCCCATTAGAAGATGAACTAGTAAGAGATGAGTTCCACACTATTGTAATAATTATTCATTCATAACAATATTATAGGGAAATCCTAAGGCATTCATTATGTTTGGATGGTTATGTTTGACTATTGCTACTTTGAATGGTCTATTTGGTCTATTCTATGAATTTTTATCTCTTGCACCATAATTAAGACACAATTTGCTTAATCTATTTAGCTTCATTACACTTAGTTAATTTTTGTTCCTCCATAGCAATCTCCCAACTTTCAAGTTATGTGTTTGCATGCCTATGTGCATGTAAACACTAGCTCTAGCTCCAAATTTTTGTTTTCATTACAATATCATTTGGCCTCTATATCCATATCCACAACCAAAGATAGTGGTGTACATCCACCCTGCCTACTAACCAACATCATCCTAATCATGATCCCTCCACAACTTCAGAGACTCACTTCCTACCCACCATTGTCCCTTGTTTGGAAGTCCGCACAAAGTCATGAGAAAACACCTAGGCCTTGGATATATCATGACTAAAAAAACTCCATATTATTAGATATAAGTTTATAAATAGCTTCACACTTCTCTTTTCTCTTCAATTCCACTCAAAAACCTCATCAGTAGCACTATCACATGTTTTACAACATACTGATTCACTAATTTTGATGCACTTGCCATGAATTTCTTGCACCATATCATTTCTTACATAGCACACTACATCTAGCTTATGGAGGTTATATGATTCTAGGCAATGTCAATTTCAAACGTCATTTTCCTTTATGCTTAATGAAATTATGCATGTGCATATGGTTTTCCAATGCTTCAAGAGTGTAATCTTCGTATCCCTGTGCATAGGTACATATGGACTGCCTCTAAATATGTAATATAACAATAGTTCAAAGTATGTACAACTACCACTAAGTATGAAGGCTTATTTCTATTGATTTTCTTGGTGCAAGTGGATTTTTCAACTGCAAATATCCCTCAAGATTTCCCAATGGATCCTTCTCCTATGAACCAAATCATACTTGATTGAAACTATGGATCCTTGTTACATCAAATGTTTCCTCACCCTATGCAACTTGCTTGGATGGCCTTTCCATTTCCCTATGCAGACTTGAAGTCCCCTTTTGCACCTTCCAGAGCCAAAAAAACATATTTTTCCAAATATACGCGCCCTATCAGTTATACAATAAGTGTATACACAGGCTGCTACACTACAGCCCACATACATCAGGTTTGGTGCTCAAAATTAAAAATTATGTTGGGTTTCCATGCAATGTCATGAGATCCATGATCCTTGACCTTCCATATACTGGAAACGCTCTTACTCAGCCCTTCAGTTCCATTTGAAGGATATAAATTGAGTCATATCCAAGCCTTGGAGAAAAGGAGGAACAATTCAACTTTGAGAGCAAAGACACTATGGAGAAATTTCACTTCATACTGAGTCTATATATATTTGTCCTTGAAAGTGTGAACTCCTTGTTCGGTCCCCAAGCTCTTCCTTCTTTGTGATAGAGAACCTCATTGACTCCTTTATATGAGCTTTCCTTTGGTGGAGGATTGAAGTGGTGGAGGCCCAGTTGGAGGGACTTAGTTTCTTGGTTCCAATATGTTTCATTACAGAAGTTTGTCACCTATGTACTTTTGTTGATTATTTTAATAGAAATACTATTTTCTCGTCCAATTGATATCTTGCAAATATTTGAATTATTATTCCATGGGCGTATTTTTCATGTATGATAATGGATTATGCTAATCTATATACTAACACTATACATTATCACTATATGATCCAGATCTCGGGGGCTGAGATCTAGATGGATTGAATGTTGAGAGAGGAGCTTAGACGTGCCAATACTGCATGAAAAGAAGCATGCACAAAAAAAAAAAACATGTAAATAAAGTACTTGGGAGGTGAGGCTCAAAGAGGAGCCTCACCTCTAAATCTAATTACTAGTAAATCACTCAGAGCTAATTAATCTCACGATGACCAATAGAAAATATGAGAGAAGCCAAAATGAGCAACTTGATATTATGAGAAGGCTTGTTAGGCCTTTATATAGCATTACAAAATGGTCCATTGGACAAAGTCAAAAAGAGCTCATTAAATGAGTCTCTAATTATCAGTATAATAGATCTAACTACACAACTAACTAAGTAGTGGGAAATAAAACCCGATACAATAATGGAAAGAGTTCATTAAATGAGTCTCTATTATTATAATAATAGATCTAACTACCCAGCTAACTAAGTAGTGGAAAATAAAACCTAATACAATAATGAGAGGTGGGACTGTCTTTGACCCATATGGGCAACCTATTAGCCCAATTAATTAATGAGGAAGTGGGAATCTCCTTGATCGACATGGGCAATCTATTAGCTTTGTACATTTGTGACTTTTGCATCCAAATTTAGACCATATACCCCCTAAAATTTGGATCATTTCTCCCCCCTTAGAAAATGATGGTCCCCATCATTTCACCCATGCTAAAAAGAGAAACCCCATTATCATACCATTATGATTACAATGTGAAAATACCCAATGAAGAGAAGGGTTTTGGGTTTTGGGTTTTGGGTTTTGGGTTTTGTGTGGTTGACCCATAACCATGGGTTTGTAGTTGACCCATAACCTAGTTCAGAATGGCATTGTACATGAGTAGATAAATAAATAAATTTTAATAAAATACCAAAATTAAAAAAAATAATATGGAAAAATTGTGACTTTGGAGGCTGTGAACATCCTTCTACAAATCTATTCATAACTTCTGCTACAGGTGATGAAATCCAATTCCGTCGAAGACCCATTTGACCTGTTGAAGATATATTTCCAATGAGCTATGGTAGAGCATCTAAAATGTTGTGTAGAGGTAGCAGCACCTCTTTGAAGTTGTCTTAGTGTAGAGGGCCACAAAGGATGCCAAGGGTTTGTAGAGTAGCATGGGTTGTTGTAGAGGTTGTGGAATCTCTGTGATCAGCATTGACACCCTGCAAATTTGTTGAAAATGTTGCAAACCAATGGATATAGTGGATCTATGTATATATGTAGTGAATTGATGTATGAATGTAGTGAATCCATGTATGGTTATCCTTGTAATGGTGAACGAAGATCTGAGGGTTAAAAAAGCCCTATAGTGTCTGTGGACCAACTATGATGCTTACAGTTTATGGCCCAGAAAATGGATTCTGATAGTACCAAAAGGAAGTTGGTGATTGTTGCAAATGTTTGAACCCACAGCATGCTTCAAACCCTTGTCCCGATGGAGAGCGTACCTTCTCTGATACCACTGATCTGGATCTCGAGGGATGAGATCTGGATGGATTGAATGCCTAGAGAGAAGGAGCTTAGACATGTCAATACTGCATGCAAAGAAGTGTGGACAAAAAAAAACATGTAAATGAAGTACTTGGGGGGTGAGCCTCAAAGAGGAGCTTGACCTCTAAATCTAATTACTAGTAAATCACTCAGAGCTAATTAATCTCACAATGAACAATAGAAAATGTGAGAGAAGCCAAAATGAGTAACTTAATATTATGAGAAGGCTTGTTAGGCCTTTATATAGCATTACAAAATGGTCCATTGGACAAAGTAAAAAAGATCTCATTAAATGAGTCTCAATTATTAGTATAATAGATCTAACTACCCAACTAACTAGGTAGTGGAAAATAAAACATGATACAATAATGGAAAGAGTTCATTAAATGAGTCTCTATTATTATAATAATAGATCTAACTACCCAGCTAACTAAGTAGTGGAAAATAAAACCCAATACAATAATGGAGAGGTGGGACTCTCTTTGACCCATATGGGCAACCTGTTAGCCCAATTAATTAATGAGGAAGTGGGAATCTCCTTGATCCACATGGACATTCAAGTAGCTTTATAGATTTATGACTTTTGCATCTGAATTTAGACCATATACCCCCTAAAATTCAGATCACTATATGCTTGTGTATCCTGGTTGTTGAGGACAACTTGTAGGTATAAAGATTTGGGTTGTGTGCTCAACGGTGGTCTTCATCGAACATCCGGACAAGGTAGGCTCATATTCTTGTCTTGTTAGCATTTCTTTTATATAGCATACTTTGGACTAGAGTTGATTTCTGCGTTTCATTTTATCTGTTGTGGTTTACCCCTTGCCATAGAGAGATTTTACTCATAACAGAATTGGCAACCATACTGGGGATAGATCTTCTTTTTTGGGGTTTGGAGTTTTTTTCTCCTTGATTTGCTCTATGTTAACCTAATTTTCATTGTATCATGTTGCTTGACAGCCTATTTTTACTTTTCATCTGAGTTTCTTGGCTTAACCCTTTCCCTGGCAATGATTTACTGGGTATACACAATTTTTCCCTTGACAGACACGTACATACGCGATCTGTCTTCCTTTAGGGAGCGTATATATGTATTTTTTCTCAAATAGTCACGTACATCAGCTCTTTAGTCTTGCTGGCTAAGTTTGGTGTTTGTTGGGTGAGTTTGGTTGGTTGTTGAGTCTTCTTGGGTCTCTGTCTTGACTATTAAGTGCTTACAGAGTGATAGGAAGCCTTCTTATTGTTGAATTTTCGAGCAGTTTTCTTTCTTATCATATTTTTCATTGGTTGTCCTTGCACATTGGTCTGATTGTTTGCTTCTTGGTATCCTGCTTGGCTTGTCTCTTTTTTCTTACAGTAGGGTATGCCTGTGAAGTTGCTATTTAGTGCTTGCATTTTCTTTTCTTTATATCGAAAATACAAAAATATTTTCTTATTTACATTATGGCATTTTCACTTTTGATCACATTGCATTGACTTTGACACATGTGGAGAGATTGAATTTCATTGAAATTTGATGTAGGAGCATCAACAACGAAGCACGAGTGGAGGACAACTAGGCACACTAGCACACATTTTGAAGAAGTTTAAATTTTGAAGAATGTGTATCATGCAAATCTTTTCAAAAGAGATTGTGAATTAAAGAACATCTTAAATGTTGTAGAGCTGGATGGTTCATGAAGACATCGGAGAATGTATTTTCTTTTAATGTAGTCAAGTGCAGTAAAGATTCAATGTGTTAGATCTGATTTGTCTGTCACAAATATTTATTGTAATAAATATTAGTAGTTGATAGCTTTTAATTCAATAGGATAGCTTTAGAATAGTTAGAGGAAAGAACTCGAAGATTCCTCTTGCATAAAGCATTGTATTGTTGCCTAGAGAAGGTTGTTGAATCTATTATATAGGTTGCCATTGCAGAAAAGGTTGTTGATAATCCAGCTATCGAGATTTATCACCATCGTAGCTGAGATCCAAGAGCTACCGAGAAGTAGTGTATGAACATATGTATATTTCAGTTGAATGAATACAACAGAAGAACATTGTCCCAAATGGATGGTGTTGATGCATCTATCTGAATGAACGAATGGTAGACTTTCTGTTTCTTTTCAATTCTTTGTTGCTTCTTGTTCTTGAATTTATGCATGCATTTACATGGCTAGATGTATGAATCTGTGAGATTTTGAATAAGTTTGAATTGTTTATCTTCTATGAGAAAATGCAAGTGTGCATAGTGTCTGCAAGGAGTGTGTTGACAGAGTCAGTTTCGACTCATAAGCTTAGAAGAAGATAATTTAAACCTTATGCGTGCAAAGAGTACATAGCATCTGCAAAGTGTGTTTGCCAGAGTCCAGTTAACTCAGAAAGTTCTGGGGAGATAGCCTAAGAAAGTTTATCCACAAGGAGTGTGTGACTGAGTCTTTTGATTCAGAAGCTCAAGAGGAGTAGTTGCAGTCACCCACAGAGTGACTGGATTTTAGAGGAGAACCTATCGCAAGGCATGCACAGGATGAAATTTGACTAAGTGTCGAAGGGAATACTCTAAGGAGACAAGAGTCTGAGAGAGAACAAGCTCAGGAGGGAGAACGGTGAGAAATCATCTAAGGAAGGAGTCTGTTGATATTTCTCTGACTTTAGTAAGAGATATCCATCGAGGAGGGGTTGGAATCATTCTAGACTGTCAGATCTGGGAGGGGTTGCACGAGGGACAATCGTGAGGTATTTCGTAAATCGAAGTTCGGGACACTTCGAAGCATTGAAAGGTGAGATCGTCGAAGTCTCAAACCTGCAAGGTGAATCTTAATCGTTGGCTACGAGGAGACATGTGGCAAAATATTAGAGAACTCGGGAATCAGAGATTCAGAGGAAGTAAGGGTGGATTAAGCAAAGTTTCGCGAAGCCCGAAACATAGTTGGATCATCAGATCTAGGGAGACACGTGGCAAAGACCTGTGAGTTCGGGGAAAGTTGTTTCAGAAAGAAACAAAGGAGAAAACTGTAGTATCGTCGAAGCTTGAAGTGGCGAAGGGTTGGCCAAGGTCATAGATCATGGTCATATAGTGGAGAAAGGGTCTAGTGCAAGACTAGTACTCGTGAATCGGTGTCACCAAGCATCAGAAAGCGGAGTTGTAAGTGGCTCAAACTTACACGCGACATCAAAGGGACCTTTGTGAGTGTATAAATCACTCAAGGTTTGTTGAAGGCCCGAAGAACTAGTTCAGTTCAGGGAGTTTAAAGATCCAAGACTGGGAGGTCACAGAATCCCCAAGAGGGAAAGGGGTTGTGCATCAAGTGGTATCAAAGATTGAATTTGTTTTCAGGAAAAGGAGACAAAGAAGTGGATTGATATCATCAAGTGGTATCAGATACATCATCACAATGCCACCTAGGAGACGTGTGGAGCCCCCCGTAGAAAATAGAGCTATGGAAAGAGATATGAGAGAACTGTGTGCAAGGTTGGATGCCATGGAAATGGAACAGAGGAGAGCACCTGATGTTGGAGACGTCAATGATGCAGAGAATGAAGAAGTTGAAGTTGAAGAAGTTGTAGCAAAGGATGCTATGGAAGAACGCTTGCTGAAAGAAATTGTTAATTTGGGAGCTAGAGAAAAGATGGATATCCCAATATATGAGGGTAATTTGGATGTCAAATAATTTCTTGATTGGATATAAGCAATGGACAAGTATTTCGACTATAAAGATGTCGATGAGGAGAAAAAGGCAAAACATGTTGTCACCAGGTTGAAAGGACATGCAACACTGTGGTGGGATGAACTGCAGGCTCACAGGAGAAGCAAAGAAAAACAAAATATTAAGAGTTGGGATCGAATGGTAGCCAAGCTAAAGGAGAAATTCATACCCAATGAATATCAAATAAATATGTTCAGAAGGTTGTAGAACTTGAGACAGAAAGGGATGAATGTGAAGGAGTACATAGAGTTCTACAGACTAAACATCAGGGCTGGACAAAAAGAGAGAGAATAGGAAAAAGTTTTCAGGTACATCAATGACATGAGATATGAAATCCAGGACGAAATCAGCATGATCACCATAAAGACAGTGGAGGGAATGTACCAGATTGTGCTTAAAGTAGAGGAGAAGTTGGCCAGGAAGCAGAGTCAACAAAACAAGGGTAGAAGCTTAAACAAAGGCAAAGGAGTTGCCCATGACAAGACACATAAGCCCAAAGGTGAGATGGAGAAACCACATAGTCACTCTGAGAGAGGAGGAAGTTCCCGAGGAAGGCAGAGTGGTGGTAGAAACTCTTTCCCTAGAGGAAGAGGAAGAGGTAGAGGAGGTGAGATAAAGTGTTATGCCTATGGAAAAGGAGGACACATGTCTTGGGAATGTCCCGAGAGGAAGAAAGAAGGAGGTGAAGCTCACATTTCGAAGGTGCATAAGATGGTAGATCTCTGATGATGAATACAGTTCTCTTAAATCTGGAGCCATAAGTTGAAAATTCGATATAGAGGAACAGTTTGTTTAGGACAACTTGCAAGACTAAAGACAAGGTATGCAAGGTGATAATTGACAGTGGGAGCACTGATAACTTAGTATCCACAAATATTGTGGAGAAGTTAGAGATGGAGACGAATGTACATCCAACACCGTATAAAGTCTCATGTTTGGATAAAGGTCATCATGTAACAGTCACTAAACAATGCCTGGTTGAATTTAAAATAGGAGGATATAGAGATGAAATTCTATGTGATGTGATTCCCATGAATGTATGCCATGTTTTTTTGGGGAGACCATGGCAGTATGACATGAATGCCATTCACGATGGGAGAATAAATACTTATACCTTGGAGAATAATGGTAGGACACACATGTTACTACCAATTGAAGAGAAGAAAGTGAAGGATGAAGCCAGCACGAGCATACTTCTCAAGAGTGGGAAGGAACTCCTGATTGAGGTTAAGAAAGAACAAGAGATGCAGTTTGTTTTAGTGAGGAAGTTGAAAGTTTTCCTTACAAGTACTTCTACAAGGGATTTACCTGAGGAAGTTCAGGAGTTGTTAGAGAATTTTGCTGACATAGTAGTGGATGAGTTGTCGAGCTCATTGCCACCTATCAGAAGCATCAGCCATCAAATTGACTTGATACCAGGAGCAAGCCTTCCAAACAAAGCAGCGTATAGACTAACGCCTCAAGAGAATGAGGAGGTGAAAAGATAGGTTTAGGATCTATTAGACAAAGGTTTGGTCAGGGAAATATTGAGTCCATGCGCGGTACCAGCTGTGTTGAGTCCAAAGAAGGATGGAGGATGGAGAATGTGTATAGACTCAAGGGCCATAAATAAGATCACCATTAGGTACAAATTTCCATTGCCAAGGATGGACGACTTGATGGATTGTTTAAGTGGAGAAAACTATTTTTCAAAGATAGAATTGAAAAGTGGATATCACCAGATAAGGATGAGGGAAGGTGATGAGTGGAAAACAACCTTTAAGACAAATGAAGGATTGTATGAATGGCGCGTTATGACATTTGGCTTAACAAATGCCCCAAGTACTTTTATGAGATTGATGAATGAAGTGCTAAAAGATTTTATTGGAAAGTTTGTAATTGTATATCTGTATGATATATTGGTCTTCAGTAAAACTGAAGAAGAGCATCTGAGACATTTAACATTAGTGATGAAGAGGTTATAGTGGGAGAAGTTGTTGATCAATTTAAAGAAGTCTTATTTCATGAAGACAAAGCTCATTTATTTGGGTTTTGTGATCTGTTCGAATGAATTAAAGATGGATCTGAAGAAGGCGAAAGCAATCAGAGAATGGACATCGCCAAGGAGTATATTTGAGGTAAGAATCTTCCATGGATTAGCAAGTTTTTACCGAAAGTTCATCAAAAATTTTAGTGAGATTGGCGCACAAATGATGGATACAGTGAAGAAAAGACATAAGTCTTTCAAATGGATAGAAGAGGCTGAGAAGAGCTTCAACATATTGAAGGAAAAGATAACAGAACAATCGATTATGGTTTTTCCATATTTCGGGAAGACATTTCATGTAAGATGTGATGTGAGTGGAGTTGCAATTGGAGCGGTATTAAGCCAAGATAATAGGGCTATTGTATACTTCAGTGAGAATTTGAACGATGCTAAGAGAAAATACTCCACATATGATAAAGCATTCTATGCCATAATTCAATCCTTGAAGAAGTGGAGGCACTATCTCGTTCCGAAGGAGTTTGTTTTGTATAGCGATAATCAAGCCTTACAATTCATAACTAGACAAGAGAAATTAAACCAGAGACATGCTAAGTGGATAGAGTTCATGCAAAATTCCACTTTTGTCATTAAACATATTTTTGGTAATGCTAACAAGGTTTTTGATGCATTGAGCAGGAGATGTCTAATTCTATGGGAATTTCATGGGAAGACCTTGGGGTTTGACCACCTTAAGGAAATGTATCATAGTGATCTAGATTTCAAGGAAGCATATGAAGCATGTGAGAATATTGTGCTCAGAGACAGAAGCCAGTGGGCCGAATATCTGATTTAGTATGGGTTGTTGTTCAAGGGATGTCAGTTGTGCATACCAAAGTGTTCGATGAGGGAGAATTTGCTAAAGGAAAAGCATAGTGGAGGTCTAGCCAGACATGTCGGCCATGACAAAACATTTTCACATTTGAACGGTTCGTATTATTGGCCAGGTATGAGGGCAGAGGTGAAAAGGTTTGCAAACTAAGATTTTCCAATATGCCAAGGGAAAGAAGAAGAATATTGGGTTGTATCAACTACTTCCTATTCCAGAGAGACCTTGGGATGCAATAAGCATGGATTTTGTGTTGGGATTTCCAAGGACACAAAGAGGAAGTGATTCCATATTTGTGGTAGTGGACAAATTTTCAAAGATGGAACATTTTATCCCATGCCATAAAACTAGTGATGCAACACACATTGCTAAATTGTTTTTCAAAGAAGTTGTAAGACTCTGTGGATTGCCCCGAAGTATTGTCTCAGATAGGGATACCAAATTTGTTGGTCATTTCTGGAGAACATTATGGAAGAAACTGGGAACAAAACTATCCTTTAGTTCTGCATATCACCCTCAAATAGATGGACATATTGAGGTTGTGAATTGAAGCTTAGGGGATTTGCTGAGGAGTTTGGTCACTAAACACCATAGCCAATGGGATCAGATTCTAGCAAGAGTTGAGTTTGCATATAATGAATCAGTGAACAGAAGTATCGGAAAGAGTCCATTTCAAATAGTGTATGGAATGAATCCGATGAGAGTGTTAGAGTTAAGAGATCTGGATCATAGTGAATTTAAGAGCATTGGATCCGAAGATTTCGCTGCAGAAATGCAGGAACTTCATAATCAGATCAAGGAGAAATTGAAGAAGAACAGCAGTGAATACAAACGCAGAGCTGATCAACACGGGAGGAGAATTGAATTTGAAGTTGGAGATCAATTTCTCACACACCTTAGGAAAGAAAGATTCCCAAGGGGAACATATAATAAGCTAAATTTGAAAAAGATAGGACCATGCAAAATCCTCAGAATGTTCGATGAGAATGTGTATGAAATAGAGATGCCAGAAGATGTGGGTATATCACCCATATTCAACATTGCAGACCTGTATTCTTATAGGGAATATGAAGCTAGAGGATCCAAATATCAGAAAGAGATCCAGTGGAAAAAGCAAATGCCTATACAAGAGAAGCCGCAGATGGAGCAAATCATAGATCAGCGAATTGATAAGAAGACCAGAAGGAAGACATATTTTGAATACTTGGTAAATTGGAGAGGATGACCAGTAGAAGATGCCAGTTGGGTAAACGAAGAGGGTATCCAGAAGCATGGAAGATCAGTGCAGGAGCTCATGGACAGGAGTCCATGAATTTTTAAGCCAGAAGAGTATGATGCAGGAGCATCGCCAACGAAGCACAAGCGGAGGACAGCTAGGCGCACTAGCGCACATTTTGAAGAAGTTTAAATTTTGAAGAATGTGTTTCAGGCAAATATTTTGAAAAGAGATTGTGAATTAAAGAACATCTTAAATGTTGTAGAGCTGGATGGTTCATGAAGACATTGGAGAATGTATTTTCTTTTAATGTATCCGAGTGCAGTACAGATTCGATGTGATTGATCTGATATGTCTGTCAAAAATATTTATTGTAATAAATATTAGTAGTTGATAGTTGTTAATTCAATAGGATAGCTTTAGAGTAGTTAGAGGAAAGAACTCGAAGAGTCCTCTTGCATAAAGCATTGTATTGTTTCCCATAGAAGGTTGTTGAATCTATTATATAGGTTGCCATTGTAGAAAAGGTTGTTGATACTCTAGCTATCGACAGTTATCACCATCGTAGCTAAGAGCCGAGAGCTACCGAGAAGCAATGTATGAACATATGTATATTTCAGTTGAATGAATACAACAAAAGAATGTTGTCCCAAATGTATGGTGTTGATGCATCTATCTGAATGAATGAATGGTAGACTTTCTGTTTCTTTTCAATTCTCTATTGCTTCTTATTCTTGAATTTATGCATGCATTTACATGGATAGATGTATGAATCTAGGAGATTTTGAATAAGTTTCAATTGTTTCTCTTCTACAAGCGAATACAAGTGTGCATAGTGTCTGCAAGGAGTGCCTTGACAAAGTTTGTTTCGACTCATAATCTCATAAGAAGATAATGTAAATCTTATGTGTGCAAAGAGTGCACAACGTTTGCAAAGTGTGCGTGCCAGAGTCCAATTAACTCAGAAAGTTCTGGGGAGATAGCTTGAGAAAGTTTATCCGTAAGGAGTGCGTGACCGAGTCTTATGATTCAGAATCTTGAGAGGAGTAGCTGAAGTCTCCCACAAAGTGACTAGATTTCAGAGGAGAACCTATCGCAAGGCGTACACGGGCTGAAATTCGACTAAGTGTCGAAGGGAGTACTCTAAGGAGACAAGAGTCCAAGAGAGAAAAAGCTAAGGAGGGAGAACAATGAGAAATCATCTAAGGAAGGAGTTCATTGATATTTCTTCGACTTCAGTAATAGATATTTGTCCAGGAGGAGTTGGAATCATTCTAGACCGTTAGATCTGGGAGGGGTTGCACGAAGGAAAGTCATGAGATATTTTGGAAATCAGAGTTCGAGACACTTCAAAGAATTGAAACGTGAGATTGACGAAGTCGCAAACCCACAAGGTGAATATTAACCATTGGCTGCAAGGAGACACGTGGCAGAATATTAGAGAATTTGGGAATCAGGGATTTGAAGGAACTAAGGGTGGAGTAAGCGAAGTTTCACGAAGTTGCGAAGCCCGAAACATAGTTGGACCATCATATCTAGTAGAAAATTGTAGTATCATCGGAGCTTGAAGTGGTGAAGGGTTGGCCGAGGTCATAGCCCATGGTCATATAGTGGAGAAAGGGTCTAGTACAAGACTAGTACTCACGAATCGATGTCACCAAGCATCAGAAAGCGGAGTTGTAAGTGGTCTGAAATTACACGCAACATTAAGGGGAGTTGTGTGAGTGTATAAATCACTCAGGTTCTGTTGAAGGGTCGAAGACCTAGTTCGGTTCGGGGAGTTTCAAGATCCAATACCAGGAGGTCGCAGAATCCCCAAGAGGGAAGGGGGTTATGCATCAAAATTGTAGATATTACATTAGAAAAAATGGCATTTAGAAGCATATCATCTCTTTGAAATTCAAGACTAGTACTTAATAATGTTTTTATATTTGCTTCTTTTTATATGTTCAGTCGTAATACCATCAGTTTCACAACCACACCTCTTCAAGGTTTACAGGAGAAGGCTAATTTCTTGCATCGGTTCATAGTGAACTATGCCAATTTAACTAAGGGTTTTATGCATCTTTTGAAGAAGGATACTCTGTTTATATGGGATGAGTGAGCCTAGGAATCCTTCAATGCTCTTAAGAAAGATTTGCTATCGGCACCTCTCTTGAAGCCTCTATACTACAATAGAGACTATTTTCTTTATATCGATGCGTCTGAAGGGACGGTTAGTATGGTTCTGGTTTAGGAGTATGATGAGCTCCATGAGCGCATTGTCTATTATCTCAGTCATAACCTAGTCAGTCCTGAACTTAAATACTCTCACGTAGAGAAACTAGCCTTGGTCGTCGTACATGCGGTTCAAAGAATATGACATTATATATTACTTTGAAAAACTACCGTAGTTGTGGATATCAATCCATTTCTATACATCCTCACCAAGTGTATCATAGGGGGGAAATACAATAAGTGGATTGTTATTTTGCAAGAGTTTGATCTTGATTTCGCTTTGGTGAAGTCTAAGAAATCGCTAGTTTTTTCCAAGTTGATATCGGACTTCACTCGACTAGATGAGGACATTTTGCATGATGATTCATTCGTGGATGAACATATCTTCCTTATCTTGTCTTTGGACCCCTGGTATGGAGACATTCTAATTTATCCTCAAACCTTGAAGCTACCCCAACATTTGTCGAGAAACGATCGACGACATATACATCACCAGGATAAAAACTACCTTATCATCAGCGACACTTTGTATCATCAAGGAGTAGATAATATTTTATGTCATTGCTTGACTCACGAGGAAGTTGAGTCTGTTCTGAATGATTGTCACAGTAGGTCTTGTGGTGGTCATTTATCTGGGATTGTGACATACCAAAAAATCTTGTGAGCCGGTTATTTTTGGTCGTTAAATTTTAAAGATTGTGTTGAAGCGGTCAAGAAGTGTCACTCTTTCCAGGTGTTCACTTGTAAATTGCACTCGTACCCAACCCCTCTTCACCAAGTTGTCATTGTCGGTCCCTTCACCAAGTGGGGGTAGATTTCATGGACTATAACCCAACTTCGGATGGGGGGCACCAACATATTATCGTGGTCGTGGATTACTTTACTAAATGGGAAGAGACCATGCCTACCATTAAATATGATGGTAAGACTGCAACATTCTTTGTATTCAACAAGATTATAGCCCAGTTTGGAATCCCAATAGAGATTGTCACTGATCACGGAAGTCACTTTCAAAATGAAATGATGAAAGAGTTAGCATCAAAACTAGGGTTTAAACATGGTCATCCTTCCCCTTATCCCCAGGAAAATGGAAAAGTAGAGGCGGTGAATAAGTCTCTCGATACCATATTGCAAAAAAATTTCAGCCAGATTAAATCTAACTGGCATTTGATGCTTTACCCTGCACTTTGGGAATATTGAACCTCAATAAAGACTTCCACGGGTTTCTCTCCTTTTCAGTTAGTACATGGTGTGGAGTCGATTCTTCTAATTGAATGTGAAATCCCTTCCCTCAATTTTGAAATTGAGCTCTTACTTGACACATCTGATCTTGAAGAATGCCTCGTACAGCTAGAGCGTCACGATGAGGAGCGTAGAGATGCCTATACAGACATCGAAGTGAAAAAATGACGTGTTAAGGTTCAATATGATAATTTTGTCTATCCTCGACACTACGTTGAGGGTGACTTGGTTCTCCTTTATGACCAATACAAAGAACCGTTGGGGGTAGGTAAGTTCAACCCCATGTGGCACGGTCCTTATATCTGTGATGTGTCTTAGATAAAGGAGACTATGAATTGGAATATTATGAAGGGAATATGTTGGATGAGCCCAAAAATGGGCTCTACCTGAAAAGGTATTACACTTGAGCCCTCAAGATTGGGAGTGACCTTTTGTATACTAGTGTATCTTAGTGTATATACATCTTTTCCTTCGTCATCGGCTTGCTTATCAAGCTTTCCCTTATTTGGAAGATGTCAACGGAGTCTTCAGTTTAATTAGGATTTGAGGATGGTTTCATTCTTCATACATGGAACATGGCTTCCACCGCTTGGTTCATTTACCCACCGAAGGGCCAACTGGTGTCTTCGTGTGGCGTTCGTCTCGAGCCATCAACGAAAAATGTGGTTGAGTATAGTGTCATTATAGAGCTACTATGCAATGCCATTTCACATCGTGTTTGGTCTATAGAGGTTCACCTGGACTCCCAGTTAGTCGTATGTCAGTTGAATGATAGTTACTGTGTGTGATATCCTACTCTACTCTGACGATTCCTACAGGTACGACTTTTGGAATGATACTTTGATTTTCTTACTTATAATCGCATACCTAGAATTTATAATCATGTATCTGATGCATATGCTAATTATATTTTATATTGGAATTTGTCACATAACTAAGCAAAGAAAAAATTTACACATTGTAACATATATAAGTAAAGTGTTGAAATTACTAAGACAACTGAGAGGGGGAGTGAATCAGTTGTTACTGTGCTTAAACAATAATAAATCTATTAAACCATTCTTAAATTTTCTTCAAGTGATCATCAATATTATACAACATATAGATGATATAAATAATGAGCATCAATCACACATAAGATATACACAGAGACGGTTTTTCACGAGGAAACCCATAAAGGAAGAAAACCTCTTCTTCTTCGAAATGATAGGCAGTCTTTTAAGTTCTGTACATCATCTATAATTGAGCACCAACTCAATGTGAGGCCACTACCTCTGCTTTACAAGCTCCAACTTGTTTGAGAGCACCAACTCTCTAGTTTCTCTAGCACCCACTAGAAGGAAGCACCAACTCCCTTAATGTTCCAACACTAACTGGATGGAAGCACCAACTTCCAGTTACACAGGCTCCAACCTGTATAACAGAGAACAGTTGTTCTCCCTTGCACCACCCTGCCACCCTGGTTTCTCTGGCTGCAACCAGATGGAAGCTACAACTTCCTATGTTCAAGCTCCCACTTGAACCTCTAAGTACAATAGTCCTCCCTAGAACCTCCCAACCACCTTGGAATATTAAATGAATAATTAAACAACCAACTACACATATAAATCGATTCTTACCACTTCTTTTTTGTTCTGTAAATCTGGTCTTCTTCTAACTGTTCTGCAATTCTTCTCTTCCTTTGTTTGTTCTGCAATTATGATTTGCTTCAACTTGTTCTGTCATTCTACTCTGCTTCAAGTATATTCCTCATCTATTACTTTTCTCTGAGTTTTATCTCACACTGCACACATTTTCAGTCTCACACTGTGCATCCTGTGATTTTCCCTTTCTTACAGTTTAATTCATTTTTCGTTCAGAACAACCAACCACGCACAGTCTGTATCTTTTTCTTTTATGCACCACACCCACAGTAGTTACACTTCGCATCTTCTTAGGCAAAAGAAAACCGTCTAAGCAATTGAAACGCCAACCGATCAAGAATCATGACTCAGTTTAGCTAACAGATTTGTAACTGATCAATTAACTATGAGATGGAACAATAGCCCTCCGATCATATTCAAACTCACTTGAACCGTTGGATTAAGAATAAAGAATCTTGTGCATGTTTCGCCATTTTGTAATTCGGCATTTCGGGATCCCTATGGTGAATCTTAGCACCTCTAACTTCTTCCTCCATATTCCATCGATGTGCCCAATGGTTGTGACCACACTCTTATGCATAAAGCACTTTCGTGATTTCGCATTTCGTGAATCTGGAGATGAGGCATCTCGACTCTTCAAGTCGCGATCCCCGAAACTCTGAAATGGAGCTTATATGAACTGACTCCTTCCCTTCTCATGACCACCGGCAGTGACCATAGGCTGTGCCAAAAAGGCGCTTCATATTTCGTGAGTTTTCACACCATGCTTCGTTGACTCCAAGTCAGCGAAACCCCAATCGCTTGCCACTTGTCCTATGATTCGACAGTTCAGATCTGATATTGATTCAACAACTCAGATCATATCGCGATTTTTCATATCACAATTTCAGCGTTCTTGTGGTTGTGTTTCTTGCCTCTCCAAGTCGCGATTCGCGAAACTCCAAAATGGAGTCGGATCAACGGTCTAGATCAGACCTTGATTTGATGGCTGCAATTAAATCGCGATTTTGCATATCATGATTTCGGTGGTTATGTTTCTTGCCTCTCCAAGTCGTGATTCGCGAAACTCTGAAATGGAGTCAGATCAACGGTCCAAATCACACCTTGATCTGACGGCTGTGATTAAATTGCGATTTCAGTGGTTATGTTTCTTGCCTCTCCAAGTCGCGATGGGCGAAGCTCCTAGATGGAGCTGGATCAACGGTCCAGAACAAACCTCGATCTAATGGCTAAGATAGTTTCACGATTTCACATATCGCGAATTTGAGAAGTTAGGGAACCCCGTTCCTTTGACTTTCCAGTCAGCAACATGATGATCTTTCACTACGTGTCCTGCCTGAAGATGGACAGTGCTCCTTCTTTCAGGATTTTGTGAGCCCACTTATTCTTGCACTTTAATGAATGTGTAGGTTCTCCCTGATCCAATGATGGTCGGAACTTATGCTCAGATCTGATGCTTGAGATCTGTCCTCCTCTTCTGCGCATTCTTCGTGTCTACAATCAGATCTGACGGTCCTCCTTCTTTCGGGAATTAAAATGGGATCCAACGATCAAAAATGTTGCTTCTCCTCCCGAGCTTACTTTGTTCCACTTACTCTGATTTTGCCATCGATGATCTGCCAACAATCCTCTGCACTATCTCTTCTGAGCTTATTCGAATCTTCTCTGTAGCGTCTTCTCATAATGCCCATCTATTACATACTTTATGTACTCATGCCATCTTCATTGTTGTACTTGCCATCAATGACAAGCAAACAAGCATGCGTTGTCTATTAAATATTTGCCAACATTCTCCCCCTTTGGCATTGATGGCAACCACTATAACTTTCTTGTAGCATCCTTGAAATCACATCCTAAAATAAATTACCACTTTCTCCCCCTTTGACATCAATGTCAAAGAAGAAACGCGCTCCCCCTGAACTGTTGCAGTACATACTCCCCCTGTCAACTAGAAGCATCTTAGAAATACACCGGATATGCAATAAGTATTCCCCCTGACCACGTGAACAAATTAGACAAAAGAAATTATAACCCCCAACTTTTGATGAAGATATCCAAAAGGGGTTGCTGCTAATGGTTTTGTAAATATATCTGCAATCTGTTCTATAGAAGGTATATAATTCAGTTGAACAATTATGTTTGTAACTTGTTCTCTGAGATAATGGTACTTTATTGGAATATGCTTAGTCTTGGAATGAAGAACAAGATTCTTGGAGACACTAATGGCACTGGTGTTATCACAGTGAATTGGAATGGGATCAATGTAAGTTACCTT
>JZKD02S1092677.1:108103-118851 GCA_000966675.3 Picea glauca | reverse complement strand
TACATGTGTTTATCTCAGGGCTTTCACTAATCAGGAGAAGAAAAAGAGTTTGTAAAAGTTTTAGAAATAAATAAATTGTATGAAATCAAAAACAAGAAAATTATATGTCATTTGATAGAGAATTCAATGGATAATATATGTGCACCAATTCCACCACCTTCCAGGGAAGATATGAAGAGATTTCACCTACTGGAAGTTGTAGCTCCATGGAAACCTACAAAAATGGGGAAGGCTTCTTGATTTTCAAGCCCTTGATCAAGGGTTTTTAAATACCTTGATCAATGGATTTAAAGGGATACCCTCGATCGAGGTTTTTTTTAAATATGTAATTGTTTTTGGTTTAAAAGGATCGATCAATATTTTACCTCGATAGGGGTTTTAAGCCCTCGATTGAAGTTTCCTCTATCAATGGATTAAAACCTCGATCGAGGATTCATATAAGCCATTTTTGCATGCATGGATTTCCAAAAAGTAGAACTGAGATTCGTGGATTTACCCTTATTAGTTATCTTAAGAGTGGATGAGAAGTTGGCCATGAAGTAGTGGACATTGAAGGAGAGAAGAAGTTGATTGGATGGAAGAAAACAACCAATAGAGGAGAGGTGAAGATGATATTAGTGCTAGTGTTATAGATCAACCTGTTATAATTAGATGTGATGTTTATAGAGGAAGAGCTTCATGAGAGGAAGATGCAAAGGAATTAAATTTGAAGGCCTATGTTTCAAATGTGGAATCCATGGACATAGAACATATGATTATTCAAAAAAGTGGAGTGAATAAATAAAACAATATGCAAAAGTGCATGTTGTTGAAGCAAGGGTTACTTCAGTATAGTTTGATTATGGAGAGAACCTGATTATGGAGAGAACCTAATGATGATGAGAGTATTGTTACAACTTGATAAAGAGATTTCAAGGGAGCTAGAGTAGAGGTATGGTATTTTCGAAATCAATTGTAAATAGTTATGAGACAAGTATTTAATTTGATTGTAAGTCGAGGTAGTAAATTTGAGAATTTGATTCTTACTAAAGTAGCTTAGAAGTTAAATTTGAAATGTACACCTCACCCAAATGCATGTAAGATATCTTGGTCTCAGAGAAGGCATAGGTCATTATGTATGAGTAGTCTGAGAATGACTTCCAAATTGAAGGTTATAATGATAGAATTTGGTGCCATATTTTTCCCATAGATATTTATCATATTTAGATGGGGAGACCATGGCAGTATGATGGTTGTGTTGTAAATGATGGTATAATCCTATAAGGAATACTTACAAATTGGAGAAGGATGAGAAGCATGATCTACATCCTATGAATGTTGAAGAAGACATGAGGAGAGTGATGTTGATGATATCCTGGGATGTATGAAGGAAGAACTGAAGTGGGAGAGTGACTGCATTGTTATGAGAAACAACTTCGAAGAAGAGTACAATGTGAAATATCTATATGAGGAATCATGTTATTGATAAAATTCATGAAGAATTGAAGAATATCTTGCTAGAGAGAGTGAATGTGCAGGCCAGAAAAGAATTGTAGAATGGATGTTACAAGTGTCTTGGGAAGAGAGATGGTTAGACAAATGTTAAGCCCTAAATAGTGGCACATTACCCCTTAATTGGGGAATATTACATTAGTATTGTTATTTTGTTTATGTCGGTGTGGGTCCATTATTTGTAATTGTACCTCCTAGTCTCTTATATATACCAAGGAGACCTTTTCATTTGGAATCATCTTGTATTTGTAAATTTATGTGGTATATAAGGAGGTTTCCCCATCGAAGAGGCTTATTATCTGAAATTATCTCTTTTTCAAGGCATTGAGTACTTATTCTGTATTTTTTTATGCTATTTTGATATTTGGTTCTTAACATTTGGTATCAGAGCTTAAGGTCTTGGGGTTTCATTGATGCATATGAGACACCTTGGAATTTTCACTACAACTTTTTTTCTAGGATTTCCAAAAAGTACGTGGGGTTAAAATTAAGGTACGTGGGGTTAAAATTTCAGCTCCTGAGGACTTATACTTTCGGAGATATATCCTGTGTAAGATAGGGTTATGGAATCATCCTAAATTAAGTCATCGCGTAATTTTCGCTATAAAAATTTTTATGTGATGTTTCAGACCATGAAACCCATAGGCTATTCAGAGAAAGTATCAAGGTATATTTATAAAAATTTTAGCTTCTGGGTCATCCTACTTTCGTAGATACACCCTGTGTAAGATAGGGTATTTGACTTGTCATATTAACTAGTCTCAAACAAGTGTTTCGGGTAAAACAATGATATATTCTCCAGTGAGTATCCAAATTAATTGAGACTAGTTGCATTGTATAGTGGACATTATGTAGTATTTCTTGTGAAAGTTTCATAATCAAATATCAAATATTGTGCTTTCGGCATGCTTGACAAGTACGCTCTCCTGGAAGGGCCAAAAATCAGCAAGGTGTGGGAAGTTACCATAAATTCCACTTGGCACATCCAATTTTGATCAAAATTGTGGCATTGCAGAGAAGACGTATCAGAGAACTATAGAATGAAATTTTCAGACCTAGAAGGGCCAAAATTTTGGAGATACAGCAAAAGAAATATTGTCTAGCAGAACCACCTCGAAATCAAGGTTTAAAAGTGATACTTGGCCAACATGCCACCAAAAAGGGGAACTTCTACACCAAATAATCCTTTATACATTCCTACTTGGACTCTTGATGAAGGTGAAGAAATGTGCAAGGACATAAATGATTTAAAAAATAAGACAGTAACAAAAGATGAACTATAAGGGATGATGGATTCAACTGAAGCTAAGTTGGAGGCAATAATGGATACTAAGATGGATGGTTTAAAAAGAGAGATCATGGAAGGATTGAAAAATTTACTAATAGAGAGGTCAACTAAAAGTGAAAATGTATCCCATGAAATTCATGATGAGGACACAAGGAAGATGAATAAATACTGGAGAAACTCCAACTTTGGGTTGAAGACCAACCACTTTCCTAAGATAGATATTAGGAATTTTGATGGCAAGGATCCAGTCACATGAATACTTCAAATGGAGCGGTTCTTTGATCTACATGATGTGCCACACACACAAAAGGTACGAATTACTTCTTTATATTTAGAACCCAATCAATTTGTGTGGCATCGATGGCTTTGTTCTCACAAATCACTTGTCACTTGGAAAATTTTCACAGAACAAATGATAGCACACTATGAGGATATAGGGAGGGATACCTTCTTTAGCCAATTGATAAATCTCAAGAAAAAGGGTTCAGTTGTGGAGCACATTGAGAACTTGCAAAGATTGAATATAAAGGTAACGGATATTCCAAATGAGCACATGATTGATGTATTCATAGGAACTTTAAAGGATAACATTCAACATGAGGTTCTCCTTTGGGAACCCAAATCATTGGATAGTGCGTTCAAGGTGGCGAGAAATGTTGAAAGTAAAAATATGGCTATGGCTACTAGAAGGACCACTCCTAACATCTATCAAGAGAATAATGTTCCTTCTTATAAAACACCTCAACCTACAAGGTTGACACCTCAACAATTGGAGGAAAGAAAAGAAAATGTTTTATGCTTTAATTGTGACAACAAGTATAGTAAGGGACATAAGTGTGGTGAGAAGAAATTATTCTACATAGATTGTGAAGAGGAAGAAGAACAAGAACAAGAACAAGAACCATCTCAAGATGAAAAAGTAGAAGAGATTTATTTTGAAGAGTTGACTCCCACGATATCATGTAATGCATTGGCTAGAATTAGCACTCCTCAAACCCTCAATATGGAAGGATATTTCAAACATAAAAAGGTAATAGTCCTAATTGATTCTGGTAGTACTCACAATTTCATTCACTATAAATTAGCCAAAGCTCTCAATTGCTTTATATATCCAGTGCCAAAGTTTCAAGTAATGATTACAAATGGAGGAACTATCAATTGCTCAAGAAAATGCCATAAGATCAATCTCACTATGGTTGAATATGTAATGAATAGTCCAATGATTTTGATACCCACAGGTGGTGCTCATGTCGTACTAGGATTCCAATGGTTACAATCATTGGGAATAGTGGATTTTAATTTTCAATAACTTTTCATGAAATTTTCATTGGAAGGAAAGGGAATTGAGTTAAGGGGTATCACAGGGAAACCCAGTAAGGTGATAAGCTCTAATGGCATGACAAAATTATTGAAAAGGGGGCATCAGGGTGTAATTGTACAACTATGCTCACTAGATGTTCAAACATCTAAGCCATCTATTCCACTAGATCTCTAAGGGATCATTGATAAGCATTCCAAATTATTTGAAGATATTCCCAGAGGTATTCCACCCACTCGAAATAATGATCATGTTATTCACCTAATTCATGGTGGTGTTCCTCCTAACATCAGGCCTTACAGATACCCTTATGCCTAGAAGAGTGAAATCGAGTGTATGGTTGAAGAAATGTTAGAAGATGGAATTATTATACCTAGCCAAAGTTCTTACTCTGCACGGTGGTAATGGTACTCAAGAAAGAGGGCTCATGGCGTATGTGTCCAGATTATAGAGATCTCAACAATATCACTATTAAAGAAAAGTTCCCCATTCTCGTCATTGATGAATTGTTAGATGAACTACATGGAGAAATCTATGTCACAAATTTGGATCTTTGTTTAGGGTATCGTCGGAATATAATGAAGGAAGCAGATATCCCAAAAACAGCTTTTCGAACTCATGAAGGCCATTATGAATTTTTGGTCATGCCTTTTGGCCTTACGAATGCACCTTTCGCATTCCAAGGGTTTACGAAGATTGTACCTATGTTCTTGAGGACCTTGTCATTTTTATGTATTTTCCTCTTACTCATTTGCCATTAATTATTGTGTGAAGATTTATTAAGTATATTAGATTATACTATTGCATTGAAAAGAATGAATGGTTGATATGGTTGATAAATCTAGTCTTGAATTGCGGTTATGATTGGATTAATGGGATTTAGATGTACCTCTTTGTTCCTCGGAACAGAGGCCGGTCCTGAGACCTTAAATGGTCAAAATCAATTGGATGAATCCCGCACTTGAGCGTTGCTTATGTGTCTTGGAGGTCCTAACCATGCAGGATAGGTTGGGCGGGTAGTTTCTTTATGTTATCATTTGAGATATGGTTGATTGAATAATAGTGATGTTTCTTTAAGTTGATTGTGATGAAATTGATTGAGTAGTTATTAATTTATATCGTGATGCATGTCACTTGTCGTAATGTTTGTTTGTTTAAAAAAAAAATACCTATTTTGTACATCATTTTGTTGTCGTGATGGAGGGGTCATTACATAAAATTTGGATATGATATAGAGGACATATTCACCTACTTACCACAAATTTTCATCATAAAATATTGAGTTTAAAGGTTGTTCCCAAGCCATTAATTAAGCACATTGGAAAACACAAGTTGCATTTCATTAGTAGTGATAGGGGTCTACTTGTTTAGACCAGCATGACCTCAAATATTATAGTTTGTCTCTAAAATTTGGATATGTTGTATAGAAAATTTTCCTCTACTACCCACAAATTTAAGAAAATATTGAATTTAAGCAATGTAATATGTTATAACATCCCCGGATGGGGTGTCAGTGGATTCCTCGTGGCGGCAGATGGGAGCGGACACAGTCCACGGCGACGCAAAGCCACGTGATGGGCTCGTGCTGCAGGCTGGAGCCGTCCCAGGTGATTAAATTGCACTCAAATCAGGATTAATGGCAGTGGTAATGGACATTTATGCCACCCTACGTCCCTCCGCAGCTAGTTCTATGGCTTGGCTCGTCGCGATGGTCATTGTTTCCTGTTTGCGGTCTGAAGGGATCCTTCCTTCACGGCGCAAACAGGACCAGGTTCACATAGCTGTTGTCTCTGTTGTTTTTTTGCATCTCTGGTTCAGTCTAGTCCAAACTCGTCTGCCTGCTCACATGAAAGAACGGCTTCGAGGGAGGTCGAAGAGAGGCCCCCCCTGGAAGCCCCGTCGACCCCCGGTCTCGCCTACAGTCTCACCATCGACCTGCTCATCCTCCCGTCCTCAAACCCCGTCCATGGCCGCCACTCCGCCTCCCTCATAGTCTTTTCCCCCTCACTCCACGGCTGCCCAGTCACCTCCACAGTCTCGGCTTCCTCATTCCATGGCCACTATTCCGCGAAGGTCGAGCCCGATTCTGAGCTGGCCACAGGACCCCCGGATGAAATTCATAGAAACAATGTCTTTCCCTGGACCTTCGAGAAGTTTGGGTAGTGCACCATAGGCGCACAGTGCATCTAAACAACCGTGCCTCCACCCCACGGGCTACCTCGACTATGAGCACTTCAAGGATCGTTTGGGCATCTTGTTTGATTTAGTTTTTGAGCTTAGGAAGGAGGTGGTGGACCTCAAGTATCGGCTGCAGGCTACAGAAGAAAACACCGCGACTTTCCTCCACATCCTCTCGACCATGCACATGGAGCTATCCTCGAACCAGGTTGTCTATGCTCCAGGGGAGGTACCTGCTACGATTTCGAGTGCAGGAAGGGAAGGAGCGCAGCGACCAACCGAGGCAACGCAAGAGGAAGCGAAATGGCGAGGCCAAGCTGAGGACACTGGGCGAGGTGAAAGAAAGGAAAAGTGTTGGGACGACCAGCCGACGTTCATCAAAGAAGAACCATGGAAAGAAGACCTCCGAGCCGCGTGGATAGGCTATGAGCCAGGTGTCTAGCTATCTAGTGTTGGTTGTCAAGTTTTCTTAGGCTTATAGTATAGATGACAGACAGTCTGAATTTTGTTTCTTTACTGGACCAGTGACCTTTTTAGACTTGTGAATTGGGGGCTGGATGGACTAGTTTCCCCTCTGTTGGGGCAGTCCAGTAACTGAAGCCCGTACATTGTTGTCTTTGACACTTTCTCTGCTCAGCTGGCCCTTAATATAATATTTACTACTTATTTACAAAAAAAAAATGTAATATGTTATAACATATTACATTGTAATATATTATAACATATCACATTGTAATATGTGTTAACACATATTACATGTAATATGTGTTAAAATTACATATAAAATTTAAAATTTGGATATGATATAGAGGACATATTCACCTACTTACCACAAATTTTCATCATAAAATATTGAGTTTAATGGTTGTTCCCAAGCCATTAACTAAGCACATTGGAAAACACAAGTTGTATTTCATTAGTAGTGATAGGGGCCTACTTGTTTAGACTAGCATGACCTCAAATATTATAGTTTGTCTCTAAAATTTAGATATGTTGTAGAGAAAAAAATTATCTACTACCCATAAATTTAAGAAAATATTGAGTTTAAGCAATGTAATATGTTATAACATATTACATACCCACAAATTTAAGAAAATATTGAGTTTAAGCAATGTAATATGTTATAATATATTACTTTGTAATATGTGTTAACACATATTACATGTAATATGTGTTAACACGTATTACACTCAATCCCCAAATCGAGCATGCTAGAATTATCATATTTCATTTCATGTGTTCATTTTTTCATATTTTCTTTAGCCATCCAAACCATGAATCTTGGGTTGCATATGGAACTTCGAAAAGTCATTCTTAGCTACGTGGAAGTTAGATTAATAAAATAAAAGTTTGTTCTAACCAAAGAAATGAAGAGACTTAGAATGAAACAATCATAACCACGTAGTTTAAATATTTGGGAGGCCCATATAATTAGGGATTTTGGCGTCTAAATGTTGTAGCTTGTGTTACAGGAAATCAACCACTAAGAAGTGTGTGAGAGTGAATAGTTGTATGCTTGGCCTTACTAAGTAATGTAATTCAATTACAAAGGTTTTTAAACCCTCCGTGATTTAATAAAAGAACATAATTATTGTTGTGTATTTCCATTGTGTAAATTTATATTGTAGATATTGTTGCTATTGTTACACATTATGATTCGTAGGCCTCTTGTGCTTTTTCATTTATTATCAAATTTGAACTTTTGATCCTTAGTTGTGGTAGTCGTTGAATCATTTGGTATTAGAGCAGGAAAAATCGGTGAATGAGAAGTGTGGATGAATGAATATGAGAAGTGTAGATAACTCTAATGAGTGTGATGTTGTTGGGTAGAGTTATCTAAGAAATAGAAATACCCAGTGTTGGTGCTTATGTAGATGTTGTAAGTGTGAGCGACAACTTCAATTTAATGACCATTGGTTAGAGGTCAAGGAGAGTAGTGTTGAAGAGTCTGCAAGAGAAGAGATTTTAAAGAAGTTGCAGTTTGGCACGAAATGGAAACCTTCATGTTGGAGGAGTTGGAGGTAGGTATACCTTGAAGAGATGAAGGTGAAGTTGTAGAGATATTGAAGTAGTCAAATGTCATCAACCCAACAAAGAAGAGTTAAAAAAAATGTGGAAGATGAGAGTGATGAAGATGAATGGGAACATGAATTCCCTTAAGAGAGGATGATAAAAGAAAAACACAAGAAGGATATGATTATGTACTCCAATGATCTGAAATCGGATCCAGAAGCCTGACAGGGCTTGAAAAATGCTCAAAAATGAAAGTGCTCGGAATGCGATGAAACTTGTTCCATTGCGTTTGTCTCGTCTTCCTGATTCCGGTGGTATATTTACTTTGTCAAACAGACTCCGTATGGAGAAGATATCGCATTTTGTCTGATAAGTCAAACAGGCAAAAAAATTGTTGACTGTGCAGTCCGTACAGTCCATACGGACGCTGACGTGGCATGTACGTATGCTGACGTGGCAGGTTTGTACAGGCGACACATGGCAGCGCTAGGAAGTGACACATGGCAGGCAGATTTGGACGTTTGGGCGTACAGTTGGACCTATCTCGAGGTGACACATGTCACCACTGAAAGGGTGACACGTGGCATGGGTAACGTCAGCAGCTGACGTGGCAGAATGACAGGACAGTACGAAAGATGACGTGGAAAATTGACATGGAAGTACGGCTCTAGCATGTGGACCAATAGGTGACTGACACGTGGCATGTTTTGGTTGGTGGTTAAGGTGCCACGTGGCCCAGTCAAGGGCTGCCACGTGGCACCCGATGATTGGTTCGTCGGTTTATGTAAAATTGGTATGGTATGGCATGGCCGGGGGTTGAACCCGCGACCTCCCGATGGGTAAAGGACTGGCAGGGCTGGGCTAGCCACCCGCCCTGCCGGTGGTTCTTATTTACCATACGACGTAATTTTTATTTATGTTTATTGCAATGTTTAATCGGCGGAAAAAAAGGGTCGAAGCTTAGCCCCAGCCCTTGGCGTATCACCATATAACCACGCCATATAAACAAGATCCAATGTGCAACGGTGGTATGGATGGGGTAAGCCCCCAGATTCGGGGAGGTTACCATATGACCAGACTACAATTCCAACAGAGCGTGAGGGGGTTAGATCCGTTTAGGCCATGGTTTCGTGAGAGCGCCAAGAAACCAGGAGCTAGCGCCGAATGGAGAGGGGCCAGCGCTTAGCCCTTTGGGCTAGCGCTTGGCCATATGAATCCATATGACCACGCCAAAGGGAGCGTGCGCCCAGAAGAAGGGGGCTAGTGCCCAATTATAGTTAGAAAGTGGGTTTTTATAACCAATTTTTGGTTTTTAATTGTAATTAAGCCCATTTTTAATGTATTTACTCCATTTTTGGGAGTTATTGGGTAGTTTTGGAGCCTAAATTCTTGGAGGAAGTTGCAGATGAGCAACCAAATTTCCAGCTATATAACCCAGGCCTGTTTGAGGCCATAGGGGGGCATTCAGAGCAGAATTATGCTGAGGAGAAACCAAGCCTAAGCTAGTTTGAGGCAGAGAAGCTTTTGAGGAGGAGACGTTGTCGGACCATTTCTGGGAGCTCCGGACGTCCGTTTTGCGTGCCGTTTTCTTTGCAGGGTTCTAGAGATCTGGGTGAACATGACCAGATCAGTCTTGTAGCCATTTGGCATTGCATCGATGTACTTTTAAGCATTTGAACATAAATAAAGAATCCTCCCCCACAGAGAAAAGGCCCGGAGACGTAGGCAAAGTTGTGTCGAACTCCGTTATCAATCTACGTGTTATGGTTTGTTGTTTATTCTTTCATTTCAGATCTGCAAATGTATATATGGCTATCATAATTCCTCTTATTTCCTCATTCTTTCACTAAGCTTTCTCAAATGGTTAATTAACGCATGCAAAATTAAAACTCAACCATAAGTCATTAAAAGATCTGGTGGATCATCCAAGAGTTTAAATACAAATAGGTTGATGTATTGGATTAAAGAGATGCAACAACACTATAAGGGAAAGGGAATTGAAGACCCAAAGCAAGTGAATATTTCATGTTCAAAGCTAAAGAGACATGCATTTTTGTGGTGAACCAAGTTGCAAATGGACATAAGAAGAAGATGAAAATACAAGATTCAAAAAGGGAAGAAGATGGTTGTTGGAATGACAGGTAAGTTCCTAAATTCTAGTTATATTATGAAAATAAGTAAAAGAGTAAAAAATATGAAGCAGAATGAAAATCTTGAGTATAATATGCTAAAGAAATTTGCAAACTAGATATGAGAATTGGTCTTGTAAGGGAAAGTGAAGACTGTTGGATTACTGAGAGGGGGGGGGTGAATCAGTAATGGTGTAATTATAATCATTTTTCTTCAAATGTTATATCAATGTAGAATTATTATCCAATAATGAGCAGTAATAAATAAACAATCACACACATACACAGTACACCAGTGTTTTGCATGGAAACCCAAATCGGGAGAAAACCA
>JZKD02S1092677.1:41664-57147 GCA_000966675.3 Picea glauca | reverse complement strand
AGAGAGATGTGTGTGGATCATCTTACCACCGGATCATATGCATTCCTCCAATATGTGCCTTTGTTTCCGACGATTTCTTTTAGCTACCAATATTAAAATTCTTCTTGTTTTCAAACACTTGTATCTTTTGCATAGATAACAATATTTGTGGTCGGTACCATTCCAAGGTTTTATCAAACTAGGGTTTCAACAAGTGTTATAATGTTCAAAATCATCATATTCATCAAATTAATCACTATGACCAATCTCATCCCTAACTCTTTTGAGAATTTCCTCAGTGCAAACTCTAGTTTTATTGCACATTATCAACGCCTCTATTAAGAATTTATTAATTTGAATTTAGGAAAAACTATGCTTTGAGTGCATAGTAAATAAAGGTACAAAATATTATTTTTTACCCAAGTATTATGTTTCCTTTAACATAAGGATTACGTTTCTAATATTTCTTGTTTCTTTTTTTTTTTTACCTTATTACTATATTTCCTTTTTAAATATTACATTTTCTCTTTTTAACCTAAGCACTATATTTCCTTTCATCCTAACTACTATATTTCTATATTAACTATTGCAATAATGTGTTTGCGAGCATTATGTAATTATTTTGTATTACATAGTACACCATCGAATTTTCAACATATAATTGAGAAATAGACCCCACATGTATGAGCATATCATCTACCTTGACCTAATTTGACATGGATAGAATAAAAATTATGTAAAGACGTCACTATATCAACATACATGGATAAAACAATGTCGATAATGTGGATAAATTAACGCTAGCTTAAAATATTATAGTAACAACATCATCAAGTGCACCACAATAATACAATGTGTATAGCATCAATAAAGCAACATTAGTAACTTAATCTAAGAATAGTTTTTTTAAATTACAACCAATTTTGAGGGTAAAAATTGGTTGTAATTTAAAAAAACTATTCTTAATTTCCAACATAGCATCTTAATTTAAGGTGAGGCTTTCCACTTTTATATTTTCATTAGTGTTCAACTCAATGTCTTCGAATTAAATCTTCTCATATTGGTGTTTTAGTTGATCAATGTATTGTTGAATATTATGCTCAGGTTCTACCAAGATGTCACTTTAACTTTGGAATTTTCTCCACAATATTTGGCACTTGAGGCATGGTCACTCTAATTTTTTTATATGTGCTTGGGATTTAACAATCAGAGGTCCAATCAATGATTAATAATTTCCTTATTTTGTGTGCTTCCACTTTTACAATTTCTCATGTTTCGTCTTCTCACATTTTCTCTTCCACTTATCTTTACTCTAGTTCTATCATACCAACCCCTCCCATTTTTCTATAATCTAGCATAAGGTTGTGGTAAACTTCATGATGATGTTGTTTGATGGTTGGGTGATCTCAAAATATTTGGGAAAATTATGGAATACCTCCTCAAAACAAGTTTCCAACTCTTTTGCATCTTTGAAGATTTATCATGGACCTTCACATATTTATCTCTTACATCTATAATCTTTTTATTGGTCCTTTCTAATGTTGTTGCAACCTCCTCAATTTGTTTTTTTAAATAGCTTTTATTCTCCATGGTCTATGTAACACCCTTGTTTCTCTCAGCTTGTAATTAATCATTAATCATAATCACTATGTTATAGCATGGGAACAATTTAAATTTATTATTGTTTGAATTGCAAAAAAATGGTTGTGGGGGCAAAGCCTTGAAAGTATTGGCCATGATATCACTAGAGGAAAGAATGTGAAAACTATAAGAGAGGGTTCATTATATTGAATGACCCCAAATTTCCCTTGTTGAGGATAACAAACCTCCATCGGCTCCCAAGGAGGAATCAGTTAATGAAGAAAGGATCGGTGGTTGAACCATCAACCACCCCCATGAATGGAACCATGGTCTAGCTGCAGAAGGTCAGCCCGAAGTACCACAGGGTCCTACAGACCCAAACTGACCTGAGTTTCCTTCTAACAGAAGGAACAAGATAGGAAGGATAACCTTCTCAAGGAAGGATGTGCATGCAATGCATGAAAAGAATAAAAAATGGAAGAGAAGAGAACGTAGGGAGCTCTCTAGCGGAGAACGGGACATGAGCAGAAGGTTGCAAGATTGATGCTAAGGAAGTATCTGATAAACCTTGCAGAAGTTGTGAAAGAGAAAGGACCTTTGAGAATTGGCATAAATTCCCTAGTGATATCATGGCTTCGCACGGGGGTGGCCAGAGTGCTAAGAATAAATGCCTTTGAGCCTATGGTTGGGTGGAAAGGCGAACACCCACAGTCAGTTAGTTAGTTGCAACATATAATAGATAAGTGTTCTCATATCCTATGTAATTGGATTGTAACTATAGATTAAAGTTGGATATCCTTTGAATGTTGTAGGGATGTGCCTGTTTGCTTGATGGCTAGATTGTATCCCTTTATCTTTGCTTGATTGTATAGTTAATAAATTAAGGAACTATATCATTTGTATATGTAAATGCTCAAGCCTTGTAGTGGCTCAAGTTTAAGCAGATGAATTGTGAGTTCGTCGACCTTGGACATAGTTTCCATGTATGCATGTCGATACTCTCAACTGTTTGAGTCTCCTAGGAAAAAGGGAGTTTGTTAAGCTTCGGATAAAGAGCGCAAAGCACGCGCTAGTGCCTCAATCCTTTAGAACTGATGAAACTCAGGAAGGTTAGCGAGATTTAAGTCTCGAAAGGGAAGATCCTTTTGTTTGGAAAGACGAGTGAACGAGATACGTTCAGGAGGACCCAAGGTCTGTCACAACCGTTGGATTTGGAGAAGGAGCATAGGTGTTAACTCCTAGACTCCTTTAGTCTTCGCGAGTTCGGAGAACTTAGGTAGTAGTCATAAGGGAGACAAATCCTCTGAAGTCCCGGAACCTGAATTTAATATGGGTCGTAGATCTGAGGATGCCCGAGAACTATCCCAACCACCGGATCTACGATATTCTCAGCCCAGCATTGACCGCTTCGGGAGGATAGGGGTGTTTTAACATCAAAACCCCCTGAAGGTCGGAGTCACGAAGTAATGTGGACCATGGATCTAAGGATCCTTCGGGATCCCTCTTAGTCGTTGATATACAGTGGACGTGTGGCACTAGATCCTTTAGTTCGGAGACTGAGCACTCCGGGGAATTTAAGGGGTGGTGTGTCAAGAAGCTCTGAATCTCGAAGTAGTGAGAGTAGTATATTTGAGGACGCTTCAGGACTTTTCCCAACCGTCAAATCTGGGTTGTGGTCAGCCTGGCGCTGACCAACTCCGAGAGAAAAGAGGAGTTTGCATTGAAAAACTCTTGAAGGTCGAAGTCGTGAAGTAATGTTAGCCATGGATCTACGAATCCACGTGGCCAGATCTCGACCGTGATATTTGAGGGATGTTAGAAGGATTTCATTCTAGTGTGATGTGGCAAGCCAATATCACCAGGGTGACGTGGACCCACGATCGATGTGCCATGTGTCAACTCGATCTATGCTTTTCGTAGACCCTATATGCCTATTGGAATGTGACACGTGTCACCCCTTTCCTTTCTATGTTTCAGCCCTAGGTACATGCCCACCTAGTCAAAGTGGTTGGTGATGTGACCGGAACTCCGAGAGTCTGGGACTTCGGGACTCCGGAGGGTTTGGGGTGTAGCGAACTTTGGGAGTCCGGGACTTTGGGACCCCAGAGGATTTGGGGTGTAGCATAATAGAGGGACCCAAAAGGCCCGAAGGTCAGAACCACGTGGCAATATTACTAGACTTTGGGAGTTCGGGACTCTGGAAGCTCTCATGCATAGATAGTAAGGAGGTGTTCAATGCCGAAGTGTCGAATTTCTTGTTGGCTTGCGTGTTAGACGTGTGTGTGTTAGACGAAGATTGAGTCCAGTCGTGGGATTGGACGATGGATGAACTTCCACCACGGATGAAGGAACTTGGAGACAATACATGTGAGGTGGATTCACATGGCCCTCAACCACTGAACGCCAGAATAAATTTGGAAAGCCATAACTTGTAACCCAAAGCTCGGATTTGAGCCTAGTAGTAGTCATTAGAACGCTACAGGTAAGTAGAAGAGAATGAACACCTTGGACAGAGGATTTGAGATTTTAAGGAGAGAGAAATTTTGACACCCCATCCCTAGGAAAGTTACTCAGGGGTTAGGTGTGTTACATCCTACTCCACTTGTATACAAAGAACTTATTTTTCTTTTCCCATCTCATGCACCTATTCCTTGAGATGTAGGTTTTGGATCTAGAATACCTTCATATATTCATCCTTGTTCTTGAAGATTTCTCTTCATTTCCTTATTTTAATATATGACAATAATAGCAAGGAAGGGAAGGCCCATCTTCCATAGGTGTACAATAGGTGTCATCCATACCATGTCTCCGTCACGAACCTATTTTGTGACTGTGATGGAAACTGGGGATATGCCAAATGGTTCTGATCTACTACCTTCTTACTTTGAAAACTTTTTCATGTATTCATTTTGGCTACTCTAGAATATGAATTCATACCCTGAGGTAAAGACTTGTAATGCAACTAGAAATTTGTAGACTTCATTGAGCTTGGAATAAGGCAACAACATAGGGGTTTTCTTCCTTGGGTCTGATTTCTAGGTGTATATTCAAGTACTTGTTTATTACCTCTTCTTTATTTCTGACCCTCAGGATAGTTTCCCATCCAAAAATTTTACTAAAGGAAGCCATTGAATCTCGTGTCATGTATATTGTGAACTCCTTTGTGATCCCAACCTTCTTCCTTATATGTTCTTGATTTTCATTTTCCATGGGGAATTTCTTGCTCTTCTTTCTTTGTATCTCTAGCCTATGTTTCTGCTCTTTTCTTAGCCTCGACATTTTCTTTGGAATTTTCAATTGCTTCTAACCTCTTCTTCTCTCGTTCCTTCCTTTTTTCTTGTAAATATCTTCCTTCGGCAACAACCTTTTTTGCTTCTCCCTTTCTTTTATTTTTGTTTTCTTCTACAAGAATATGTTGTCTATTCAAAACTTATTCGTATGTAAGTGTTATTCTCTTTGGTTCTTTAATATCGTTCTTATCATGTTGATAAGGGAAACCAATACTCATCTCATTTATATGCTTCCCAACAACATCGAAAGGATTGTGCATTCTATACATTTCTAAAGGAGAATGATATTTTTTTTTCTCCTTCGATCTCGGCCCATGTAGAATCGATTAATCCATACATGCCTATGGATAATTGATAGGATGGACAAATTTTATTTTGATGATTGCTAAGACAAGCATTGAAACCATGCAAAGTAGTCTAATAACTAATTTCTTCAATAATCAACCTATTAAGAAAATAGGCTAGCAATGTATGAGGTACTTAATCCGGCCCATAAATTCTTATGTAAGTGGACTACTCATCAATGTACCATTCTCCAATCTTCTTGAGCACCTCAATATCTTTGGAGATATTATTGGGCAGGGTTCACAAAAAATCAATTCATAGAAGGGACCAAAGAAATAAACACAAATGAGAGAATATTGATACTTATACTTATGATTTCACAAATCCTTGAAATAGACATGAATGCAGGGCTTCTCTAGTGACCAGGACCATCATAATCCTACAAATGAATTAGAAGCACAAAAACATCTAGGAGATAGAATGACATGTAAAACTTTAGAGGGATTGCAGATGCATCTATCTTGGATTTCCTTATAGCTTCTACCAAATAGTTATACAAAATGGTTTCCCAATTGAAAAAAATTCGACGCTTAATGATTTCATGAATCATTGGCATCCATGCAACTTTCACATGAGTTGAAAATTTTTCCCCATAGAGTCTGCTTATTAATTGGATGGCCTACACACAATTTGATATAAAATGGATAGCGATGAAGAGTTTATTGTATCTAGATTTGGAATTCCTCCCTTCTTCATACCATCCAATAAGGATATCATAATAGTCATGGGTGTTGGTGAAATATCCCACCCATTCATTGGTAAAATAAATTTCAACTTTTAATATATTATAATATACTTCTAAGTCTTTGGATGCAAATGAACCAATACATTTTCCTTGCTCATGCAAAATATGTTTGGTGTTTACATATGTATGTTCTATCAACCATCTAGTGATCTCTATACATGGTAATACTGGTGATATAACAGTAGCATTATGGATGTATGATTTCCTCATATTATGTGCTATCTCAAATTCCTCTTCTTCTCTTTCATATAGGTCTTCAACATCTTTCAATATTTTATTATCTTTAATGAGCATGAGTAACTCATTATAAGTATGGGCACCATCAATTCCTATATGATGGGAAGTGTCTAAGTATATAGGGAACTTGAAGTCTTTAGTTGTATCCATGACAAGTTGTTTATCCTTGATTGATTTCTTTTTCTTCTTGGTTGTCTTTTCTATTACAATAACTTCCTCCTTAGGTTCCTTTATTATCAAAATGATTTCAACCGCTTTCTCTATTGTTGACTTCTCTTGTGTTACCTTCGTTATTCTCCCATATCCCTTCTAAGCCATGTATAAATACCTACATGTGTTAGTTATTAGCCATGTATAAATACCTACATGTTGGTTATTGGAGCAACAAGGCATGTGAAATATGTTAGATTTGGAATTAAAAACAAGTACATGGTGTAGCCCATTTCAACAGTTTAAATTAGAGTTGACTTTCAAATGTTAAAAGGTGTCTAGCCTAATTTGAGCCACATTTTCACATGGTGATCATAAAGCTCATTACTTTTTTGAATGATAAATAGAGTTTGAAACTATGGGAGTCTTAGAGTAAACAAGGTGACAATTGCTTTAAAAAAATCCAAATTTAGGTTGAAAATGGCTATAGAATAAAAAGGGGAATATGTGAATGCACTAGGAATGCATGCAATTTAGGTTTGAATAGTTTTACATTCAAAATGGCTAATTATATAATTCAAGTAGCAATCCATAGAAATTGTACATTCCTAGATCATACTCTAAACTTAATAAGAAAAAATGATAAAAGGGGAATCTGAATCTCAATGAAAGCAAGTCATTCAAATAAATTTTATTTTTTTTAAAGTATGTACAAACATGCTTTTGGCTATCTAAATGTAGTATGCATACAATAAGAATTTTTAAAGAATGATGCATTTATTTAGACAAGCAATGTATGCAAATGTTTTATCCTAAATCTAATAAATTCTAACTGACTATTCAAAGATGAGGGATTCAAATCAAGTACATGTGGATGTGCAAGTGGATAATGAGTAGACTAGGGTGGTCAAAACAATGCACACATCCTCCTCTACTTTGGGTGATACAAATTTCAATAGGTTCTTGATTGAATGTTAGAATCTCAACTTTTATAGCAAAGAATATATCAACAAAACTTTTAGAATGATATTGGCAATCATCTAAAAGTCATTTCATTCTATTTGAAAGGATGACCTTCATTAATATGAAGATTTTGAATTGAATGCATTAAGTTCATGGGTTTTGTCAAATATACAGACTGACAATGTGTCTATAGTACACACATTCAAGGATAAACAATCACTATAACGCCACTTCATAGCTTGAAAAGAAATATAATTTTGAACTCAATGTTTCAAGTTTTTGAGGAGGGATTGAGTGAGGGACTGATTCAAAATTTTGGGCCCGATCAAAAGATCAGGGCCAAAGTTCAAACAAAGACTAAAAAATACAATCGAGGTTGATCGATAGATCCTAGAATGTTGAAAAAAATCATGAAACCTCATAGAAGCAAAAAGAGCCCAATTTGCAAATCAATACCAATTTGGAAATTGGATATAAAATTTGGATGGTATGGAAGAATTAGGCCCAATCAATAGATCATCCCCAATTCAAATATTGATGATAGAAAAATTGAATGAAGTGTAAGTAACAAAAAGAAAGGACCGATCACAAGATTAGAGTCGATTTAAGAATTGGGAAGAAAAATTGAAATTTGAAAGGAAATAAGAAAGAGGGGCCCAATTCAAAAGTCAAGGAAGATATTTTGAAAAGAAAATAGAAAGGGGGGCTTGATTAGAAAATCAAGGATGAAAATGGAAAGAAAAATCCAATCACAAGTTCGAGCCCAATCAAACAAAGAAAATACAACATTCCAAATATATAGTAAACAAAGGGAGAAATAGGGGCCAACCAAAAGATTGGGCTTGATTCTAAAATCAGGGAGATAAATGGTTTGAAAAGTGAAAAAGAGGCCCAATTCTAAATCATCTTTATAATTCGAAAAGTTAAGCAAAATGATGTTTGATTATGAAGTCACGGGTAATAAGGATCTCAAATGACAATGAAGAAATCTACTGAATGAGACAATTGAAGGTATGATAGAGTTAGTTACAGTGAAAATCCAAGGGAGAAACAACTATTCATCTAAGGTGCCTTTGCAATCCCATAAAAGGAACCTAGTGATAAACCTAAAATTTGGTAACTAGGATACCCCTTTGTAGATTGTGCACAAGAGATTATTGACTTTAAACAATCAAGGGGAGACACGTAGCTTGAAAGAGATGGGAGGCTTCATCAAACTCTCAGTCATGACATAACCATTAACACTCAAAAGAGAGTGTGTCATGTGTGCTATCAAACACATCAGCTAGAAAGGTTTTCAAGTACCCTAGGAAAACACCTATATTTCGATAAGGAATGATCAATCGGAACATTGTTGGGATGCCTACCTCCACAATTATACATTAAACTATAGTTTGTTTTCCTCAAGGGAGGATTTAGTAAGTTATATTAAGTTTCTTATTTATTATAAGTTTTGTCTTAGTACATGAACCAAGCACATTTATATTTAAAGAGTGTCGAAGGAGGTATTTCATTATCTCAATCTTTCTATATCACCCATATTGCTTTGAAGGTGCAAGGTTAATATTATACTTAGATGTGGGGTAGGCTTTAGGAACTTCATAGTGTGAACAACTAATTGTGGTGATAAACATAAAACGACAATGTGGAAAATAAAGTGTTGAATATAATAATAATAATAATAATAATCTATTTTTAAGGTCACGGCCAAGCCAGCACACCAAATTGGTGTATGAGACCCCCTTGTTTGTGGGACAAGGGACCCCCCTCCGCCCAGCGATTTGACTGGTAAAGTCTACGAAGGTATACATACCCTACCCCCCTCTGGATTTGAACCTATGACCTCTTAAGAGGAAACACATGTTTTTAACCATTAGGCCCACCCAGGCTGTAACTACAAGAAGTGAAGAATCCTAAAAGTTATAACTACAAGAAATGAAATATGTATTTCTTTATATATGAAGTTATTTAAATTCTAACTTGCAATTAATTTGATAATTAGGATATTTATGGTAGTAAATAATTTATGGAAAAAACTAAATTTCCTATGAAACTTCTCAAGAAAACCAAACCTTGAAGGAAAACTAGATTTCAAGGTAATCACGTGAGTCATAGATCAATCAATCAAATTATTTTTTAGAATCATGTAGTTCATAGACCTATTAGTCATGTGATTATAGCTTATCCAAACAAATGATGTCTACACAATTATATCACACTAGTTTCAAAGAAAACCTACACAATGGTGCAAATTTCGGGAGAACAAATGTGTGAAAATATTAGGAGACTCGAAAATTCAAGTTTAATGAAATTGGCATTGTGGGGTCAATAAAGTATTCAAATGGAAGTTTAAAACTAAAAAATATTAGATAATAGCCCTAACAACAACTAAGAGTGGGATTAATGGATAAAACCTCCCAGTGGAATCACCATTTTTCTTAAGGGATTTTTGTGCATTTGTGTATCGAAACACATATCTTAGCTAGTTGCTAGAAGTAAGAGCAAACAAGAGTTGGTGAACAATAAATAAAATAAACCAATTAATCCCATATGCATGCATGTTAGCACATAAAACATCCAAACATTAAACTTCAATGAATTGAACACTTTTTGGGGAAACGGAGAAGTTTTTAACATTCCAATGGAAAGGCGATAAAAGCTTGAAATATGTCACCTATGAAGAAAATCCTAGCTTGTGAACTCCAATATTCGCTATGGGGAAGGTCGAGTGTGATATATGGCCTTTACACTCTGTATCTCAAATCCAACAGCATGACCTTACTTTCAAGTGTTGTTCTCAGATGCATGGCAATGACTTGTATGTATATATTGAAACTAAGTTGGATGATGAATTGGTTCAAGTGGGAATTCCCAAGCTTGTGAACTCCAATATTCGCTATGGGGAAGGTTGAGTGTGATCTATGGCCTTTACACTCTTTATCTCAAATCCAACAACATGACCTTACTTTCAAGTGTTGTTCTCAGATGCATCGCAATGACTTGTATGTATATATTGAAACTAAGTTGGATGATGAATTGGTTCAAGTGGGAATGCCCAAGCTTTAGGTAAGGGCTCCCATGTTCTTGACTTGACATAGAGGACATGCAAATACCTAAATATTAATGAGAAGGTAATGTGTTGGTATCAAACAATTATCAACACAATCTCACAAGATTTAGTAGATATCCTACACAGACATTTATATGGTCAATTTGAGGTTAGACTATGGCTTCTAGAATGGAATTGGCCTATGTTTTATGCACTTGACTTTATTGAAAAGGGTAAATGTTAATTTGTGTTGTATTCAAGTTCAATCACTTAAATGTCACAAGTGAATGAAATTGGGATGATCGCAATTCTGCTTATGGTTTTTTTTTACATGTGTATACCAAAAGACTTATCTTACTTGCTTGTTAGAGATAAGAGCATACAAGGGGTTAGTGAACAATAAATAAAACAAAGTGATATATCCCATAAGCATATGTGTTAGCACATTAAACATTTAAATAGTGAACTTCAATTATTTGAATAGTATTTTGGGGGTAAAAAAAAAACATTTAAGTGCTTATTATTCTAAGGAAAAGGAAATAAAAACTTTAAATACATCAATTGGGATGAAACCCATAGCTTGTCGACTCCAATCTTCTCTATGGGAGGGTCATTTAGTCCTCCAATCAACTGTCTGTACCTTGAAAATGAATAAGAAACAATTCCCCTTATGCATTGGCAACTTAGAAGAATAAATGGGTAGCATGAAGGTATCGAAACACAATGGAAAAGTGAGTGGGAGCTATGACCTTCACACTCTATGGCATTAATTTCACCATGGAATCTCTTCTATGCAGGAGGGTCCTTTAGTTGTCCATAGTTCATTGAATAAACTATCAATCTTTAAAGATTTTGATATTTTGGGTGAGTCCATTACCTATCATCAAGGAGGATAGAAGCATGGAGGATAAATTAGGATGGTGATACATTAAAGACAAAGAAGTAATGTTACATGGGTTCAATCTAAATAAATAGATTATGTTTAAATAAGTAAACCTCATGGGTGCAATGTTTCGATGTAGTTGGAGAGATCATGAGATTTTATTGAATTGGTACATGATTGGTAAAAGACAGTAAAATGCAAAGGGATATTAACTATTGATAGTAAAATGTGGTAAACAAAAATTAAGGGATAGTAATAATTATAGAGGGATGTACCACTAGGTTGTTGGAGAAAAAAAAAGATGATGTGGTAAATTATAAAAAGAGGGGAAATTTTTAGAAGTTTGTGAACACATGTGTTTTTAATAGTTTTTACTAGGTGAACACCCCTACCCCCTATGAGCATAGACCCCTTATTTCCCCTTTTTGTAGGATATTGTACCATGGGGCCCACTTACTAGTTTCGAAAGAGATAGGTATGGCAAGTGCCTGATATATAGTAGGGTATTTGTGTTTGCATGGTTTCTCCTATGTTTTATTTCATTTTATGGAATAAATGTATGATTTTTCCTATTTTTTTGGAGACCTCCTATATTTTAGGAGGTTAGGTAGCATGGGGAACTCATTTATGTGTTTTTCCTTCTCATGCTCTTTCTATCAATATCTTATATATAAACTGGATGATGGAGCTATGAATTTTAAATTGTTTAAATATTCACTCTTGGAGAGAAAATTCCTATGATTAAGGCAAAAACGTTTCAGGGGAACTAGGGTGGTCATGCGATAAATTTTTGGACTTAGATATGATTTAGGGATGTAAATCAAATTTATATGATTCTTAGGGGCATAGCCATAGTTATGATGCTTTCTCTAGGTAAGGGTATGTATAAAATGGAATGTTCTTTGTTACACCTCATATTGCATGAGGTTTCACATTGATGGGGTTTGCAACTAGTACCTTTGGATAATTGGGATGGACTTGGGGGGATACATCTTGATGGAGCCTCTTATCTTCTTGATAGTTGATTATTTGATGGAGATATTTGGTGGACAAGATTCACTTCTCTATGGTGGATGGTCATGGTTGATGGTCATCTAGTGGTTTGGTGCTACTTTCATACATTTTCTTGATGGATCACTCTCTTGTCATATGAGTGATTGTTACTTCATGGATCATATTATTCTTGGAGAATCCTAGTGACTATGTATGATGGTGTTATGATAGTGGTTTATCACTAGGAGTGGGTGTTCTACATGGTCCCTTTTTGTTGAAGGTGTGGTGGGGACATATTTGGTGTATCACTAGGAGCCAACACTTTTCTTCTATTTATTTTCCTATGGTGTTGGATGCGGTGTGGTGATTTCCTTGGTGGGATTTTCCTAGGTGATATAACATAGTAACATTTCTATACATCACCTAGGGGTGATTTGTATTTGATGATGTTAGTACACGTGTTGATGTATGATTTCCTAAGTTTGAGTTAGAAGGGGGTGCTACATAGGACTTCATAGTGATCTACCCTTTTCTAAGGCTTAATGATGTATTATGTGATGTATTAGTCCCTTAGTAGTGGTGCTCCCTAGGTTCAAGCCTAGGTTGAGCCTAATGTTTTATTGTTATCTTGGTACCATGGTGGGGATTTTCTAGGAGTATAACTTATTTTTCATGGTACAACACTTTGATGAAGCACACCCCTTCTTTAGCACACATGTTGAGGTAGGTCACATATCTTATTGTTATTTTGCTTGAGTGGAGGGGCCATCCCCTTGGACTTGGTAATTACTTGGGTTTCATTGACTTGGTGAGTGATCTATCCACTTGCACACGTTTTGAGGAGTTGTAGCCACCTTGGAGCATATTTTATTATTTATTGGGAGGTGGTTGAACAATGGACAAATCACCATGGAGAATCTTCTATTTTCGGGTTGAAGGTCCCAAGACCTTTAACCAAGACTTTCATGTGGAGCACCCTACTTTAGTTCACATGTGTGAGGAGTTTGGCATACTTTTCTAGGGTGAAACTATGGATTTAGTTGGGCATTGATTATTATATTGTTGTTGACTCCTTCCTTGCACATTTTTTAAGGGTTGTTATGCATTGGAAGTTGTGCTTGGAATTATTAAAAGGGTGCCCTTGTCCTAGTTGTTATGTTTGGTATATGGTCAACCATTTGTATTTTATGTGGAGCACCTATCTTGCACATGCATTGGTTGGAGTGTCCACCTTGGGATTCACACATGTGGTTGACTTCTTCATGGTGGATTATTATTGCACACATATTCATGCATCTTGTGGACCACATTTTTTATTTTGAGGAGATAGTTGAGGAGTGCTCTCCTAGGGAGAATATTAAATTATTTTCTTCACTCGTGCATCTTGGAGGGCACACTTGATTATTTCTTCTAGGTGGACCATCAAGCGCACTCTCATGTGCCATGGAGTATTTTGAATGTTTTCTTGAATAAGAATCTTGGAAGGTGTGCCATTGAGGAATTATTTTATTATTTGCTAGAGCACTTGACATGGTCAACTTCTCATTTAGAGGAGGTGCCACACTCTTCTTGTATTATTTTTAGAGGATGTTGTTTAACCACTCATTATTTTATTATTGCTTGACATGTATCATTAGTTGGTTGTGTATGAGAGAATTATTATATTGTTTTCCTTGGAGATAAGGATGTATTTAGATAACTCCAATTATATACTAATGTTTCTTCTTGGAAAAGAAATTGAATTAAACAATTCTTTGTTATTCTTAGAAGGGAAGTTGTTGAGGAGGATATTTTATTGTTTTTCCTTGGAGAACTAATGGATCTAGGAAAACAATTACTAGTTTAATGTAAGAGAGATGAAGCTCCGTCTATATAAAGAGGAGTTTTATCTCCATTCATTAGTAATAGGGTGATTGTGGATTTAAAGTGAGAGAAGTGATAGGATATTGTATGATCTTGGAGTTGAATGTTGATGGAGCTCCCTTGTATATCAAACCCTCTAATATTAATGAAGAAGTGATGTATTGCATCTACTTAATTGCATGTTCATGTTTATGCTCTTAAAGTTTTATGAACTATGTGTATGAAACCTCTTTCTATCATTTTAATTTGAAGACCTATTAATGAAATATTTTTCATGTAGGAGTAAAGTGATGTGAGGAGGTTCATTGTATTGTTTTCCTTGTTGTTATAATTCTATTTTATTTCCCTTCATCTAACAAACTAGTCATTGAAATGGTATTATAAGTCAGCTAAATATAACATCGCCTTCGTTTTCTTTGATGAGTGGCACACCTACCTCTAAAAGATTAAGTTTCCACACATTAATTTCTAGCAAACACTTACAGTTAAATTGTATCAAATTAGTTCCTTTTACCTTAAGTACACACCTAAATGATGAATGTATCAACTAGTTCTTTCATCCATTAGATGGTTGAATGTGGCAAATTAGTCATTTCTACCATATAGTTGTTAAAGTTTAAGATATTATTAGAGTTCTTTGTATTTCAATAGACAACAATAGCATAAGATAGGATCACTAATAAATACACAATCACAAGAGACACATCATTTATCCTGGGAAACCCTCAAGGGGAAGAAAACCCAGCAAAAACTTCCTTATTATAGATACCCAATACAGTGCCAAGAGATAACTCAAACAAATACAGAAAGTCCTCTCCCAAGAATGTGCCTCTCTCTCTCTCTCTCTTCTCCAACTACAGCTCTAAAACTTGTCTCTCAATGAACAAGTGAGTGTGTGTCTAAGTGAGGCGCTAGCCTCCTTATTTATACAATTTTGACACGTGTGGAAGTGTCTCTTCATTGGTAGGGCCGACTTCTCAATCTGGGTGGTTATAACCACCTTTAATATATTCTGGGGCCGACTTCTTATTCTGCCTATTACAATTATATTTTGGCCAATCCGCAAAAGGGGATTTGGTCCTTTACAATAGCTGACATGATCAATCAGAAATGGGGATTGATCTAATGTATAATTCCACAATAATAATTAGAATACACTTTGCAGTTACATTATTTCAACACTCCCCCTTAACAAGAAGGGTATTCTTCAACAACACCAGGCGAGAGAGAGGACAACATCATCAACAACATCAGGTGGGTGAGAGGATAGCATCATCAATATCATCTTGGAACACTGCAAGATACCAGATATATAAAATATGCAGAACATAAATGAAATGCTAGAAATGACAGAATAACAGTAAAATATCCAGCATAATCTTCACAATACACAGAAATGATATAC
>JZKD02S1092677.1:28403-41654 GCA_000966675.3 Picea glauca | reverse complement strand
TTTTGCACCAAAGTTTGGGAAAGATTGGATCATGGATCCTACAAAGAGAGTCAACAAAGGCTCTATCATGCAAGGATCCTAAAAAGAGAGTCAACAAAGGCTCCATCATACAAGAAAGCAATTACTCTAGCATTTTGTATGGTTGGAAGATACCTAGCTTCGCAATGTTCAGGTGGTTTCAAAGCCTTGGGATGGAGGATCAAACTCTTATGGACTATCAATTGGAAAACTAGAGATTTTACGTTGATGAAATGTATACACTCTTCCAAAGCATTTATAATGAGTAGTTGGAAGGAGTGGAATTACATTTGGCGTAAGGTAGTGGTTTTTAGTCTCATAACTAAAAAGAATCCTTAATTAGATTTTCTATCAAGTTGGGGGAACATCAAGGCTCCATTGTATGCACAACAAATAAGGAGGTAGTTACACAATAAAGAAAGGCTACTCTGTCTTTTTCCCGCACTGGCAATGACAAAAGGGTTTCAATGTTGATGTGCAATTTGGAAATTAAAAGCATCTCATAGATCTTGGATCCTCACATGGTTGATTTTGGAAAACAAAGTGCTTACCTACAATACCTTACAAACAAGGTGATGGAAAGTACCTAACATGTGTTTTCTATGTAGAGAAAGTAAATCACTATCCCACATTTATTTGTACCCTACCATTTCACTAAAGAAGTGTGGTCAGCTTGAAGAAGATTCATTGATGGGAAACACAAAGGGAAAGTTATTTCTATGTAGGAAACTTCAATATCTTGGTTAGGAGATGATGAGGTTAAGAGGGATCATCATTCGTGTCACCATTTATAAGTTTGGGAAATCTAGATCACTCAAAATGAGACTTTTATCGCATAGATTGTAGTTTGGGCAAATCCCAACCCAAACACCAAGTGTGTGACACAACTAGGAACAAATATCATTGTCACCTTAATAGATGTCCCCCCTCGTTTTAGTGAAGGACAAGCCCAACATGATCGAGGCTTTCTGATGACCCTAAGGGATTTGAGATGGAAAGTGGAAAGTGGATAGATTATGCCCCTATAATTCAAGGTCAAAGATGGGAAAGAGTCTTGTGTGATGGTAAATGGTTGCCAAGATAGCGTACCTACAAAACAACGTTATCCCCTCCCAAAACAAGACAATTTATGAATATTTAAGCCTCAAAGCCAATGGGGATTCAGCAAGAAATATTGTTGTCCCAAAATTGTAGCAGTATGGAAATATATATTAGTAGTAAACAAGTTATGACATCTGCAACATTAACTATCAAAATCAAGAGTAATATGTTGGAAAGAAAGCAAGCAATAAGTAGATAATTATCCAATGCTTAAAGAAAGACTTTTATAGCAATTAAAGGGTTGTTACTAAGAGTTATTAGCAAGATTTGTAACAGTCTTATGGGTCTAGAAAATTTTTGATACAACAGCAAATTCTAGCCACTAAAATTAGCAAGTAAACCACCCAAACAATAACTTATCATTTTTTAATTTTATCTATGCTAGGCTCAAGCATGAGGTTTATTTCAATTTTAGCATTTACTCGAACCATAGACAAATGCAACTACACCATTAACAAATGATGCAATAACCAAGATCACAAGAAGAAATACCATGCATAAGAACACAAGAAATATCCTAGGAAACCCTTCTCAACAAGGGAAGAAAACTCAGCAATCCTTTGCTATATTCTCAAGAAAAAGACCTCCCACACCATAGACCTAGAAGACAAAAGGTTCTCTCAAAAACAATGAAGGCTAGCGCCCAAGAGAGGTGCGCACTGCAGCCCTAGAATATGTACTTGCTGAAATTTTCAAAATCACATGTGTGTTTTGTTTCCTCAATGGGGAAATCACCTTTATTTATACTAGATTGGACACATCAAAAGTGGTGTCTATTGGCACAACATGGCTGACCTCAATAAATCATAATATAATTAATAATTACCATATTAATTATCGTTTACATTAATTATATTTCACTTGATGGTGGGTCTGACCTATACCTTTTACATCACAATTAGGGTTACAGATAAATCTAATTCTTAGACAATATAGAAATGGTTCTCACAAACCCACTAGTGCTCAGCCACTAGGGGCACGTCCACCTGTGCTCAGCCACATGGACGTCCAACTCAATAGATCTATATCTCATTGAGTCTCACATGAGAATCATCTAGACACACACTCACTACTGCTCAGCCACTAGGGTCACGTCCATCTGTGCTCATCCACAGGGATGTCCTACTCAATAGATCTCTATCTCATTAAGTCTCACGGGAGAATCATCTAGAGTACCACATCATCTCAACTCTCTACACAGAGGAGAAAAATACACCCATCACATGGGCACCTTCACCCCTCACAGGGGTACACATCGTTTCATCTCAAATGACACACCCATCTCATGGGAATCCTCCCCACACAGGGGCACACAGTGTTCCACCTCAGTCTCAGAGAGCAATGACACACACATCTCATGGGCACACCCAAATCATGCGCTCTCTCACAGGTCGACTCACTCAGTCTATGTCCTAGAGGATGTCTCATGAAGTTGTAATCATCAACACTCCCTCTCAGCTAGGGAGGCATTCTCCACCAGGCCAAGTCTCTCATGGAAGTACTCGAACTTCGTCTTGGAAAGCAGTTTGGTGTAGATATCCGTAATCTGCTCATGTGTAGGAAGGTATTACACGTGTATTTCTTTCCTTTTCACTATGTCTCTGATATAATGATATTTTATCTCAATGTGTTTCGATCTATCGTGAAACATAGGGTTCTCATAGAGATTCACACAGCTTTAATTATCACAATGAATAATGGTAGGATCCATCTCATGATCAAATAAATCTGTTAGGAGCTTGCGAAGCCACATTTCTTCATGGACTTCCACACTCAATGCTATATACTCTGCTTCCGCAATACTCAAGGCCATAGAGCTATGTTTCCTGCTACACCAGGAAACCATGGCAGACCCCAAGGTAAAACAACAACCAGATGTGATCTTCCAGTCCACTGCGCTCCCTGCCCAATCTGCATCGGCATATCCCTACAAACTCAAGTCTACACTAAAGGCATATCTCAGGCCATATCCAACTGTGGCTCGTAGATATATCAATAATTGCTTTGCTGCAATCTAGTGAGTTTGTATCGGCTAACTCATGAACCAACTAAGCACTTTCACTGCATAGAATATATCAGGTCTGGTGTTAATTAGATATATCAGTGATCCAATCAACTATCGGTACAAATGTGGATCAATCTCGCCTGAATCAGTAGAAGCATCATTCATTTTATTCAAATCCATCACCGTCGGTGTAGACATGGATTTTCACTCTGTCATACCAAACTTCTTCAATATATCCATTGTATATTTTCCTTGACTCAATAAAATCTCATCAGTCCTCTGCCATACTTCTATTCCCAAGAAGTAGTGCATCATACCTAGATCCTTCATCTCGAATTTATAAGTCAATGCTTGTTTACATTCAGCAATAAGTCTTTCTGAACCGGTGAGTAATAAGTCATCCACATATAGGACCAATATTAAGCACTCGTTACCAACAATATGATAATATAGGTTTGAATCAGCAGCACTCTTGTTGAATCCCAAACTCATAAAGAATCTATCCATTTTCTCATACCAAGCACGAGGTGCTTACTTTAGTCCATATAGGGATTTTTTCAACCTACACACATGAGATTTCTTGTCGTGTATCACAGATCCTTCTGGCTTCTCGATATAAACTTCTTCCTCAATCTCACCATTGAGAAAGGTTGTCTTTACATCCATCTGATGTAGTTTCCAACCCATGGATGAAGCTAGTGCAATGATAGTACGGATGGAAGTGTATCAGGCTACTGGAGCAAATGTCTCATCATATTCAACTCCCTCTACTTGTGATAATCCTCTGGCTACAAATCCCACTTTGTATTTCTCAACACTTCCATCAGCCGCATGCTTGATATTATAGATCCACTTGGAATTCACTACAGACTTCCCTTCTAGTCTCGGAACAATATCCCATACATCATTCTTCAAGATGGATTGATATTCTTATATCATGGCATCTTTCCATACCTTCTCACCTGTCACTTCTTCATGATAGGAAGGCTCAGAATCAATGATGTGGTTCATTGTTGAAAAGTAGATCGAAAATATTTTTGGTCTCTTTCTCTCTCGGGATGTTCCTTGAGGGGTTGTATGTCCCTCTGCCTCCTACAGATTTTGTCGAGCCCAAGCAAGCCTTTTATGCCCTATTGCAATATCTCTAGAAATATCCACTGGGGCAACTAGATCAGCTGGAACAATTAGATCAACTGGAATAACGTTTGTCTCCCTTTGAACTGTCGAAGGGGGAGAAGGTTTTGTCTCATTGTCAATCTCCATCTGAGATTCTCTGGATCTTTGAAAGGCTATTTCTTCTTCAAAGATAACATATCTTCTTATCTTAATTTGTCTCTAACCAGGGATGTAGATCTGATATGCCTTCGAAGATTCATTGTATCCCACAAATGTACCCTTTCTCCTTGAAGGGTATAGCTTGGATCTCTTCTCTTTGGGTACATGAAAATATACTGGACACACAAATATCCTGAAGTGTCCAATCTCAGGCTTCACTCTGGTGAAGGATTCTTCGGGAGTTATGTTCTTCAAAATCTGGTGAGGACTCTTGTTCTGAGCATATATTGTTGGCATCCAAGCTTCTTCCCATAGAGTCATAGGTAGACTCTGATCATGTATCATCACTTTGGTTGCCTCGATGATGGTTATGTTCTTCCTGCTTCGGTTCAGAAATTGATGAAATCCTTGGAGGTGTATTCTCCTCCATTATATGATCTTATTACCTTGATCTTTCTTTCGGTCAGGTTCTCAACCTGAGCTTTGAATTCTTGAAATTTTGCAAGGAATCCATCCTTTTTCTTCAGGAAGTAAATCCAAGTTTTCTGAGATTGATCATCTATGAAGAGTACATAATACAAATATCCATTCAAGGAGGAAACAGTCATTGGCCCACACACATCTGAATGTATCAAGTCCAATATTTCCTTGGATCTAATTTCACTGCTCAAGAAGGGCCCTTTGACATTCTTGCCAAGGGCACAACCAATGCAAACACCTTTATGTTGAATTTGTATCTCTGGAAGGCTTGTTACCATTTTCCCTAGAGATGGAAGAGCTCTATAATGAATGTGAGAAAGTCTCCTATGCCATAGATCACTCAAGTTGATAGTATTGTGTAAAAAGGCCTGGACTGGTCTGATGGTCAATCTGTATAAGCTGATTTCTCAAACACCAATTGCTTTGGAAGAATTTATATGTGAGTTCTTGTGCCATGCAAGAAATTTTCTTTCAGAAAAGGTAACCTTGTAGCCTTTGTCTTCTAAGGTAGAAATGGAGACAAGGTTCCTCTTCATCCCAAGTACATCTAGTACTTCACTTAGTTGAAGATGCATGTCAGAATCTAGTTGGAAGGTAGAAGTTCCAACCCCTTTCACATTATATCTGGCATGGTCTCCAAGGACAACATGTATATTGGTCTCTTGAGATTGGTCTCTTTCTCAACAAGATTAGTCAGGTGATCCCTAAAACTGATTGTATGCCTAGAGGCACCACTGTCAATTAACCAAGTATCATCATTAGTAGGAACCATACCTAAGAGTGCTTAAATGAATAATAAGGCTTCTTCTTTGATGTCTTCATCTCTATGAAGTCTTGGCTTCCAGGAACTGTATTTTCTTGTGGCACAGAACCCAACCCCTTTTTCCTCTAGGGTTGCGGAAAACTCCTGGTCTAAGATCTATCTCAATACCTGAGTCAGATTGACTCTTCGACTCCCTACTGGAACCCGACAAACTCTACCACGGGCCCTTCTTCCTCCGAAGTGTGGGTCCTTTTAAACCTTCGAAGAAATCCAACGACGGAACTTAGCTCTCTGTGTCATGCCCCTTCTATCATGTGTCCTCAGGCTGTGTCCCAGGTCTCAATCACACAAAGCGCTTCGGGCTTCGCCTTCGGCTCTTTCCACGATAGCCAATTCTTGCGTCCCTAAACTCCAAATCGGTGAACTCAACGCGCGAGGATCAATGATCCTCGTTCCTCCTTTTGATCAATGGTTGTGATCTCTTTGGAATCTATCCTTCGTTAGTCTCTCGATATCCTTCTTTGATATCTCCTAGAGTGTTATTTCTCTGAAATGTGTGGATGAGTTCCATGCGTCCCCTCCAGATCCAATGGTTTGGTTTTAAACTACTCTTCGCGACTTCACGGATATCTTTGTTTTCTCTTGGAAAACCACTCAGAGTTCTAACTCCCGGATCTCCCAATATTATGCCACCTGTCTCCTCCCAATGATGGATGATTTCACTGTCTTCGGGACTTCGAAAAGTCCTCGACCTTCTTGCACACTTCGCACAATTTCTTCTCGAGACCTCAACTATTCTCGATCTTCTTCTGCACTCTTTGCATAGTTGTGTGCAACTCTTCTGTGACTTTGCTTGGTTTGAAAACCTCCAAGGTTCCCAGTTCCTATGTGTCCTTCAGTGGACTCTCTCGTGCCCTCCTAGAAACTTAACACCCTTCCTCTTGAGTTTGTAAGGTAAACTTACAGTCTGCTTGGTGCACTCCTTGCGATGAGCTAATCCTTTCGACGACTTCTCCCTTAGACTTCATGGAAGTCTTAAGGCATCTCCTTTCCTTTGTCAATGCAATCTGTCAAAGCCTTCCTTCCTCAAAGTGTTCAGCAACCCTGAGATTCTCTTAAGGATTCCAACACTTCCAAATGTGTTGCTCGAGTACGCTCTCGTAATTTCTCTATGACCTCCTGGCAGAGTGTTACAGAGTGTTCAGTAACTCTACGATGTGCTTCCTCCTACACAGTCTTTCTTTCCAAGGCACCCAACCACCTTGAAATTTCCTCCCGAGTATTTGAATTATCTTGGTGTGCCCTCCTGGTAGCTTCTCTTCTGACTCGACTAAGTTCAGATACGCACTCCTTACGTCAGCTCACAGAGTCTCAACTCTTTGTCATGCACTCCTTTCACTTAGTCTTGAGAACTAGACTTAATCCAACACACTCACAGATAGAAATTTATACCTCTATCCCTGCAGACGATTTCTAACTTACATCCACATCTCAAATGTATATGAATGACATTCATAACAAAACATCCATTACACAGAAATTGATAAACATGAAAAATTGTTCCTTTCTATTAATGGTGGAATGTCCATTACAACATGAGTCTGAACTACAACTGAGTCTCAACTCTCGATTCTCCTATGCATCTATCTCTTACATCTGATGCCTCCTTTTTTTTTTCTACTGGAAACAATACAATATTTATACAAGAGGGGCTCGACGAGCTTCCCTCCAAACTAAGCTAGTGGTGTATAATCACCATTCAAACGCTTGTCTAATGGGAATATTACACTAATGGAAATATGATCTGAATCGGATACAGATCCCTCCTATCGTCAACCACTTAATGGCGACCTTATCTCTAGCTTGTGCGAAGGTACAATTTGGATCTTCCAACCTATTAGCATTAATTGCCTTGATCACGCTTGAGATTCTTGAAGGAAAAATGAGAGGGTGGCGCCTCTCCCTTCCTTGAATGCACACCACTCATGCTAATCAGCTGGCACGTGTTGAGGTAGAGCGATGCTACTGCATCATACTCCACAGCTATGAAAAATTATGAGCTCATGCTCATGAACTTCCCATCTCTATTGAAATCCTCCTAGATCCCAAACTTTTTCCTGGAGTTGTCCTTCTTCTCCTCTTTGCTTCTATTGTTGCATCTGCATCTTCCCTGTTGCTCATGTAGGTTCCTTTCTGTCCAACTTCTCCTTGTTGATCGCTTCTTCTGTTGACCTCAACATCAGCCTCTGTATCTTCTCTACGGCTTCTTCCAACTGCTTCGTCATTTGGTTCAGATTGTGCAGTCTGCTCGACTGCAACTCTCCATGCCGCTCCATGGGTCGGTTATCCTGATATCCCACGTTTCTTTCATCCCTTGTCATATTGACTGGCCACTTTGCTGCATACTCCAATTCTGCAGTCTTGCCACTGAACTGTTGTTTATCTACATCTTCTAACAGACTAACTCTTGTCAGTTCTTTGCCTGGTTCTGTTCCAGCTGCAACTCGTGTTGGTATGTCTTCTCAGGCATGTCTATCTCATGGCAGCCACCTTCTATTTCCGGACTATCCAACCAATCCTCTAGTGCCTTTAACTCCATCTCCCACTGAGTGAGTAACTCAACTGGGTGCTCCTCTTCTGTTGGGACAGACTTCGGTGTATGTTCCTCCTCTTTCATGACAGTCTCATCTTGTTTTCCTTTGGTTTCATCTTCAACGTCTATGTTAGCCTCTCATTGGCTATTTGGCAGGAATATATTGACTCCTCAAATGACCAGAACACACCTATGATCCTTCTCCTCTATGATAAAAGTTTACAACTTGTCATCATCTTCATTCACGTGGCTTTCAATTCTGCATGAATATTCATATGGATGAGGCCTTTCTTCCTCCTCTCCATCTTTCAACACCCCCTACTAACGTGAACTCTCAGCCGAGCTCATCTCTTCTCCCTTGCCCACCTATCAATTTGTGATGTCTCCTCTTCCCTCCTAGCATTTTACGAGATCAACTCGTCTCTTCGCATTTCCCACCTAGCAATCTATGAGACTCTTCCCAGATCTCTTTCCCTCGCCATTGGGGGTTTTGACTTATCTCAACCACCTCTCCAACACCTTTCATTTCCTTTGGGCAAACAACATTTGAATAGGCCGCTTAGCTATCCTTTTCAAAGGCCACTCGTATCTCCAACGTGCCTTTGCTTCCTACTGCATCTTGAATGCTAGTGTCTCCATATTGGCTCGGATTTCACTGAGCTCCTTGCCTATCTCTGCTTTTCTTTTCTGCATGAAGATTTCTCCTCGACCACGCTCTTGACTTCCAATGACAATCTTGCTTCACCTCCATCCCTCATGGTTTTTTATCATCTGTTGCACACCTTCCAACAGTCTTCACAAAGTATCGTACTCTGTATCCTTCCTCTTTCCTGAGAGAAAAATCCACTCTGACACCACTCCTAGTATCAGAGTATCTCCTTTATCTCCTTCTCTCCGCTTGAGAAAAAAATCAGGCTCTGATACCACTCCTAGCGCAGACCCCAACCCCCTTCTCCTCCGGGGTTGTGGTGACCTCCTGATCTAGGATCATTCTCAACACTTGAGTCGGATTGACTCTTCAGCTCCCTATTGGAACCCGAAAAAATCTACCATAGGTCCTTCTTCCTCTGAAGTGCGGGTCCATTTAACCCTTCAAAGAAAGCTGGCAGCGGAACTTAGATCTTTGTGTTAGGTCCTTTCTATCATGTGTCCTCAAGCTGTGTCCTAAGGCTCAATCACACAAATCTCTTCAGGCTTCAGCTTCAGCTCTTTCCACGACAACCAATTCTTATGTTCTTGAAATCTGAATCACCGAACTCAATGTGGGAGGATCAACGGTCCTCGTTCCTCCTTCTGATCGACGGTTGCGATCTCTTCAGACTCTGTCCTTTAGGAGTCTCTTGATATCCTCCTCCAATATCTCCTGGAGTGTTATATCTATGAAGTGTGTGGATCGCTTCCACGCGTCCCCTTTAGATCCAACGATCTGGTTTTAAACTGCTCTTCGGGACTACACGAATATATTTGTTTTCTCTTGGAAAACCTCTAGGAGTTCCAACTCCCGAATCTCCCAATCTTCTGCCGCTTGTCTCCTCTCGACGATGGATGATTTCACTGTCTTTGGGACTTCGGAAATTCCTCGACCTTCTTGCACACTTAGCACAATTTCTTCTCAAGACCTCAATTGTTCTTGATCTTCTTCTGCACTCCTTCCAGAGTTCTGCACAACTCTTCTCTAACTTTTCTCGGCTTGAAAACCTCCAAGGTTCCTAGTTCCTCTACTTCCTTGAATGGACTCTCTTGTGCCCTCTTGGCAACTTAACTCCCATCCTCCTGAGTTTGTAAGGTAAACTTACAGTCTCCTTGGTGCACTCCTTATGCTCAGCTAAGCCTTTCGACGTCTTCTCCCTTATCCTTCCTGGAAGTCTTAAGGCATCTCCTTTCCTTTTTTGGTTCACTCTTACAAAGCCTTCCTTCCTCAGAGTATTCAACAACCCTGAGATTCTATTAAGGATTCCAACACTTTCGAATGTGTTGCTTGAGTACGCTCTCGTACTTTCACTATGCCCTCCTAGCAGAGTGTTACAGAGTGTTCAGTAACTCTGTGATGTGCTTCCTCCTACATAGTCTTTCTTTCCAAGGCACCCAACCACCTTGAAATTTCCTCCCAAGTCTATGAATTATCCTAGTGTGCCCTCCTGACAGCTTCTCTTATGACTCGATTGAGTTCAAATACGCACTCATTGCGTCGGCTCACAGAGTCTCAACTCTCTGTTGCACACTCCTTGCACTTAGCCTTGAGAACCAAACTTAATCCAACACACTCATAGATAGAAATTTATACCTCTATCCCTGTAGACGATTTCTAACATACATCCACATCTCAAATGCATATGAATGACATTCATAACAAAACATCCATTACACAGAAATTGATAAACGGGAAAAATTGTTCCTTTCTATTAATGGTGGAATGTCAATTACAACATATGAGTTTGAACTACAACTGAGTATCGGATCTCGATTCTCCTATGCATCTATCTCTTACATCGATGCCTCCTTTTTTTTCTACTAGCAACAATACAAGAGTTTATACAAGAGGGGCTCGATGAGCTTCCCTCCAAACTAAGCTAGTGGTTTTTAATCACCATTCAAACGCTTGTCTAATGGGTAGATTACAATGATGTAAATATGATCTGAATCGGATATAGATCCCTCCTACCATAAACCACTTAATGGCGACCTTATCTCCATCTTGTGCGAAGGCACAACAACCTGTCAGCATTAATTGCCTTGATCACACTTGATATTCTCGAAGGAAAAATGAGAGGGTGGCACCTCTCCCTTCCTTGAATGCACACCACTCATGCTAATCAGTTGGCGCATGCTAAGGTAGAGCAATTCTTATGCATCAACTTGATCCATCAAGCTTATCTTCGATCATAGTTTTGTTCATCATATTTTAGATTATTCACAAACCCTTGCCAACTGGGCTAGAAAACCTAATGACTAGGATAGGCTAGCAGCCTTAGGTTTTGTTGGGCTTATGACTGCCAACAATAAGCCTTGAAATTCATAAGAACATTGGTGAGCTAAAGAGCTCCTTCAATGAGCTGCAGAAACACTAAATCTGAATTTTTTGCAGAAAATTGCGAAAAATCCAAAATTCTCGGAATTGCAATCTAAAGGTTGTTGGAGGTGCACTGAAGGAGGCCGTACACTCCTATCCAATTTTCGGCCCCAATTTCCAAGTGTGAAGTTTTGAAACACCCAAAAGAAGAGGGTCATACAGATTTTATGGAAACCCTAAGAGGGTCGTACGGTTCTGCAAAAGTGAGAGGATGACTAGTAAATGCTTGTGCAATGGTTTCTTCAAGACCTAAGCATTGATACCATGTTGAATTTTCTCTATGATAGGCTCAAGCATGAGTTTTATTTCAATTTCAGCATTTACTTGAACCATAGACAAATGCAGCTACACCATTAACAAATGATGCAATAACCAAGATCACAAGAAGAAATATCATGCACAAGAACACAAGAAATATCCTAGGAAACCCTTCTCAACAAGGGAAGAAAACCCAACAATCCTTTTGCTATATTCTCAAGAGAAATACCTCCCACACCATAGACCTAGCACATAAAAGGGTTCTCTCAAAAACCAAGAAGGCTAGTGCCCAAGAGAGGTGTGCACTTCATCCCTAGAATATGTACTTGCTGAAATTTCCAAAATCACATGTGTGTTGTGTTTCCTCAATGGGGAAATCACATTTATTTATACTAGACTGGACACATCAAAAGTGGTGTCTATTGGCACAATAGGGCCGACCTCAATAACTCAGAATATAATTAATAATTACCGTATTAATTATCTTTCACTTTATGGTGGGGTCGACCTGTACCCTTTACATCACAATTAGGGTTACATGTAAATATAACTCTTAGACAATATAGCAAGGGATATCACACACCCACTAGTGCTCATCCACTAAGGGCACGTCCACATGTGCTTAGCCACAGGGATGTCCAACTCAAAGGATATATATCTCAATAAGTCACACAGGAGAATCATCTGGACACACACTCACTAGTGCTCATCCACTAGGGTCACGTCCACTTGTGCTCAGCCACAAGGATGTCCTACTCAACATATCTCTATCTCATTGAGTCTCACAGGAAAATCATCTAGAGTACCATATTGTCTCAACTCTCTACACAAAGGAGAAAAATACACCCATCACATGGGCACCTTCACCCCTCACATGGGTACACATTGTTTCATGTCAAACGATAAACCCATCTGATGGGCATCCTCCCCACATAGGGGCACACAGCGTTCCATCTCTGTCTTAGAGAGGAATGACACACCCATCTCATATGAACACCCAACTCATGGGCTCTCTCACAGGTCAACTCACTCGGTCTGTGTCCTGGAGGATGTCTGACGAAGTTGTAATCATCAACAATAACCAATAGAACAATTACCAAGACTTACAAGTGAATTTCAGGGGTAGAAGAGTGAGTAAAACAATGAAAAAGGATGATTTTGTTGTAGTCCTATTGGTTGTAGCTTAAAGTTTATTATAGCAACTAAATTACTTGGCTAATAAAGATGCCCTTAAGGAACAAGAAAGATTATAACATGTAGAAATTAGATCCAAACTTAAACAAATCAATCTTCTCGATATCACGTTTCCCAATGCATAATATTCAATCTCCAATGCAAAAAGATTAGTGCCTTATCTATTGGGTTATGGAGTCTCTTGTTTATGATATAGGGTTTATTACTTCTCTGGGGGTGTAAGCCATTTTACTCCCTAGAGAAAACAAACCTTATCAAGGTAAATCTACAAGGATGTAATCCCTTTTACTCCTTGTAGCAACATTTGCAAAGTAACAGTTTCAATGACAACTAAGATAGATCTTTATGGAGGGTGTATGCCCTTATACTCCTCCAATGATTTTGACAAATAAACCTTGAAATCAAGAAGAAAAACATACAATTGCATAAATTTATTACCTAATCCAAGAGATAGCATGAAAAACCCTTACTTGTCAAGAATATTACACTAAATT
>JZKD02S1092655.1:0-13103 GCA_000966675.3 Picea glauca | reverse complement strand
CTGATTATACTATGGGGGTTGCTGAAACTGTGGAACTGCTTGAAATTGTTGTGCATTGTGAAACTATGGCGTAGTATGTCCTACCATAAACTCAACCTGCACCTTGTATGCATCTGAGGTTATTTCCTTCATTAACTCTAGAGTTCTACAAAAAAAAAATTCATGTCCTACTATCTTACAAAAGTTATAGAAAGTACTCTTCGATTCTGTCTTGTACTTCTGCATCATAAGGAAATGATATGGATTATGCCCATGTGTCTTTCATATTTCACACCAAGGCCCTCTTGTAGGCAATGTATTTGTAAGCCCAAATCCCAGGTACTACTAAAATTTCAGATGCTCATTCTTGTGATGTCCCTCTGATCTGCACAAGGTACACCACACTGCTTCTCTTTTCTCCCTATTCTTATTATGGTTTAATTGCACTGTCAAGTTCTTCAGGTCTTCCTTCAACTCCTCTATAAGTGGATCTATTTGTTTATACTGATTCTCCTCTAACTGCATCAATGCTTGTAGTGCCTTTTCTTGGTTTTGAAATTTCTATTATCTCAATGGACATTTGAAATGTGGTAACATATAATTTATAAACAACTGTCTATGTTGCATGTAAGAAATGGGATACTTTAGTTTACCTTTCAATGTCTTGAACTTCTGATTGATGTCCCATACAAATTCTCCTTTTTTTGGTCTAACCTCAATCATCTCATTCATAAACTGATCCTCTGATTCTAGCCTCTGAAACTTCCTGATCAATACCTTATTGATCTGTTCTATTGTTCCCGACACACCCTATGGATTGTTTATTGCTAGGTTCATGTACTAATCCAACGTGTGGTTTCTGAATGTTGTTGTTAGATGCAATACTATTTCTGCCTCATCAATGAGTCTTTTCCCTTCCCATATTCTCTCACACACGAATAGGTGCTTCTATGGGTCATATGATCCATCCCCATGAAACTCTGGTAATATTATCATTGGATCTATGCCTGCCATTGTCAAATGTGTTGTACCTGCTTTGCATGGTACTACTATCTATGTACTATTGTTCGGACTTGAACTCCCACTGGTGTTGCTACTGGTACTTCCTCTTGTACCACTACCTATACTACTATTGGTACTTCCACTTCTACCCTCACTTTTATTCTGATCTCCTAGCTTCCTCTGCCTGTCAGTCACTGGTTCTCTAAACAACTCTTTCTTTGTTGATGTGTTAATCGTACACAAGGTTGTAGGTTCTACACTGATTCAGATCTAGACATGGGTATCTGCTTCCTCATTAGATACCACTCCTCTAGTCTTTCTTTCATATGTGGCACACAATATTTCTTCCATGTGCGCCACAAAACATATATCCTATACCTCTTCCTCATCACTCTCCAAGCCTTCCCTTTCAGCTACTGCTCTTTTATTCCTATTAATCTTATATTGGTAGGGTCTGCCACTGCACGTCGTTCCTACCTTCTTCATATTTTACTGGATATCGTCTTGATCCATCATAATGGAATATTTATCTTTATTGCGCTCTTCTCTATCCATTTCCACCTCCATATCAGAACTTCCTTATGTTTCCCCTAACTCCCCCATGCACGTATGGTAGTTTAGCTATCTGATTCCATGGTGAATACCCCTTTATCATGAAATAATCTCTTGATATAAGTGTACAACGATTTGATGAACCTATCCCTTGGAACCTTAATAAACCCTTGCTCTTATATACTTTAATAATTCTATGTATCTACTGTGAACTTAGTGATATACCCCACTACAATGTTGTCTAGCCAGAAATCTATTGCGTGCATGAATTTATTATTTACCCTTTTCAACCGCGTGATACTTTCTTCTATCCAATCCACTGATCTAAATCTATTCGTTGGATGGGTGTCTTTCAACTGTTGTATCCATTCCTGCAATATCATGGGAAACTCACTAAAGAAAACCTCGTGTATTTTGATAAATACATATCTTTCCAAATATTGTCTTGGCTTAAACCTAGAGTTTCTATTATCTTTGTGGGAAAACTCTAGTTCCTGGACTGTCAACCATATTTCAATCTCCACTTTCGTGGGGTTCCAACCTAAAAACATCCCCTTTCTTAATCCCTCGTGCTATACTACATGATACATCCCTCTCGATCTAATCTTGTGAGTTCCAACCGACAACAGAACCATTGTTGGTTTATTTATGGGTTGACCTAGGTTCTAACTACAGGATTACTAACAACCTTTCAACCATTGACCCTTATGGATACCAGAAGGAAATACAATGCACAAAGTGCACTATGTAGTCTCATATGAAATGGTTTCAATGGGTGGCCGCATGACTCAGATGTCTGCAACCATGGGATGGGATGTGTTTCTCTCTAAAAGGCATTGGATCTATTCATTTTCAGCCCTCAAACCCTCATTAGATCTTAGTTTAGACCAATAACAAACTAATATTCCAAAAATACTTAATTAACCATTATATCCACATGTATTCCATGGTAGATATTCATCTACTGTACCATAAGCTTCAGATCTAAACACTAGTTATGACATTCATTTACTTAGTGCTATTCTGTATATTCCATTATTTATTCTTAATGCACAATGTTATTTCCTTTATAATTTAACATGTTCATCATGAAATTACTAAAGTAAATACAATAAAAAACACTGCATACATTCGCACAAAACAAAAATATACTGTGGTTCACCCCCCCGGGGATACGTGCACAAAGATTTGTCGTTTTGGCTCTTTATTCATATTCTTGAAAAAGATAGTGATGTGCACTGTAAAATCCTTCCACCATTACATTCGATCTCCATAGATCACACATGAATCTCAACAACACCTTCACTCAACTCAAGGACCTACTGCAACCTAAAAAATACACACACTCTAACCTTCTCATGGTCCTAATACATTATACTCATACAAAACTGGGACAAAGCCCTTACAAAAATCCTAACCCTAAGTAGATTAGGTGTGTCTACTTTATCCTTGACTTAATATCGATTGGTCCTCGATCCAACCGTTTCTCCAAGTCGACACTTGCCCACTTTCCAACTAATCCACAACAGTTTGTCCACTTTGTAAGTTCTTTTCTCAACGCGTTGTTGGCCCTTGACCAAGTTTTGGGGAACTTTGGTCAGTTTTGGCCCACTTTTGGACTTCGACATGATGGTCAAAGAAGGAGTGCCCAGGTGGAGCCGAGATCGTGGATCTCTCTTATTTTGTGGACTATGTGGACCCAGTAAGGGGTCCTCTAGGGGTTTTGTAATGGGTTTATGGGATGTCAGCCCATGGGATTTTCCCATGTTTAGGCCTTAGTGTAAGGGTTTGTAAAAGTATAAATAAAGAAGAATGTATTGCAGAAGTAGTATTCTTTGGAGCTAAGTGCAAGTAGTTCGATTTCTTTGTGCAAAGGAATGTATATATGTTGAGGCTTTGTGCTTGATACAGAGTTGGATCTGTGCATTGACCTAGTTTTGGAAGGAGGATCTAGTGCCTAGTGCACATATCTCTTGTCTTGTACATAGCTTGACTATGTGGATTAGTGCACATGAGTGGTTGTATGTAATATCTCGACAGATAATAAATAAGTCAAGCAGTTTTTGGACGTAGCCCCACACTAGGGTGAACCATGTATATCTAGTGTCTTTGGTTTTCATTGTGCTGTGTTATTTATGTTATGAATCTACTCAGTGCTTTGATTATTATGTATGATAGATAGATCTTGTGGTTTCTTAAGTTCTTTACTTGTGTTAAGGGTAAATTAATTTTAGATCTAACTCAATGCTAAGTGATCAGGATATATAATCATCCATTGTTACTGTGCCGATCTATCCTTGATTATGCTTTGTGATGATAAGAAACTAATGCATGTCACCTTCTAAGTGTTAACAAAATATTATGCGAAGTGATTATATCATAGATTTGTGTCCCAACCTAGTTACACACACCTGCGTCCTGTAACCCCCCTTGCTTCTACCTTGAGTGAGACTTTTCCTACTTTGTAGGTGTTTCCAAAAGGGTCGGTAGTCAAGGTTTTGTTGGTGCATTGTTAAGCATTAAAACCTGGGTCTGCCCCTGTGCCAAAAAATGGTTCCGTTGCCGAGACCTGAAACTGTGAATGCTGGGAACTGAAGTAAAGAAAAAGAGAATCTCTGCRTGTAGATCTATTGCTAAAGTGTGCAATACTCTACTTGAATTKCCAAGATTTGTGMTAAGAAAGTAAGTTGATCTAAATAAAAGAGGTAAGATTTGTKCTTTGGTAAAAGAAAGATAAGTGAAATTTTTTGTTTTGAAAGCATGAACTTATGTATGTTTAATAGATTATGTCCTATTCTGAAGGATAGGGCGCARTTTAAAKAAASAGTTGATTTAAGTAAATTTAATAGAAATGAAGAATGATATGTTATTCCTATGCATAGAAAGAGTTTTTGGACTAACAAGTGGATGTAGGAACCTATAATTTTTTTTCGTAGATTGYAGGTCCAACACTATGATCCTAGAGGAGATGCACAATACATAAAAGGTTGGGGAACATATAAGAKAAAAAGAGGATTGACTTTCTATTATAACTGTAKAATATTGGGACATCTTGCTAAGAAATTTCATGAGGTAGTTCCTATTTGTCTTTGYTGTAAGATTGTTGGTCATTAGGTTGAGGATTGTCCAAGGATTATTGCTAAAGTTGAAGGGATGAACATAAGACAAGAAAACTATGAAAAAAGTCAAGAGACTAAGAGCATGTTAGAAAGTCCTAAAGAGAAAGGGTCTGAGGAAGTTCATATTACGTTATTACAATTGAAAGAAATGATGGATTTCCATAAAGATGTCAGTTTTCCAAAAATCCTGAAAGCAAAACAGTTCATAAATACAAGAATAGAAGACTTCGACATAGACTGTGTCTTGGATGAAGAAACACAAGTGAATATTATGACAAAAGAAACTTGGGAAATTTTGGGAAAACTTACTGTGGTACCTTCTTTAGGAAGGATAGGCTTGTTTAAGGGAAATATGATAAATTTATGTGGAAGAGTAACTAATGTACCTATTATTGTTCATGGAACATCGACTGAAGAATAATTTGAAATCCTTTGGTTTATTGGGGACAGTGCCCATTTCCCACTATTGCTAGGTAAGAATTGGATTGAGAAGGATGAGATCAGAAGGAAAGCAGAGGAAGAAGATATAGAAAAGAAAAGGCAAGAATTAAGGGATTTCATAGCTAGGAAAATAGACCAACTAATAGAAGAACAAGAGGATAAGTTGAAGCAATAGAGAAAAGTAATAACACAAGAGGGACATAAAGCAAGAGAATTAGCTATCAAGGTTAAAGAATGAAAGAAGGCTTGAAGAACCTATCTATGCAAGAAAGAAGTATGCCCACTCAAGAAATGTTAAGAAAAGGGATATTAGTTTCAGAATCTTTGAAGGTACCTCAGAAGTGCGAAGCCACTGCGCCAGGGGAAGATAAGAATAAAAATGGAAAGAGGATTCTAGAAACAGTTAGAGAGATTTAGATCACAGGGAAGAAGGAAAGGAAGCTCACTAAAAAGAAGGCTAAGTTGGAAAATCTACAAGAAGTTACAAAAACCAGATGGAAGACTTTGCATATTGGAACCTCGTAGGAGGCAAGATCGTAGGATTTGAACCTCACTGGAACAAGAGGTTCGTGCAGAATTGGAATTCGCCTTGGAGAAGTTATGTGACCATTGGAGGTGCCCCAACCGTTAGAATGATGCTTCAGAATGATCAGAAAATGCATTTATGGGATTATGGACCACTTTTGAATGTTGAGACCGTGCCATAATGGACAAATTTACATTAATGAAAGCATTTCCTGGCTGTTGGAAGATTAGTCACAATGCCCTGCTTATTTAACTCGTTGGTCGCTGCGTTGGGACCACCTTTTGCTACCCATGATTGACTGAGCTAAGTAGAGAATTATCCAAGTGTCGAGTTGTGCAATCCGTCATTATCTGAAAGAAGACCCCACCTATCCATTTGTTTACCCTGCCTGTCTATTAAAAGTGAGAATGTCAGGTGAACCTAGTGAATTGGAGAATTTTTTCGAGGAAGTACTTAAGAAGCTAATGGCCGACAGACTGATATATGAAGGTGTTAAGGCCACGTCAACTAGGGGACTGTAGGATTTCCCTTCGAGCAGACATTGTTCTGGTCGTGTCAACCCTGTAGTTGAAAAGAGAAGTAAGAATCGTAGTGATCTGGCTAATGTGAAGTAGATCCCATCGATCCTACCTGATTATATTCCACCTCTCGTTGGTGTTGTTAATTGTGAAAATATCCCTTGAGACTTTGAGTACTATGTTTTCACCGCATACATTCTGAAAGGAATTCACATATTCAGGAGTCAGTTAGGACAGATCCCACGATTGAAGAACAAAGACTTCAAGTTAGGAGACCGAAAGAACTACGCCATGTTGGCTCCTCACCGCTACCTCACAAAGACAACTGGAAAGAAACCTCTCATTTTCTCACAACGATGGATTAAGGGGTTGGCGCAATCCACTGTGTTGAACGTGATGAAGATCCTACATTTTGGCCTCCACCAGGAGGTTAACACTTGCGTTAAACTCCTTCAGTCATGCTATCATAATGGATTAATGTGGATCCGATGTTGATCCACCAGATCACAGGCTTAAGCATGAAGGGTCCTAAACCTCATTAGTTTTATCCAGGGAAGGCTGTTGACTGATATTTGGCATAGCACATCAAGGAAGCTTACAGAGAGGTAGAGAAAGGAAATCAAGGTTACAAGGTAGCCTCTATACAGGATGGTGTAGTGTGCCTTTCTTTTCAACCCCTAGCTAGAAAGCTAGTGAGGAAGAACCTCCCCACATAGGTCACTGGGTTCGTGGTGGACTTTGCAGGAAAGTGTGTGGAGGGAATGCAAATGAACTGGGAGAACTAACTCATAAAGGAGCTAGAGAAGGATTTCCGCGAAGCCCATGACTTGGGATATGAATTCCATTACACTTGGTTGATCATTTTGATCGCATTGGTTGCTTGGGAAATGCCTAAAGGAGACACCTTTCTAGAGATTGAACCTTCAGAGATTTTGGCCACTCGATTTTCAACCCTATGGTATACCAATGACATGAAGAAGCAGTGGCAGTCCAATGTCATGTTTCATTCATACTATCAATAGTTGAAGGTCACCATCGAATCATTCTCGCGAATGACACTATGCACCTTGCACTAGTACCAAACTAAAGCAAAGTTTTGTGTTGATACTCATTTCATCTACATCACTGCACACAAAGATGAGCACCAGGAAGAATTACAGTCATACTACAAGCTGAAAAATGAAGATATGGAGTAGATTACAAAGGAATGGCCAGAGGAATTTCTTGTACATGTTGCTGATGCAGAATTGTATGACACCGACACCATAGGAAGCCCCATAGTAACACGAGTTGAGAATGTCAGATATTCTAGTGGGGCGATGAAGAAGAAAAAGCAGGAGGAAGTCCATGATATAGAGAGCGATGAAGAGGAAAACACTTCTGAAGATAATAGGTATGAATTGCCAGGAGGAGGACAAGACAAAGAAGAAGGATAGGGAGGAGGAGGAGATGAAGGAGAAAAAGAACAAGGAGGAGGCGAAGCTACACTGCCTGAGGATCCACCTGCTAGGATAGTGACACTATAGAAGAGGAAGGTTTCTCCAAAGAAAACCTCAACAAGAAAGAAGACGCATGCTAATAATCCCCAGTTGTAGGCCACGCTCACTGAGGACGACATCAGTCTGTTCCATGGAGCTATGGAGGATGCATATGAGTACATGTTGTAGATATATTGAGAGAAGTAGGAGGGGATATACACAAGAATAGAGAAATAATTGAAGGAAGTGCACCAAGTTGTTCACTTGGTCCGCACAGTATCCATTGTGCTGGTTTCACCTTCCTCGTCATAGGCTGCAGAATTAGGGGATGAACCAACCCAATTGAGAAGGATGGCAGATGTAACATAAGCTCAATTTTAGAGATCTTAGGAAGAGAAGGAGAAGGCTACAAAATCCTTGAAAAAGGAGAGGAACAAAGTCTTAGTGCAATTACGAGCAGCGCGGGACAATGTAGCTACCCATGAAAGCGACAAAGCAAAGCTTCAGGCGAAGTTTCAGGAGAAAAAATACTAGCTACATAGGGAAAAGGAGAATTTTCTCATAAAGTAGGCCATGGTCAAAGAAGCAGTAAGTAAAAATTGTCACTCTGTGCTAGGCTTGGCATAGGAAGAGCAAGAGTCAGTCCAAACTCAAGTAGTGAAGCTCACTAAGACCCTCTAACAACTTCAGGGTAGGATAATTGATTTGGAGGCCTAAACAGTACCAAGCACTCTGCACGAGGTGCATGACTAGGGGGAGGAGACTGCTAAAAAAAGTAGTAAGAATAAGATCCCTCACCTTGGAATGTAAAAAAATGAGTGACAGAAGAACCCAGTCATATGAATGCCTCACCGAGGATCCATAGCTAAGGAATATGGAAGTGCAATTACAGGAGGTGCAACAACAAGCATTGTTAGTGCAGGCACAGATAAAGTTTCTCACCATAGTGGAAAGAATTAAGACATTTCAAGAGAAGTGCACAGTACAACAAAATATCACTGTCCTCCAGGGTAAGGTAATGGAATTCATGCAGAAGCTACAACCTGTGTAGGATGAATCCTGCAAGGTGTTCGAAGAGATTGATGGAAAGGGCTCACAACTAGACCAAGTGGTTGCAATAATAGAACATCACCTGGAAGGGCCTATTACAAAGTGGATGATTCAGGAGCTCATTGAGAAGGAGGCTCAAGAGAAGTAGAAATTCGAGGTAGCTCGAGTTAAGCTCAAGGATTTCGAAGCAGCATTGTCTAGACCTAAGTGAATAGGGACGGTTCATAGGTGAGTTTTGGGGGCCTTTTGTCCCTCAACCAATTTTTGGGGAACTTTGGTCAGTTTTGGCCCACTTTTGGACTTCGACATGATGGTCGAAGAAGGAGCTCCCAGGAGGAGTTGAGATCATGGATCTCACTTATTTTGCAGACTATGTGGACCCAGTAAGGGGTCCTCTATGGTTTTTGTAATGGATTTATGGGATGTCAGCCCATGGGATTTTCCCATGTTTAGGCCTTAGTGTAAGGGTTTGCAAAAGTATAAATAAAGAAGAATGTATTGTATAAGTAGTAGTTTTTGGATCTAAGTGAAAGTAGTTTGAGTTTCTTTGTGTAAAGGAATGTATGTATGTTGAGGTTTTGTGCTTGATAGAGAGTTGGCTTTGTTCATTGACCTAGTTTTGGAAGGAGGATCTAGTGCTTGGTGTGCATATCTCTTGTCTTCTATAGAGCTCAAATCTATGGCTTAGTGCATAGGAGTGGTTGAATGTAAGATCTCAACAGATAATAAATAAGCGAAGCGGTTGGTGGACATAGCCCCACACTGGGGCGAATCATGTATATCTGGTGTATTTGGTTTTCTTTGTGTGGTGTTATTTATGTTATGAATATTCTCAGTGCTTTGATTATTATATATGATAGATAGATCTTGTGGTTTCTTAAGTTATTTACTTGTGTTAATGGTAAATGAATGTTAGATCTAACTTAGTGCTAAGTGCTCAGGATATATAATCATTCGTTGTTACAACGTCGATCTATCCTTGATTATGCTTTTCTATGATAAGAAACTAATGCATGTCACCTTCTAAATGTTAATAGAATATCTTGCGAAGTGATTGTATCATAGATTTGTGTCCCAGCCTAGTTACAGACACCTACATTCTGTTACCCCCCCTACTTCTACCTTGGGTGAGACTTCGCCTGCTTCCCAGGTGTTTCCGAAAGGGCCAGTAGTCAGGATTTTGTTGGTGTGTTATTAAGAGTTGAACCCCGGGTCTGCCCCTATGCGAACACACATGTTTTCCTCTATTTTGAATGTTGTTTTCCTCTATTTCTGCGCACTCCCTTATTTTTTGGCACTTCTTTGATTCCTTCAAAACTTCCTTGATAATCCCCAAAATTGGTGTATGCCAATAGGCCACAATCGCACCTCAATTAGATTTTGAATGACTATTGGAAAATATCTCTAGTACTTTTAAGATATGCCCGTTTCACCCCTCATTATAACTGATTATTCATAGCTTCACTAGTTCATCTTCTGGTGGATCCATGCCCCATTGTTGAGTTCTTTTGGAAGGCCTACTGCTATTTTGAGAGGAAGGATGATACATATTTTAGGACATGTGCAATTTAATTTATTCCCCCATGAAGATGGAAAATCAAACTACCCTACATTATTGTTTGTTTAGTTGTTTTATGTATGATATCCATTATTGATTACATGCAATATTGAATAACATTGTTGAGATAGTCCAAAAAACATAAAAAACATTTTCTCATTTATTTCTCTCATCACAACTCACATGCATTTCTAGCTAGTCCAAAATCATAGGGGAACCACAAAATCGCTATTGTTTTAGAGGCATGAAAAATATCCCTCTAATATTCGGAGGTATCCCAATTTTTGTTGACACATCAACTCAACCATCCCATATAGAAGTGAGTGCAACAATTTTAAGATCATCCTTGCTCGGTTCCACCTAGCTCACCACCAACATCCCAGACAACCCACCCACTAGTCCTCCATCACAAGGAGAAGGAGCTCAAACTTTCATTCAAGGAATGAGTTCCCAACCATCCTGACAAGGAATTACTTATCAACCAACACATACCATGGTTTTTCCATCTCCCAACTTGCCATACTTGTCATCTCTCAACATTCCATATTTGAACAAGCTTACAAATGACCCTATTTTACATGATCCCACTTGGCCTAATATTCCTACCAAATTACCTTCAGACATCCCAAAGTTTGAAGGGATACCAACACAGGACCCATCCAGCCACATCATGTCCTTCTACCTGTGGTTTTCTTCTAATAACATCACAAAGGATTCCATTTGATTGTTATTGTTATAGAGACCACTCACTGGTCCATCTTCCAAATGGTATGTGGATGAGCAATATTAGTACCACATGACCTTTGAATCATTGGCTAAGGCTTTTTTATCCTTCTTCCAACTTCTTTTTTGTCATGAAATTGGTTTGGAGATTCTCTTTGAATTCAAAAAAACCACAACCATTCACATTGTTGATCATATTCATGAGTGGCATTGAAGAAGAAATATTTTCAAAGAGGATACCACCCCACAACAATGATTAGACTAGTTTCTTAAATCCCTAGTCCCTATCATAAACAAGGATGTTGCCACTACTTTACCACAAATTGAAGAAGAAACCATCACAAAGGATCAATAATTTGACCTCATTTACTCCCAATCAGGGTTCCTTTACTATGTATTACCAAATACTCCTCATCCTCTACCTTTTGGTCAAGATAAACCAAGAGCATCACATGTCACAGATGGGTTGATCGGGTCCATGGCTCATTTTAACCCATATGCTCAATCAATACCCTAGTTTTGGGCCAGCCAATATCACCATCCCCATGGGGGAAACCCATATTATTCTTCCCCCACTCCTCCACCAACTTTCATGGTCCCTCCAACTCTGACGATGGGAGGACACATACCTACACCACCAAAACCAATGCAACCACAAATTTTAGGTCCACCACCTACCACTCCATAAAAATCCAATAGTGGGAATTGCACATCCACCTTGTATAATCAATACAAACTCCCTCCACATGGTAATTTGTATTACCCTTTCCCAGGTCCTCCACAACTTATTTTCACACCACATGGATAGCAACAGGAAGGCGTTAACTTTGTTCAAACCTCTCCCATTCAACAATTTCAATCCTTGGAATAATTGAATATGAAAAATCCACCTAATCAATCCAACAAAAATAGGAAGAATGGTAAGAACAAGAACAACACCAATCAAGGATAGGGTGGAAACCCCCAACAACAAAACCCCCTTGTAGGGGGAAACTAGGACAATAGTAACCAAAATCCCCAAGGGGGAAATAATAATTCCCAACCACCTCAAGGGAAAAAAAACAACTTTTGAACTAATTTCCTTTGTGCACTATGTGGTGAGTATGGACATTATACCTACCACTAACCTCAAATTTATAATTACAAAAGGATGAAAAAAACCATGAACACACAAAGACCCTGTGCACCAAAACCTCTCCCTCATATACCAAAAAAATATCTTCAGCCCCAGACACCATTGATTTTGTAAAACCCAATTCCTCATCAAGTAATCATCAATACTCAGCAAGAAGCTTTCCCTAACCCACAATAGATGGGACAATACCCTAACCTAGGTCAAACTCAACCTGGAAAATTTGCGAACTGTAGCATCCTCCTCATCATTGAAAGGAAATTCTACTACAAACTTGTAGCCGTCAATATGGTATGCCTCCCACTTCAAATCTGACCATATCAGACTCACCCCAATTACCAACAGGATAACCCTTGACAATACCCCATCCTAGCACATAATACACGACTCGATTATGATGCATGCCTCTAGATAGGAACATACACAACCCCCATGCTAAGAAAACACACAACTATGGCATGATCGATGATTTGGTTCAATCCTCAACTCCCATGTCTTTTTTAGAAGTTCTCCAAACATGCCCTTCACAACAGAATTTGTTTCTCTCATAATTGGGGGCACTCAACCCATGATACACTTGTTTGATCACTTTTTATTTGGATAGTAATGAAAAATTCCTCCCCTCTTTGGTCACTTTTTAGATTTCGTTAAAAATTTGAAACATAAAAGTACATCGGTGTATCATAGACATAGGGGAATCTACATGTATTATGTCCAAAACTATATGAAAGAACTCGGGTCACCTGAGCTCATCCCTTCAGCCATTAATATTCAAGTATATGATAACTTCCCATCACAACCTGAAGGCCTCTACCAAAATGTTACAGTTGAAATAGGGGGAAAAACCATTCTCATTGATATTGAAGTCATCGATGCCCAATTGGACTACAACATCCTATTTGGACAAAAATACATGTATGCTATTGGAGCCACCCTTGTTTTTTACCTTCCAAAAGAATTTTCAATTTTTGAAACTTGAAATCTAAGATTGATTTTCTTGTTCCTTCCGTGATCTTAAAACTCTG
>JZKD02S1092644.1:0-13103 GCA_000966675.3 Picea glauca | reverse complement strand
AGTTGTTGGTTTCTTGTTTTTATCTCCGAGTTAGCTGAGTTAGACGCTTCGTTATTTACGAAGCATTTCATGCATGTAATTTCCTTTAAATTCACAATTCAATAACGAAATCAAGCGTGGTGTTTATGCATTATCTTCTGCGGCTCTGTCAATTCGTTTCTGTTTTGTAGCAATTCGTTTTTCTATTCCGCAGATCTGTTTTCATTCCGCACTCACCCATAAATATGGTGTTTCATAAGCCTACAAAGGACCATCCAAGTTATGGTGTTTCATAAGCCTACAACGGACCTTCAAGTTAAAATCTTCATAAGCCTATAAAGATAGTGTTTCTTGCAGGTTTCGTTGCATGTGCTAAAGAATGTAAGAAAAATAAATTGTTTGTGAATATTGTTAGTAAGAACATAACGGATCTGTAACATTGAATAGGAGAGAAGCAGCATGAAAATGATAACCTGAAGGAATCATATGCAGAAGACACGGCGAAGCCATAATCCAAAATTCAATGGAACATGTAAGAAACGAGGTGGCATCAAACTCAGAATGAAATTAGTTACAATGGGCTAACTCTTATAAAATGTTTCAACAACCTTTATAATGGGATATTTATAGGAAGTTGTTTAATTGTTTTAAGTTTTGGTTTTTTTTTTTATATTTTTTTCTTTAATTTGCTCAGAGATTTGATGAGAATTTATTGGATTTGTATATTTGAGTGGTTAACTTTGTATAATCTGAATGTTTTTGAGGTTTTTCAACAAACTAAATCCATTTCTAAATTTAAAAATGCAATTTAAACAACAAAAGATTGTGATTTCATAAAAATTTATGTCGTCAAATTCCTACGAAAAAAGACCAAAACATAAAACAATTAAACAAATCCTAATAGAAAAGTTTAAGTAACATTTCATCTAAACCCTCTATCCTTTCATCTACATCCTCTATCCTTTCCCCAGTTCTATGCTTTCCCCGGTTCTAGTTATCTGCAAACATGTCACCTAAACCCAGTTCTAGTTATCTGCAAACATGTCACCTAAACTCTCTAGCCTCTCTCGAGTGCTAGTTATCTGCCAACGTGTCAACTAAACCCTTCAACCTCTCTCTACTTATGTGCCAACATGACATCTAAACCCTCTATTATTTTTAGATGACATGTTGGTGGAGCTCTATTTACCTGCCAACATGTGATCTAATCCCTATATCCTTTTTAAATGAGATGTCTTCAGCTCATTGTCATGAATTTCATTATAGTTTGATGTCACCTCATTTTTTAAGTTGTTCCAGTGAATTACAGCATTCGGGAGGGTCTATCTGTGGACTGTTGGATTTTTTACAGCCATTACAGCATTCCTTTTGGATTTTTTTACAGCCATTACAGCAATCTTTTCTTTGGGAGGTGCGTTCTACCATCATAAAAATAGCACAATAGAACGCACAGATATTGAATGGCACAACAAAGCCAACTATGTCGAGGCAGATCACTGGCAAGAGCTCCACACTAACAAGTTACAATACGAAGAACATCAGCTTCGACGCGCAAATCAATTGTCCTCGAACAAATTCTTTCCAAACAGTACTATATTCAAGTTCAAATTGGATAGGTTTTGTCTTATTATTTTCTTATTGTACTTACGCAGAACTCCGTGGCGGGGAAAGTGATCAGTACAGAGCGCTGTTTCATTTAATATTGCGGGCCAATTTATAAACGGCTGTTAATTTGACTGGAATCTGTGACCTAGTCCTGGCAAGTTTGATAGCTAAATCAAAGGAGATGTTATGGCGAACATTATTAACCAACCAGACAGAAACATCATTCATGTTTCCACCATTAAGCATCATCGTTCTGGACAGTGATTGCAAGCCAAATAATGAATAGCATTGTGATTCTTCTACTCAGATGTTCCCTCCATGTCGGCAGATGCACGTTGGAACCTTCCCCGAGTTTTGACTAATAACCAGTCAGTGCCGTGATTTGTGCATTCGCTTTGAGAACACTCTAATTTTCTGTGGAAAAAGGAGACTGCTAATGCGTTCGGACGTGTGGAAGTTTGACCCCTAATGTGAACTTAGATTTTTGGAAAAGGGTAGTTGTGGTNTTGTATTTCAATTATCCCATTGATCCATTCATTACTTAAGCATAAATCCATTCATTTTATAAGTTACCAAGCATCTTTGGTTTACAACCCCAAAGAGTTTCTTGGAGAGCTAACACCTGCTGAAGAAATCCTGCAATAAACTTGTTTTCCTCTAGTTACATCAACTGTGTGAGCCTCTCTTGAACAACGCCAATGTCATCCATACCTGTAAATGCTGCAATTATTAAGATAGGAACGAAATATTCCATAGGTACCACTACTTCCAAGCCATAAACTAGATTAAAGGGAGTCTGCATTGTTAACTTTTTACATGTAGTTCGATCAGCCCATAATACTGTCGGTATTCTCAAATCCCAATCATCTATGTTCACACTACAAATCTTCATCAGCGTTGTCTCCAAATTCTTATTGAAATCTTCAAATGTACCATTCGCATGTGGGTAGTATGGTGTGCTCTTCTGATGGTGAACTTTGAAGAAAAAGTTTCTGAACGAATAGAAATGGACAAAATTCAAGTTTTAGAGCATCCAAGAGTGCCAAGAGGGCATTGAGAGAACACCTTAGTTGTGTTTGAAATCTTAGGAAGTCTAGCGGTTCGAGAAATCCAGTAGAGGAAAGAAACCACAATAACCGTGGTTTTAGGGCCACAAAGTTTAGATTCAGGCCATCATATATGTTCTGGAGAAGGCATATCATTCACATCTGTATTATCTGGGAAAGGATCCCAATGATTAACCTTCAAGTCTTTTGGAATTTATTGCTTCGATTTTTTTTTATATTTTGACAAAAGGAGGCAAAATCCCTGAAGCTCCGAAGTCCCAGAGTATATCTATGTGATAGATCGTTTGGGGGAAGGCGAGTCGTTGGATCCCCAAGTGGTTCGATAGTTCGCCACTCCAGGAAAATTTGGTTGTGGTTTCATGCAGTGGTGAGTTCCCTGAAGTCTCTAAGTCCAGAACCAATATGGACCATTCATATTCAGGTATATGTGTCCAAAGATAAGCAAGTGTTCAAAATTTCATCGTTTGACAGTTCGAGGGTAGGGTGGTGTTAGGCAGTGAAATCTTCCGAAGCCTGAAGTTTCGAAGTCCCGGAGCCCTAAAGTCTCGAAGCTCCAAAGAACACTTGTTCGAGAGTTATAAAGTATGTTGGTGTGAAATCTTTCGGAGTTACTGTTGCACCTCTTTTGCCACCTAGATGAGAAAAATAGAGGTGATTACAAGCTTAGTTGGGTTAGCTAAGAAGGACAGCTGTAAGGGAAAAGGGATAGAGAAAGAAACATAAAAGAAAAAATAAGAAATAAACTAAGAAATAAAATAACAACTAAACTAGTGAGCATNTTGTATTTCAATTATCCCATTGATCCATTCATTACTTAAGCATAAATCCATTCATTTTATAAGTTACCAAGCATCTTTGGTTTACAACCCCAAAGAGTTTCTTGGAGAGCTAACACCTGCTGAAGAAATCCTGCAATAAACTTGTTTTCCTCTAGTTACATCAACTGTGTGAGCCTCTCTTGAACAACGCCAATGTCATCCATACCTGTAAATGCTGCAATTATTAAGATAGGAACGAAATATTCCATAGGTACCACTACTTCCAAGCCATAAACTAGATTAAAGGGAGTCTGCATTGTTAACTTTTTACATGTAGTTCGATCAGCCCATAATACTGTCGGTATTCTCAAATCCCAATCATCTATGTTCACACTACAAATCTTCATCAGCGTTGTCTCCAAATTCTTATTGAAATCTTCAAATGTACCATTCGCATGTGGGTAGTATGGTGTGCTCTTCTGATGGTGAACTTTGAAGAAAAAGTTTCTGAACGAATAGAAATGGACAAAATTCAAGTTTTAGAGCATCCAAGAGTGCCAAGAGGGCATTGAGAGAACACCTTAGTTGTGTTTGAAATCTTAGGAAGTCTAGCGGTTCGAGAAATCCAGTAGAGGAAAGAAACCACAATAACCGTGGTTTTAGGGCCACAAAGTTTAGATTCAGGCCATCATATATGTTCTGGAGAAGGCATATCATTCACATCTGTATTATCTGGGAAAGGATCCCAATGATTAACCTTCAAGTCTTTTGGAATTTATTGCTTCGATTTTTTTTTATATTTTGACAAAAGGAGGCAAAATCCCTGAAGCTCCGAAGTCCCAGAGTATATCTATGTGATAGATCGTTTGGGGGAAGGCGAGTCGTTGGATCCCCAAGTGGTTCGATAGTTCGCCACTCCAGGAAAATTTGGTTGTGATTTCATGCAGTGGTGAGTTCCCCGAAGTCTCTAAGTCCATAACCAATATGGACCATTCATATTCAGGTATATGTGTCCAAAGATAAGCAAGTGTTCAAAATTTCATCGTTCGACAGTTCGAGGGTAGGGTGGTGTTAGGCAGTGAAATCTTCCGAAGCCTGAAGTTTCGAAGTCCCGGAGCCCTAAAGTCTCGAAGCTCCAAAGAACACTTGTTTGAGAGTTATAAAGTATGTTGGTGTGAAATCTTTCAGAGTTACTGTTGCACCTCTTTTGCCACCTAGATGAGAAAAATAGAGGTGATTACAAGCTTAGTTGGGTTAGCTAAGCAGGACAGCTGTAAGGGAAAAGGGATAGAGAAAGAAACATAAAAGAAAAAATAAGAAATAAACTAAGAAATAAAATAACAACTAAACTAGTGAGCATAAGGACATAAGGACACAAAACCAATAAGACTCATGTCACCAATGGCAAGGATTATATTAGTGAAAGAAAACACCAAGAATAAAGAGGACTATGGGTCCCTTCTTCCTCCAAGGGAGGGATATTGGACCCAAACAAATAAGCTCTTCTTATAACCTTGAATGAAATGGTGAAAGAATTCCAAGCTAATCCACTCAAGAGGTGAGATGGATTGCCCAATGTAATGATGCTAGTATACTCTTGATGAGAATAGAGGATTCCTCAAGAGAATAGTAGCAACATAACTTTTCTATTGAATTTCTTGAAAATTAAGTGCACCATGGCCTTGTTTTATAGCACCTCTTTGAGGTATTGTGCAACCAACTTGTAGTGTGGAAAGAGGCTAATGAGGGCATTTTTAGGTCTTTAACCAACCACCCAGTCAGATCCAGTCGAGATTTGGGTGTCAAATCAACTTGGAAGCTAAACCAAAAGTGGGTGGGAGGCCGACCAATCTCATAAATGCGTCGTTCTTATATGTGCGCAGCTTTTAGCGACCACAGTCGCGCATCGGGCGCATGTGCACTTTTCTTGCATTTCTAGTTTGCACATGTGCACGCACGCCCTGTGTAGTCACAACGCACCTTAATTTTATCATTGGTTGTATAGTTTTGGACCTTTTGGAAATGATTTTGTGGTAATTTTGGTCCATGGGTGACCTCATAACTATTTGACGATGCTGGATTCTTGTAACCATTTGTGAATGAAATTTTAGTGATAACAGATGCCCCCTGATGGATGAGGTTAGGAGCATATGTATAGCCAAAATTCATCAATGTTTCTTCTACTAAGAGTGCCATTGTAAGAGAGAGAGATAGTGAGAGTATCAAGAGTTACCCGTTGGATGGAGAAGGGAACCTGTAGAAACCAACCTTCCATAAGGTGTGTAAAAATAAACTGTGTACAAACAAGGCAGGCATGCCCCATGCTCATGTCATGTAACACAAAAAGGAATGGTGTTGTATAGCAATTGAAATGGTGTGTTGATGTAGACAACAGCAGCGCCCTCGGGGGCGGTCGTGATAAAGGAAGAAGACAATTCTACGGAGGAACATACTCTGAACAATAGGTAGTGACATTTGTAAGAAGTATCACTGATTCTGTAGGAATTGATAGCCCAACCAAGTTTATAGGTCTTTGGAAAATATAAGAAATAACTGCAATAGTCACAAAGTAAGACCCACCATAATATGAGAAAGTGTTGAAGTCGAATTTTACAGGGGTCAATGATAGTAGGGAGAAATTGTGGTTCTCCCTGTGTCGTTCGAGACCTCTCATTGGAAAGGTAATGAGAGTCAAGATAGTGTTTCCCTTCTGGAAACCTGCGCTGATGTCAACAAAAGGGGGACGTGACTCCCAGAAGAAAATGGATTCGTGAAATCTACTAGATGAGATTAGGAACTGGAGGAGGTACATGGACAAAGTCAAGATGTATGAAGACTCAATATTTCCCTTGGTTGGGGGTATATGCAAAGTATAACTGGTCGCAACCGTTCAACTAGGTTGAGTGTCAGGGGGACAACAAGACGTGGGATAAGTTGTGCCAGAGGTGGGATAAAGTGAAAAAAAATAGAGGGCAGAGGTAAGTGGCCTGTGGGATACTCGGAGTATATGGATGATGTCAATAGGGGTAGATGATAAAGAGTGCCCCAGCCAAGGGTGACATGGGTTGCGTTTGTCAAAAAGGGAAGGTCGCCAAAGTTGACGACAAAAAGATATGTAAATACTGGAAACAAAGGCTTTTTACAATTTACCAGACAAATAAAGAATAATTTTGGATGAGTGTACAAATACAGAAATGGGTGCCCCAATGTAATATGGTTGGGCTGGTTAGGGCACAGTTTGCTTGGAGAATTGGTGGAGGGTGGGGGACCCATGGGTGGGGTTTTGTATGAGGTAGATGAAATGGAGGGAAATTTGCAGATGGGAAAACTGATTGTGGATGAAATGGAGGGTTCATGATATTACGGAGGTGCAGCCAAAATAAAACCTTGAAGAGATAATCTGGGAGTCCATTGGGAAAGCTAGAAAAATGAGGAGAAGGAGTATGTGGCTGATTCACGACATGATGTAAGACTATTGGGACTCCCATCCCTAAAGGGTTGAAAAAACATCATGAGTGTCAAAGAACCAAAGGGTGCTATGAATGGGACAACTCATGTGGGGGATAGTGCTACCGGGTGACAGTACCTAAGATGCAATGGAGGTGTCAGTACTACAGAGCCGGAGATGGGGATCCTAGAGGAAAATGTCAGAGGGTGTGACTGGAGATGCAATTGAGATTCAGAGGGAATGATTACATTCTAGTGTTGATTATATACCTGAAGGGGTTGCGTTGATGTATGATGACCAAGTACCTACACACATGAAAACCAAATACCCGATGTGAACAATATCTGAAGAGGATCGAACATACACTAATTTATTTGATAGTTTTGTACATGAGCATGTGTACCTAGACGAGGTATGAAAAAACTGGCGCCCCAGGGGCTAAGGAAAAAAACTGGCCCGGGGACTGTCTTGATGTAGATGACGGGATGTTGATCCCATGGCTGAAGATGGATCAAAAAATGGACACTCGGAGCTCTTGGAATGGTGTTTGGAAGTTTGGCGGAAAGGCCTATATATAGTTGTAGGGCCCACACTGCCATCTCATTTTTACTTGCTTCCAGAGTGACTGGACGAGAGGTATTCAGAGGAGATTTGGAGATTCCGAGAGGACGAGGCAGTCGATTCAAGACCAATGAGCTTCAGGTTAGTAGTCTTATCGTCGTGCATAGAAATAGGTTTTCAATTTATGGGAAGGGCCTGTACGGAGGGCCGTACAGGGGGTTTTATGGGTGTGGGCCCCCTAGTGCGCGAGCGATCTGGAAATATGCACGCACGGGTGCGCACCTATTATCTGGATAACTACGCATGGGTGATCCTTGTTATAACCCTAAATTGCACCACACATGCTTACCTGGAATCAGGCCAACTCATATCCTTTCTTTTCCAAAAACACCACTGAACAACTCTTTGAAAATCCTCTTGAATAAAGGCCCATGCTCCCTAACTCACTACTGCACACGTGTACACACTGGCTGACCCAAAACATCCCGCGTGGATCGACAAAAGAATGAAAAAAGGAAAGTTGACGATGGAACAAAAAGCTATGGGTGAGTTAACTGAAACTCCCGACCATGCATGGCCGAGGGTTCGTCCAAATACCTAGCTCCTTCTAGCCTATAAATTAAGGGGTAGGGGTACCATTTGGAAGAAGGAAAAATATAGCAAAGAAACTCTACCCATTTANCCCTGAAGCTCCGAAGTCCCAGAGTATATCTATGTGATAGATCGTTTGGGGGAAGGCGAGTCGTTGGATCCCCAAGTGGTTCGATAGTTCGCCACTCCAGGAAAATTTGGTTGTGATTTCATGCAGTGGTGAGTTCCCCGAAGTCTCTAAGTCCATAACCAATATGGACCATTCATATTCAGGTATATGTGTCCAAAGATAAGCAAGTGTTCAAAATTTCATCGTTCGACAGTTCGAGGGTAGGGTGGTGTTAGGCAGTGAAATCTTCCGAAGCCTGAAGTTTCGAAGTCCCGGAGCCCTAAAGTCTCGAAGCTCCAAAGAACACTTGTTTGAGAGTTATAAAGTATGTTGGTGTGAAATCTTTCAGAGTTACTGTTGCACCTCTTTTGCCACCTAGATGAGAAAAATAGAGGTGATTACAAGCTTAGTTGGGTTAGCTAAGCAGGACAGCTGTAAGGGAAAAGGGATAGAGAAAGAAACATAAAAGAAAAAATAAGAAATAAACTAAGAAATAAAATAACAACTAAACTAGTGAGCATAAGGACATAAGGACACAAAACCAATAAGACTCATGTCACCAATGGCAAGGATTATATTAGTGAAAGAAAACACCAAGAATAAAGAGGACTATGGGTCCCTTCTTCCTCCAAGGGAGGGATATTGGACCCAAACAAATAAGCTCTTCTTATAACCTTGAATGAAATGGTGAAAGAATTCCAAGCTAATCCACTCAAGAGGTGAGATGGATTGCCCAATGTAATGATGCTAGTATACTCTTGATGAGAATAGAGGATTCCTCAAGAGAATAGTAGCAACATAACTTTTCTATTGAATTTCTTGAAAATTAAGTGCACCATGGCCTTGTTTTATAGCACCTCTTTGAGGTATTGTGCAACCAACTTGTAGTGTGGAAAGAGGCTAATGAGGGCATTTTTAGGTCTTTAACCAACCACCCAGTCAGATCCAGTCGAGATTTGGGTGTCAAATCAACTTGGAAGCTAAACCAAAAGTGGGTGGGAGGCCGACCAATCTCATAAATGCGTCGTTCTTATATGTGCGCAGCTTTTAGCGACCACAGTCGCGCATCGGGCGCATGTGCACTTTTCTTGCATTTCTAGTTTGCACATGTGCACGCACGCCCTGTGTAGTCACAACGCACCTTAATTTTATCATTGGTTGTATAGTTTTGGACCTTTTGGAAATGATTTTGTGGTAATTTTGGTCCATGGGTGACCTCATAACTATTTGACGATGCTGGATTCTTGTAACCATTTGTGAATGAAATTTTAGTGATAACAGATGCCCCCTGATGGATGAGGTTAGGAGCATATGTATAGCCAAAATTCATCAATGTTTCTTCTACTAAGAGTGCCATTGTAAGAGAGAGAGATAGTGAGAGTATCAAGAGTTACCCGTTGGATGGAGAAGGGAACCTGTAGAAACCAACCTTCCATAAGGTGTGTAAAAATAAACTGTGTACAAACAAGGCAGGCATGCCCCATGCTCATGTCATGTAACACAAAAAGGAATGGTGTTGTATAGCAATTGAAATGGTGTGTTGATGTAGACAACTGCAGCGCCCTCGGGGGTGGTCGTGATAAAGGAAGAAGACAATTCTACGGAGGAACATACTCTGAACAATAGGTAGTGACATTTGTAAGAAGTATCACTGATTCTGTAGGAATTGATAGCCCAACCAAGTTTAGAGGTCTTTGGAAAATATAAGAAATAACTGCAATAGTCACAAAGTAAGACCCACCATAACATGAGAAAGTGTTGAAGTCGAATTTTACAGGGGTCAATGATAGCAGGGAAAAATTGTGGTTCTCCCTGTGTCGTTCGAGACCTCTCATTGGAAAGGTAATGAGAGTCAAGATAGTGTTTCCCTTCTGGAAACGTGCGCTGATGTCAGCAAAAGGGGGACGTGACTCCCAGAAGAAAATGGATTCATGAAATCTACTAGATGAGATTAGGAACTGGAGGAGGTACATGGACAAAGTCAAGATGTATGAAGACTCAATATTTCCCTTGGTTGGGGGTATATGCAAAGTATAATTGGTCGCAACCGTTCAACTAGGTTGAGTGTCAGGGGGACAACAAGATGTGGGATAAGTTGTGCCAGAGGTGGGATAAAGTGAAAAAAAATAGAGGGCAGAGGTAAGTGGCCTGTGGGATACTCGGAGTATATGGATGATGTCAATAGGGGTAGATGATAAAGAGTGCCCCAGCCAAGGGTGACATGGGTTGCGTTTGTCAAAAAGGGAAGGTCGCCAAAGTTGACGACAAAAAGATATGTAAATACTGGAAACAAAGGCTTTTTACAATTTACCAGACAAATAAAGAATAATTTTGGATGAGTGTACAAATACAGAAATGGGTGCCCCAATGTAATATGGTTGGGCTGGTTAGGGCACAGTTTGCTTGGAGAATTGGTGGAGGGTGGGGGACCCATGGGTGGGGTTTTGTATGAGGTAGATGAAATGGAGGGAAATTTGCAGATGGGAAAACTGATTGTGGATGAAATGGAGGGTTCATGATATTACGGAGGTGCAGCCAAAATAAAACCTTGAAGAGATAATCTGGGAGTCCATTGGGAAAGCTAGAAAAATGAGGAGAAGGAGTATGTGGCTGATTCACGACATGATGTAAGACTATTGGGACTCCCATCCCTAAAGGGTTGAAAAAACATCATGAGTGTCAAAGAACCAAAGGGTGCTATGAATGGGACAACTCATGTGGGGGATAGTGCTACCGGGTGACAGTACCTAAGATGCAATGGAGGTGTCAGTACTACAGAGCCGGAGATGGGGATCCTAGAGGAAAATGTCAGAGGGTGTGACTGGAGATGCAATTGAGATTCAGAGGGAATGATTACATTCTAGTGTTGATTATATACCTGAAGGGGTTGCGTTGATGTATGATGACCAAGTACCTACACACATGAAAACCAAATACCCGATGTGAACAATATCTGAAGAGGATCGAACATACACTAATTTATTTGATAGTTTTGTACATGAGCATGTGTACCTAGACGAGGTATGAAAAAACTGGCGCCCCAGGGGCTAAGGAAAAAAACTGGCCCGGGGACTGTCTTGATGTAGATGACGGGATGTTGATCCCATGGCTGAAGATGGATCAAAAAATGGACACTCGGAGCTCTTGGAATGGTGTTTGGAAGTTTGGCGGAAAGGCCTATATATAGTTGTAGGGCCCACACTGCCATCTCATTTTTACTTGCTTCCAGAGTGACTGGACGAGAGGTATTCAGAGGAGATTTGGAGATTCCGAGAGGACGAGGCAGTCGATTCAAGACCAATGAGCTTCAGGTTAGTAGTCTTATCGTCGTGCATAGAAATAGGTTTTCAATTTATGGGAAGGGCCTGTACGGAGGGCCGTACAGGGGGTTTTATGGGTGTGGGCCCCCTAGTGCGCGAGCGATCTGGAAATATGCACGCACGGGTGCGCACCTATTATCTGGATAACTACGCATGGGTGATCCTTGTTATAACCCTAAATTGCACCACACATGCTTACCTGGAATCAGGCCAACTCATATCCTTTCTTTTCCAAAAACACCACTGAACAACTCTTTGAAAATCCTCTTGAATAAAGGCCCATGCTCCCTAACTCACTACTGCACACGTGTACACACTGGCTGACCCAAAACATCCCGCGTGGATCGACAAAAGAATGAAAAAAGGAAAGTTGACGATGGAACAAAAAGCTATGGGTGAGTTAACTGAAACTCCCGACCATGCATGGCCGAGGGTTCGTCCAAATACCTAGCTCCTTCTAGCCTATAAATTAAGGGGTAGGGGTACCATTTGGAAGAAGGAAAAATATAGCAAAGAAACTCTACCCATTTANTGTGTACCTAGACGAGGTATGAAAAAACTGGCACCCCAGGGGCTAAGGAAAAAAACTGGCCCGGGGAGTGTCTTGATGTAGATGACGGGATGCTGATCACGTGGCTGAAGATGGATCAAAAAATGGACACTCGAAGCTCTTGGAATGGTGTTTGGAAGTTTGGCGGAAAGGCCTATATATAGTTGTAGGGCCCACACTGCCACCTCATTTGTACTTGCTTCCAGAGTGACTGGACGAGAGGTATTCAGAGGAGATTTGGAGATTCCGAGAGGACGAGGCAGTCGATTCAAGACCAACGAGCTTCAGGTTAGTAGTCTTATCGTCGTGCATAGAAATAGGTTTTCAATTTATGGGAAGGGCCTGTACGGAGGGTCGTACAAGGGGGTTTTATGGGTGTGGGCCCCCTAGTGCGCGAGCGATCTGGAAATATGCGCGCACGGGTGCGCACCTATTATCTGGATAACTACGCATGGGTGATCCTTGTTATAACCCTAAATTGCACCACACATGCTTACCTGGCATCAGGCCAACTCATATCCTTTCTTTTCCAAAAACACCACTGAACAACTCTTTGAAAATCCTCTTGAATAAAGGCCCATGCTCCCTAACTCACTACTGCACATGTGTACACGCTGGCTGACCCAAAACAGCCCGCGTGGATCGACAAAAGAATGAAAAAAGGAAAGTTGACGATGGAACAAAAAGCTATGGGTGAGTTAACTAAAACTCCCTACCATGCATGGCCGAGGGTTCGTCCAAATACCTAGCTCCTTCTAGCCTATAAATTAAGGGGTAGGGGTACCATTTGGAAGAAGGAAAAATATAGCAAAGAAACTCTACCCATTTACGTATTCCATTGTCCCAACCCTTTATCCTTTCCTAATGTCAAAGGATATTTAAAGCAAAGTAGTTGAAGGACAGAAGAAGAGGAGCCCAGGATCAGGTTCAAGGAGTAGTGGCTGGTCTCAGCTTTTGTAAAGTTGGCTCATTTTAAGTAATAAAGAGAATGCTTTTCCCATCCCAATTCATGAACTTTTTATGGTTTGATTCGTTTATGTTTGATTTCTAACCCATGAGTATATAAGTAGTATGCATGCATAGTTGTTGCTTGTCTTGAATGCAGGTCAGCTTTG
>JZKD02S1092633.1:0-13103 GCA_000966675.3 Picea glauca | reverse complement strand
TGGATCTTCATAAAACTCTGGGATATGATCCCCGCTCTTAGTTGAGTTTTTGGTTAAGGAAATAAGTGCAAGTTCAGAGTCTCCTAGACTACTGGTCTGAAGGGAACACCTTCTCGAATCGAAAATATTTAAGCTCTGAATCAAGGCAAGGTAACTTGTGAGGTTACCAAATTGGTAAATATGCTTAAAGGCTTGCTCCGACTCCGGAACGATGATGTAAATTCTTGGGGAAAGCGCCTTTGACTGATTAAATTGGGGCGTATGGAAATTCAAGAAAAATTATAGGTTCTGAAGGAAACAAACACATACTCATAACTTAATCATTTAATATAGAGAAATAAACCTTTATAGACATGTAAATACTCGCATGCATCCATTATTTACAATTCAAAGCATAAGGCAAGAAAACACTTATCAGAACCATAGAGTGTGATGCGACTGCTAAAAGGGGTGCTCGTTTCCACCCAACCATAGGCTCAATCACTCCCAATGGATTTATCACTGGCCACCCCCGAGCTTAAGACACGATGCTTTGAGATTCAATCTCTTACTTCCAGCTCAATGGAAGTTAGGGACAAAGGTTACTCTCCTTCTCCCATTACATAAAATAGATAAGGAAGAAGGTTACTCTCCTTCTCTTGGTTCAATCTCTATTTTCTGTGATCATAACTCACTATTCCTCCTTCAGGCCTTCCTCAGACCCGAGAGTTTCCGCTCTCATCTCTGCATTTTTCTTCGTAGCTCTCCACCTGCCCACCACACTCCATTTCTTTCCTTTTTCCGCAAGATTGCGTGTGGCTCAAATTTCCAGTCCATGGTTAGGTCTGGAAGCCTTACGGATGGGTGGTCTACCCCATCCCCTCATTAATTCTTAAGGAGGCCTTCCCACCTACCAACTCAACTGTAATTCATTCATGGGCTAGGGGGTTGTTCTAATTTGAGCAAATTAATTCCAGCATGGTACTGGTTCGGTGGAGGTTAACGCAACCATTCTTGGTCCCCTCCACCACCTTTCACAACATTTCGTGGTCTTTCTTAGCACATCCCCTCTTTCAACAGTCATGTAACACGTAACCATTTTCTATTAAAATAACATAATTTACATTCATCGAACTTCTACATAAGGTCCATCAAATCAAATATTCAGACTTTTAAGTTTTCCATAGTTCCTTGGCCCATATAGTTATATTTACAAACTGGGGGAAACATGGTGTTACAATTCCCTCCCTCTTAAAGGAACATCATCCTTGATGTTCTATCTATCATCATGACATGTATGTACAGGAGTAAACAAAATCGGATATGCCTGTCTCATGGCATCCTCCATTTCCCACGTAGCTTCATCTGGGCCAAAGTGTTTCCACTTCACCTTGACCTGTGCAATGGTTCAGTTCCTAAGTGAGGTTTCCTTCCTGTCTAATATGCATTGGGGTTCTAGCAGGAATTATCCCTCCAGCTCCACCTGGATCACAAACCAATCAATTATATGATTAGCATCATGTACATATTTCTTCAATAATGAAACATGAAAAACATTATGTGCCTTTACAGTGGGAGGACGTTCTAGCCTATAGGCTACAAGTCCTACTCTATCTAGGACTTCAAAGGGTCCACAATACCGAGGTGCCAGTTTGGCACAAGCTCCCATTCTCAGGGAACTCTTCCTGGGTCTAACTCTAAGATAGACATGGTCTCTGGTCTTGAACTCTCGGGGAGTTCTTTTCCCGTCGGCATAATTTTTCTGTCTATACTAATAAATCTTTAGATTTTTCTTTATCTGAATTACTTGATGTTCCATTTCTTTCAGCATGTCAGGTCCGATTGTAATTATGTCCATTGGATTATTCCATCTGATTGGAATATTTCACTGTCTACCATAGAGGGCTTCAAAAGGGCTCATCTTCAAGGATTCTTGATAATTGTTGTTGTAGAGAAATTCTACCAATGGTAGGTAGTCTTCCCACTTCTTAGGCTGGTGCATTACATTCATCCTTAGCATGTATTCCACTATTTGGTTCACTCTTTATATTTTTCCATCAGTTTGAGGGTGTCAAGCTGTGTTGAACAACAATTTGGTCTAAAAACCAGCCATTAGGGATTTCCAAAGGCTTGAAGTAAATTTGGTGTCTTTGTTAGATATAATTTCCATGGGCATGCCATGCAGTCTGAATATCTCCTTCATTAATATGTTGGCAATATCTATTGCCTTTCATCTTGACTTGACAAGGATGAAATGGCCAGACTTACTCAGTTTGTCCACCACGACCATGATGGCATCATTTTGTTTGGTCGACTTTGGTAGTCTGGTGATGAAATCCATGGAGATGGTTTCCCATTTCCATTCTGGGATTTGTAGGGGCTGTAACAATCTTGATGGATGTCCGTGTTCCGCCTTAACTTTTTGGAACTCTAGGCACTTAGCTATATAGTTAGCTATGTCTTTCTTTAACCCATGCCAATAGAATTGTTTCCTAGTTTCCACGATCATCTTCTGATATCCCGGGTGACCAATATATGGTCTCTTATGTATTTCATCCATTATGAACCTCTTCAAGTCATCACAGTTTGGAATATACAATCTGTTTTTGTAAGTCAACAACCCTTCCTAGAGCATCTGGTAGCCTTCATACTTCAGCCTTGTAGGCTCTTGTCTTAGGTATGAGGTCACGGTCTTGAAGAATGCATATGTCTCTTGTGCATTTCTAACTCTTTCCCCGACGTTTGTTTGACAAGCGCTTACTGTTGCTAGATGAATCGTTTTTATACTCCTACTAAGGGCATATGCCACCCTATTTTCCTTTCCTTTTATGTGTTTGATTTCGAAATCGAATTCACTTAGGAGAGCCATCCACCTATCTTTCCTGACATTGAGTTTTGGCTGATAAAACATGTGTCTCAATCCACAATGATTTGTCATAAGCACAAATCTTCTACCCAGGAGATAGTGCCTCCACATTTTTAAAGCATGTACTATGGCAACCAATTCTAGGTCATAGGTCACATAATTGATATCATGCTCATTTAATTTCTTGGACGTGTAGAAAATTACATGTCCCTCTTACATAAGGACTCCTCCGAGTCCTTCCTTGCAGGCATATATACACACAAGGAAATCATTATCCGGGTCTGCAATCTTTAGNTCACTCCCAATGGATTTATCACTGGCCACCCCCGAGCTTAAGACACGATGCTTTGAGATTCAATCTCTTACTTCCAGCTCAATGGAAGTTAGGGACAAAGGTTACTCTCCTTCTCCCATTACATAAAATAGATAAGGAAGAAGGTTACTCTCCTTCTCTTGGTTCAATCTCTATTTTCTGTGATCATAACTCACTATTCCTCCTTCAGGCCTTCCTCAGACCCGAGAGTTTCCGCTCTCATCTCTGCATTTTTCTTCGTAGCTCTCCACCTGCCCACCACACTCCATTTCTTTCCTTTTTCCGCAAGATTGCGTGTGGCTCAAATTTCCAGTCCATGGTTAGGTCTGGAAGCCTTACGGATGGGTGGTCTACCCCATCCCCTCATTAATTCTTAAGGAGGCCTTCCCACCTACCAACTCAACTGTAATTCATTCATGGGCTAGGGGGTTGTTCTAATTTGAGCAAATTAATTCCAGCATGGTACTGGTTCGGTGGAGGTTAACGCAACCATTCTTGGTCCCCTCCACCACCTTTCACAACATTTCGTGGTCTTTCTTAGCACATCCCCTCTTTCAACAGTCATGTAACACGTAACCATTTTCTATTAAAATAACATAATTTACATTCATCGAACTTCTACATAAGGTCCATCAAATCAAATATTCAGACTTTTAAGTTTTCCATAGTTCCTTGGCCCATATAGTTATATTTACAAACTGGGGGAAACATGGTGTTACAATTCCCTCCCTCTTAAAGGAACATCATCCTTGATGTTCTATCTATCATCATGACATGTATGTACAGGAGTAAACAAAATCGGATATGCCTGTCTCATGGCATCCTCCATTTCCCACGTAGCTTCATCTGGGCCAAAGTGTTTCCACTTCACCTTGACCTGTGCAATGGTTCAGTTCCTAAGTGAGGTTTCCTTCCTGTCTAATATGCATTGGGGTTCTAGCAGGAATTATCCCTCCAGCTCCACCTGGATCACAAACCAATCAATTATATGATTAGCATCATGTACATATTTCTTCAATAATGAAACATGAAAAACATTATGTGCCTTTACAGTGGGAGGACGTTCTAGCCTATAGGCTACAAGTCCTACTCTATCTAGGACTTCAAAGGGTCCACAATACCGAGGTGCCAGTTTGGCACAAGCTCCCATTCTCAGGGAACTCTTCCTGGGTCTAACTCTAAGATAGACATGGTCTCTGGTCTTGAACTCTCGGGGAGTTCTTTTCCCGTCGGCATAATTTTTCTGTCTATACTAATAAATCTTTAGATTTTTCTTTATCTGAATTACTTGATGTTCCATTTCTTTCAGCATGTCAGGTCCGATTGTAATTATGTCCATTGGATTATTCCAGCTGATTGGAATCTTTCACTGTCTACCATAGAGGGCTTCAAAAGGGCTCATCTTCAAGGATTCTTGATAATTATTGTTGTAGAGAAATTCTACCAATGGTAGGTAGTCTTCCCACTTCTTAGGCTGGTGCATTACATTCATCCTTAGCATGTCTTCCACTATTTGGTTCACTCTTTCTATTTTTCCATCAGTTTGAGGGTGTCAAGCTGTGTTGAACAACAATTTGGTCTAAAAACTAGCCATTAGGGATTTCCAAAGGCTTGAAGTAAATTTGGTGTCTTTGTTAGATATAATTTCCTTGGGCATGCCATGCAGTCTGAATATCTCCTTCATTAATATGTTGGCAATATCTATTGCCTTGCATCTTGACTTGACAGGGATGAAATGGCCAGAATTACTCAGTTTGTCCACCACGACCATGATGGCATCATTTTGTTTGGTCGAATTTGGTAGTCCGGTGATGAAATCCAAGGAGATGGTTTCCCATTTCCATTCTAGGATTTGTAGGGGCTGTAACAATCTTGATGGATGTCCGTGTTCCGCCTTAACTTTTTGGAACTCTAGGCACTTAGCTAGATAGTTAGCTATGTCTTTCTTCAACCCATGCCAATAGAATTGTTTCCTAGTTTCCACGATCATCTTCTGATATCCCGGGTGACCAATATATGGTCTCTTATGTATTTCATCCATTATGAACCTCTTCAAGTCGTCACATTTTGGAATATACAATGTGTTTTTGTAAGTCAACAACCCTTCCTCGAGCATCTAGTAGCCTTCATACTTCAGCCTTGTAGGCTCTTGTCTTAGGTATGAGGTCACGGTCTTGAAGAATGCATATGTCTCTTGTGCATTTCTAACTCTTTCCCTGACGTTTGTTTGACAAGCGCTTACTGTTGCTAGATGAATCGTTTTTATACTCCTACTAAGGGCATAGGCCACCCTATTTTCCTTTCCTTTTATGTGTTTGATTTCGAAATCGAATTCACTTAGGAGAGCCATCCACCTATCTTTCCTGACATTGAGTTTTGGTTGATAAAACATGTGTCTCAATCCACAATGATTTGTCATAAGCACAAATCTTCTACCCAGGAGATAGTGCCTCCACATTTTTAAAGCATGTACTATGGAAACCAATTCTAGGTCATAGGTCACATAATTGATATCATGCTCATTTAATTTCTTGGATGTGTAGAAAATTACATGTCCCTCTTACATAAGGACTCCTCCGAGTCCTTCCTTGCAGGCATCTATACACACAAGGAAATCATTATCTGGGTCTGCAATATTTAGCACGGGTGCATTGGTCAGAAGGTTTTTCAGTTACTAAAATATTTCTTCACATTTCGATGTCCAAATGAATTTAATCGCCTTTTTCTAAAGGGAAGTGATTGGACAAACAACCTTGGAAAACCCTTTTATGAACCTTATATAGTATCCTGCTAAGCCCATGAAGGATCTAATATCATATACATCCTTCAGGGTAGGCCATTCCATAATAGATCTAATCTTGTTGAGGTCTACTGCCACTCCTTCCTTAGAAAGGACATGGCCTAGGTAATGGAATTGCTTCTGAAAGAAGTTTCACTTGCTAAACTTAGTGTAGAGATGATGCTCTCTTAGTACTTGAAGTACAAGTCTAATATGTTCTTCGTGCTCCTCCTTGTTCTTAGATTAGATTATGATATCATCAATGAAAACCAATACAAATTTGTCCATAAATTTGCTGAGTACATTATTCATCAAGCACATAAAAGTGGTGGGGGCATTGGTTAACCCAAATGACACCACCATGAATTCATAGTCACCATACCTCGTCCTGAAGGATGTTTTGTGGATATCTTCATCCTTAATCCAGACTTGATGGTAGACAAACCTTAGTTCGATATTCGAAAAGATGGATTCACCTCCCAATTGGTCAAACATGTCATCAATTCTTGGTAAGGGGTACTTGTTCTTTATGGTTTCCTTATTGAGTTGTCTGTAATCTATGCACAATCAGAGTGTGCCATCTTTCTTTTTCACAAACAGGACGGGTGCTTCCCACAGAGATACACTGGGTCAGATGTAACCTTTGTCCATCATCTCCTTTAGCTATAGCTTGAGCTCAAACAACTCTGGCATTCTCATTCTATATGGAGTTCTAGATGCTGGTACCGTTCCTGGTGTAAGTTCTATCAAGAAGTCAATATCCCTTCTCGGAGGTAGACCTAGTACTTCTTCTAGGAATACGTCCTTGTATTCTCTTAATATGGGGTGGTCCTCTAGGTTTGTTTTGTCATCCTCAACAGATTCCAATACCTGTATGGCATATAAGGAACACCCCTTTCTGCAATACTTTTTCATTTGAAGGGTTGATATTTGCCTCACTAAGACAAGCTTCTGAATCCCTTGGAGGGTCGTATTTCTTCCTTCTTCATTTACACATTCTAAAGTTTAATGATAACAATCCAATTTAGTTTTGTAAGTAGCGAATCGATCCATACCAATCAACAAGTTATAAGATCCCATGGGAAGTACATTAAGGGTCGCTTGGGTGGGAAATCCACCCATGATGAATTGACAGGCTGGTAGGACCTCTACCACTTTTCTTTTGGTCCCAGTGGATAATTGCACCAACCATGGTTTAACATGTCTAATTGGTTGCAGTTTACACTTATCAATAGTCTGAGGGGCCACATAACTCAAATTAGAACCTGGGTCAATTAAAATAGAAACTAGATGGTTGGCGATCATACCTTCTAGCTCCACTACTGTAGCTTGGTGGTCGACTTGATTATTGTCCAAGGATGCATAGATTTGTGGCATGCTCCTAGCCACCTCATTGACGGTGGTAGCTTATTGGATATTATAGACCCTCTTATTGTTCTGTTGTTTGTGTGGGCAGTCCCTCAATCGATGATATTCTCCACAACCCCAACATTTTAAGGGTTCCTTATTTAGGTTATCAGTATTTCCTGGGGCTATATTAAAAGGTTTATTTCCACTTTGAGAGGGGAAAGTTTGCTGATATACACTTCTAGTAGGAAGGCTCCTTCTAGAATATTTTCCATATTTCTTGAATCTTGTGGATTTAAACCCTTTCTTCTAGAATCCCAAACTACTCCTAGTCTTCCAGTCCTTGCGAGGTCCTGTCTTACTCCTAAACTATTCATAACAATACCTCGCCTTCCAGACAGTTTCTTCTAAGGTCTTTGGTTTGTCGAATTCAATCCTATCCCGACAGGTCTGAGGTAACCCACTAATGAACCAATGCATTTTTACTTTTTCATCTTTTATGCAGGGTACATACCTCAGTAGTTCAAGAAATTTATTGAAAAATTCATCTATAGTGAGATGCCCCAACACGAGTTCATAGAAATCCTTAGTCTTCCCATCCATGTATTTCTCTAACAGATACTGCTTCCTAAAGTATTTCTCGAACTGTTTCCATGACAAGTCCTTCTCATGGACTCCTTTCACATTCCTAAGGTCTTCCCACCAAATGGAAACCTTTCCATTCAGGTTGAAGATGGCTATTCGAGCCTTCAAGTTTTCAGAGTAGTCATGGACTCTAAAGTATTTCTTTAAACCAAGTAGCCAAGATTAAACCTCTTCTCCCTTCTTAATCTCTCCATCAAAAGAGGGTAGTTTGGCTTTCTTGAATTCTTTAGGATCATGATTTTTGGAATGCTTCCGCTTATTTCCTTTCCTTCGAGAATGTGATCTGGATCTACTACTAGAAGATCCTTCAGAGTTACCAACTTCCTTTCTAGAGGACTCCACCGATGAGTGTCCCCTGCCTCCAGGCTGGGCCTTCTTCGAGGTACTTTTCCCAGTGTGGTCACTTATGGAGTCATGTTTTCGTATCTCAGGTGGACTTTGACTTCTCTTCTTATGTTGTCTGTCCACATGAATGGTTGTGGGTTCATGCTGTAGTTTCCTCTATATGTTGGATAATCTCTGCAACAAGACCGCTTTAATTTCTGTCTATTTTTCTTGCTCCTTTATCAATATCTCGTTGTCATCCTTGCAACTCTTTAATTCGACCCTGAGGCTCCTTACAGTTTCAGCCAGATCTGGAGGGGTTTCCACCGCCCTCCTTTCGTCAGATTATTTGTCTCTATTGTGGGATTCATCCCCCACTTCATGACACATCACCATCCTTTAGTCTTGAAGTTTTTCCATGATTTACTGATTGCTCGAATGTTGACAAAAACACTTATTGTTAGCTAACAGTTTATTAGGTCATGAAAAATACACGGTTCAATTTCTTAAATGCATACACACAGTAGAAAGTTTCATTCTTTTCTTTAATAAAATTTTTAACCAGACTTTAAAAAAAAGAGGTAAGGTAGGGTGTCACTATTTTAAAAGTACTCCAAATAGAGTTTTAGGAGACTCGTTCGTAAGCCCAAGTAGGCCAAGTGTTGTAACCATGCTTTGATACCAATTTGTAACACACCCACGACGAGGCTAAAAATAAAAAAATTTTGTCCTCCTTCCAGGAACAAATTATCTCTCTCTACGGTTTCTAATTTGGAAAGTTCGAGAATTAGGCCGACCCTTCGGTCAAGATTCTCTGATTTTATAAGTCAAAAAAGACTTTGAGACCTTGATAGTCTCACCTCTTAATCAAAAACATGCCCCTTCGGCCTCTGGTGCAGGTCTTATGATACCCACGACCTTCTCCTTTGTGCTTCAACAAAGTCTCAGAGTTGGCGTTAGCCCCTTTTTCTTGACCCCTCCTCGGATGTGACCTTGGGAGATGACCTTGTGAAAACAAAAAATTGCGGGCACGACCAAAGGCAGTTTGAAACCAAACTAGTTTTCGGCCCACAATCCTCCTTGAGCCTCCACGTGTCCTTTCTCCAAAATCGGGGTTTGGATTGCGGCCCACCCTCAACTTTTTAAAGTTCGCGCACCTCTGATCCTTGCAATTCTACCAGACCATCGATCTCCCAATATTGAAAGTACTGTCGGAACTGACGATTCAAATATGCCCTTTTCAAATCCATGGACTAGATCTTCCCCTCCTAAATCAANAGCTTGGTGGTCGACTTGATTATTGTCCAAGGATGCATAGATTTGTGGCATGCTCCTAGCCACCTCATTGACGGTGGTAGCTTATTGGATATTATAGACCCTCTTATTGTTCTGTTGTTTGTGTGGGCAGTCCCTCAATCGATGATATTCTCCACAACCCCAACATTTTAAGGGTTCCTTATTTAGGTTATCAGTATTTCCTGGGGCTATATTAAAAGGTTTATTTCCACTTTGAGAGGGGAAAGTTTGCTGATATACACTTCTAGTAGGAAGGCTCCTTCTAGAATATTTTCCATATTTCTTGAATCTTGTGGATTTAAACCCTTTCTTCTAGAATCCCAAACTACTCCTAGTCTTCCAGTCCTTGCGAGGTCCTGTCTTACTCCTAAACTATTCATAACAATACCTCGCCTTCCAGACAGTTTCTTCTAAGGTCTTTGGTTTGTCGAATTCAATCCTATCCCGACAGGTCTGAGGTAACCCACTAATGAACCAATGCATTTTTACTTTTTCATCTTTTATGCAGGGTACATACCTCAGTAGTTCAAGAAATTTATTGAAAAATTCATCTATAGTGAGATGCCCCAACACGAGTTCATAGAAATCCTTAGTCTTCCCATCCATGTATTTCTCTAACAGATACTGCTTCCTAAAGTATTTCTCGAACTGTTTCCATGACAAGTCCTTCTCATGGACTCCTTTCACATTCCTAAGGTCTTCCCACCAAATGGAAACCTTTCCATTCAGGTTGAAGATGGCTATTCGAGCCTTCAAGTTTTCAGAGTAGTCATGGACTCTAAAGTATTTCTTTAAACCAAGTAGCCAAGATTAAACCTCTTCTCCCTTCTTAATCTCTCCATCAAAAGAGGGTAGTTTGGCTTTCTTGAATTCTTTAGGATCATGATTTTTGGAATGCTTCCGCTTATTTCCTTTCCTTCGAGAATGTGATCTGGATCTACTACTAGAAGATCCTTCAGAGTTACCAACTTCCTTTCTAGAGGACTCCACCGATGAGTGTCCCCTGCCTCCAGGCTGGGCCTTCTTCGAGGTACTTTTCCCAGTGTGGTCACTTATGGAGTCATGTTTTCGTATCTCAGGTGGACTTTGACTTCTCTTCTTATGTTGTCTGTCCACATGAATGGTTGTGGGTTCATGCTGTAGTTTCCTCTATATGTTGGATAATCTCTGCAACAAGACCGCTTTAATTTCTGTCTATTTTTCTTGCTCCTTTATCAATATCTCGTTGTCATCCTTGCAACTCTTTAATTCGACCCTGAGGCTCCTTACAGTTTCAGCCAGATCTGGAGGGGTTTCCACCGCCCTCCTTTCGTCAGATTATTTGTCTCTATTGTGGGATTCATCCCCCACTTCATGACACATCACCATCCTTTAGTCTTGAAGTTTTTCCATGATTTACTGATTGCTCGAATGTTGACAAAAACACTTATTGTTAGCTAACAGTTTATTAGGTCATGAAAAATACACGGTTCAATTTCTTAAATGCATACACACAGTAGAAAGTTTCATTCTTTTCTTTAATAACATTTTTAACCAGACTTTTAAAAAAAGAGGTAAGGTAGGGTGTCACTATTTTAAAAGTACTCCAAATAGAGTTTTAGGAGACTCGTTCGTAATCCCAAGTAGGCCAAGTGTTGTAACCATGCTTTGATACCAATTTGTAACACACCCATGACGAGGCTAAAAATAAAAAAATTTCGTCCTCCTTCCAGGAACAAATTATCTCTCTCTACGGTTTCTAATTTGGAAAGTTCGAGAATTAGCCCGACCCTCCGGTCAAGATTCTCTGATTCTATAAGTCAAACAAGACTTTGAGACCTTGATAGTCTCACCTCTTAATCAAACACATGCCCCTTCGGCCTCTGGTGCAGGTCTTATGATACCCACGACCTTCTCCTTCGTGCTTCAGCAAAGTCTCAGAGTTGGCGTTAGCCCCTTTTTCTTGACCCCTCCTCGGATGTGACCTTGGGAGATGACCTTGTGAAAGCAAAATATTGTGGGCACGACCAAAGGCAGTTTGAAACAAAACTAGTTTTCGGCCCACAATCCTCCTTGAGCCTCCACGTGTCCTTTCTCCAAAATCGGGGTTTGGATTGCAGCCCACCCTCAACTTTTTAAAGTTCGCGCACCTCCGATCCTCGCAATTCTACCAGACCATCGATCTCCCAATATTGAAAGTACTATCGGAACTGACGATTCAAATATGCCCTTTTCAAATCCATGGACTAGATCTTCCCCTCCTAAATCAATGGATGCGTTCTCCTTCATGAATTCTGGACTTCGGGCTTTTGAATTCTCAAACCCTGCTTTCGTCCATACATCAATCTTATGAAGTTGGAGATCTACTGACACCCATCCTCCTAAATCAATGGCCCTACTTCTACTTCAGGTGTTTGACCTTTCAACTAGATCAACGGTCTGGTGGCCCTCTTCTCGATCAACGGTCGAGATCTCCTTTGGGTCTCTGGACTTCTGAGATATCAAATCTCAAACTTCACCCTTTTCCCCAATGGATTTTATCTGAAGGTTTTGATCCACTAATGCATTTCCACTTGATCTAACAATCAAGGATTACTTCGGGTCTTTACCCGGAGTCCACAGACTCATGCCACACGTTCTTCAGATCTGATGGTTCAGATCTACTTCAGACGATCCGACGATCGACGTTTACTTCGAGTGTTTTCCAAAATTCACAGATTCACATCACCTGTCCTTTGGATCTGCCGGTCCAGATCTATTTTGGCCCTTCGACACTTCAAATCTTCAACGTTTCAGGATTTGGGAGTTTTAATTCTCAATCTGAAACTCTCGAGGTGATATCTCCGAAGTCTACGATCTGCCGCCATGTGTCCCTCTAGACCCGACGACTATGAATTACTTTGGGACTTTAACCGGAGCTCATAGATCTACACCACGTCTCTAATGAACTCCGACGACCCAGATCCACTTTGGGTGATCCGATGCCTGAGATTAAATTTGGACGATCTGATGACTCAGATTCACTCTGGCCGATCATATGGTTGAAATTTACTTCAAAATTTTGGCTCTCTGGGCTTCAAAAATCTCAAGTCTCAAACTTGCCTCCTCTCGAACAGATTCCTCTGGAGTCCACGATCTGTTGCCACGTGTCCCTCTGGATCGAGCGGTCCAGATTCACTTCGGGTCTTCCGGTTTCAAGAATTTCAACTTTTGACCGAAAACCCTCGAACAGATTTCTCTAAAGTCCATGATTCGTTGCCACGTGTCCCTCTTGACGATTGATGGTCCCAAACTACTTCATGAATTCATAACTTTGGTAATTCCTCTTCTCCTGCGCGTGAAAGGTACTAAGGTTTGTGCACCTTGTTTAGATCACATGATTATTGAGCCTTTGCGATGTGATCCAATGACCACTGTCGCTCCTCCTCCTAGGCTTCTGACTTGCTCCAACTTAGAAGGTTTTCTAAGTGCTCAAAAGATTCGACCTTTGATCCTCCTACGAGCCTGTCTCCTAGATTTCGTCTGTGCTCTTGAAAGTGCTATCTATTATGAGCTTGATCTCTTTGAAGGTTTTC
>JZKD02S1092611.1:0-13103 GCA_000966675.3 Picea glauca | reverse complement strand
AAAAATGATCTACCACTAGAAAATGATCCAGTTGCTTTGAAACCTCTGCTGCCCCTATCCTCTTATTACACCAAGTGGGATTTAATTTGACCAGCTCCACATCCACTAAATTGACACTACTTATTTGATGTGAGAAATATTATTCTTACACATCATAAAACACTACTACACCCCATATCTTCAACCAATTCAATGTGAAGTTCATATCCCCAACAATTACCAAATTTACCTCTTTTGGAAAGGAAAATGCAAACTTGATTCCAAAACCTTTTATTCCTTTCATAAGGCCCATATATATTCAAAAGAAACATATGAGAATCCAAATGTTCATACCTAATCTCCATGCACAACCCTAAATGCACAAAGAAGGAATCAATCATCTTAATATTTGATCTCCAACTAGTTAGAAGACCTCTTGAGAAACCACAAGTGTCAACCCACACAAAATCCCAATTATTAAATAATTTTTTTAAGATACCTATAATTAGGTCCCCCTTACTCATGTTTCATGAAAAAGAAGGACATTTGCTCATTCTATCTCAACTAGCCTATGAAAGGTGAGTCTTTTTACAAGGATGCCCAAACTCCTCACATTCAAAGAGAGAAACTTCATTTAGAAACCCTAGTATAGGGTTGTACATCTCTAAGAGCCCAATTTAGTGTTTTTTGTTTTCCTAGTAAAACTTTTGAGATATATTTGGTCTGTGCATGGAATAAGTGAGTCGTCAGTCCTGCTCTCGGCTTCCCCCCTACCCTCCTAGGGTCCAAACTTAAACCCCAATCAAGGGAAAATCATCACCCACTATCTAACCCTTCAACCGAAGTTGATAATAGCTACTTCTACAACTATCCTTGGTCGAGAAGAAAGTTAAAGGAAAATCGTCTCTTTGGAACTTAGAATAAGATGAAGGAAAATCGAAAGACATCTCCTTAGGACATTGTCCCCCGATACCAGTCACTACTATTGGTACCTTCCCATCATCTGTTTCTAGGTTTATGTGTATCATCCCACCATCCAAGGTCACCTTCTCTTCCATCCCAATCCCCAAAATTCCAAATGTGCTCGATGTCATTGGAGATACCCCACTAGCCTCCACCATTAGCTTCTTTCTGGGGTCCTACATAACCCCACCATTCCTTGCAGATATTATAGCTTCCTCATAATTTTGTGGCTCCTCCTTCTTTTCCAATACAGGCTTGTCTTCTCTCTTTCCTAAATATGACAAAGCCCCTGACAACATAGGTGAGTTATTACCTATTCGTCATTTGAATTCCAACCTCCTCTCTATTTGGCTGTTCTTGATCATAAGCCCCAATTTTCTCTCTAGTTCATTTGATGTTGGAGAGTGCTCCTTCCTTTTCCAAATAGATATGTGGAATGTTTTGCAAAATGGTTGTTGGTTCCCATGTGGCATCCTTTGGTTGTGTATCCTTCCATTGTATTAAAACTTCCTAGATCATGCATTGGTGGATATGACGCTCTCATTTTTCAAGGAAAACCTCCAGTTGTAGCCAAATGGAACATTATTCATCCCATTTATGCATACTAGTTTGAAAAAAACAATTGGATCCAACCACTTTATTTAAGTAGGATACATGCAAGATTGGATGGGTCTTAGAGTGGCTTGGAAGTGCTAATTTGTAAGCCATCGACCCAATGTGCTTGAGGATCTTATAGAGGCCATAAAATTTTGGAGCATGCTTCTGGTGGTGGTCATCTTTGAGGGAGGTTTGGTTATATGGTTGTAGACAAAAGAACACTTGATCCCCTTCTTCAAAATGACATTCATAGTGATGTTGATGAGCCTATTGCTTCATCCAATTTTGAGCCATGACTAGATTATCTTTGAGGGTGTGGAGAATTCCATCTTGAGCTCTAAGGGTTTTGTCGACCTCTTGTACCATGGAGACACTTGGTAGGTAAGATAATATTGATGGGGAATTTTGGCCATAAGCTGACTCAAAGGGTGTCATGCGAGTGGCATCATGATAAGTTGTATTATACCACCATTTGTCCAAGGGTAACCATTGATCCCATTAGAGCTAGCATTCTAAAGTAAAACATCTCAAATATGCTTTCAAACACTTGTTGACAGCTTTCGTTTGACCATCAGTCTGGAGGTGATAGGAAGTTAAGATGTAATTGGGTGCCCTAGATCCTAAACAATTCTTTCCAAAAGTTACTAGTGAAAGTGAGATCATGGTCCATGACAATAGATTGTGGCATACCATGTAGTTTGAATATGTTATACATGAAGACTTGAGAAACTATGGAATCTTTAAAGGGGTGTTGTACGACAAAAAAATGAGCATATTTGCAAAGGCTACCAAAAACAACCATGATGACTGATATATTTCCATATTTGGTTAACCCCACTATGAATTCCATAGAAAATTTTGTCCATACAATAGGCAGAATAGGTAAAGGTTGTAGGGCACCTTGAGTTTTTTTATTGTTTCTTCTTTGTTTCATTGGAAAATATCACATTCAACCAAAAAAGTGAAGATGTCCATTTTCATTCCTTCCCAAAATAATGAATGTTTGATTTGTTCATATGTTTTATGAAAGATAAAATGACATGTTATTGGTGATGCATGGAGTTCATATAGCATAATTGATTTAAAATTGCAATGCTTGATCAAATACATATACCCTTTATGGTGGAACTCATCATTGTGCCAAGTGTATCTCGGAGATGCATTAGGATTATGTTGAACTTGTTGAATCAAGATTGCAATATTAGGATTGATGAACCATTCATTGTGGACTTTGTTCACCCAATATGCTATAATGAAGGAGAGTGAAAAGAGGGACCACGAGAGCGTGGGAGGAGTTGGGGGGTTTAAAAAACTAAGTGGTGTTTAGATAAGATGAATTGCATGCCTGGATAAATAGTTTGGGAAAGGTTCTCAAAGGCGTGAATAACATGGAACTAGGCAATGATCCCAAAATGGTTATTTTTAAGGAGTCTTTCCATATGATGTGAGCTTACGATATCAAGAGAACTTGTTGTGATTCATTAGAAAGTGTAGTGATGCCCAACCTACAAGAATCTCATATACAACTCCTTGACATTTATGGTGATGGGACCCACTACGTGTAACTATTCAACCCCCAAAACAATGCCACAACCACCCATTTCGATGGAAAACATGTGTGATTTCAAATAATAATCACCAATTTGAAGACACACATTTTCACAATGACCCCCACATTTCATGGAGCTTCCATTAGAAATGATTATTTGAAATTTTTTCACTACATGGATATAACAATGTGTCTCTTGGATTACTCAACAATGAATAAATTTATGGGTGCTATCGCTATCAATTAGGATAATGACTTTACGATGCTTAATGTTGCCAATTAATTTAAGGGTTTGGGGAGTTGGAATACTAGTTAGGGCATGTAGGGAGATGTGGGGTTCCACATTTTGTTGCTCAGAGGGAGGAATTCCATCATCTAGCTAAAGGCATAGGTTCTTGAGTGAGAGCATCACCACCATCTTCTAAAATGTCCTCGAAAATGGCCATAAAATGTTCTTGCCCCTTATATTTGTGCCCTAAAAAATGTTTTTCATCACAATTGTAGCAAAGGCCTTTAAGTTGGAATTTGTGGCATTTCCTCATGAGTTAATTTGTGGATATTGAGAAGAGCAGAGGGATTGGTGGGATGGGGACAAGGAATAAAGGATGGTTTTTTTATTTGAGCATTGACCACATGTTGTGCTTCCCTAGATCTTTGAGTGGCTTGGAGCCAAGTGGTAGGGTGAGCCATTAAGACTTGAGCATAGATTTCTTCCTTCAAACCACTAATAAATCATTCACGAAAGAAGGTATCAAACATGGCTTCGGTGCAGAAAGAAAGTTTCTCAAAAGCAGAGATGTAGTCTTCAACTATACCCGATTGTTTAAGCTTGGTTAAGAATCCCAAATGATTAGAATTAGGTTCAAAACATTCATAAAGATATACTAAAAATTGATTCCAAGCAATATAACATCTATGGGAATCATTATGCCAATTCCACCATTGCTAATGCTCAGGATATGAATACAAGATACTGACACAAAGGTTCATTAAGTCAACAGTGATTCCATGCAGTGATAAATAGTGTTCCATTTGAGTGGCCCAACTAGTGGGGTCAAAGCAATCAAATTTATTCACATCCACTTTAGGAAGGCACATATCATGAACAAAGTGGTTAGAGTGAAGTCCCATGGAATGGGATGATTCAAATCCCTCTTAGGGAAAGAATTGTTCCTAGGAATGAGTAGCCTTGAATTCAATAATAAACTAGGACAACTTATTAGGGACCTTGTCTAGTTTGTTGAGCTTGGCATTAAATGTAGAAAAGTTTTCATTGGTAACAACTCGAGCTTACTTGAATTTTCTTTTCAACTCGTCACATAAATTTTCCAAGGTAGCCACATGGTTGCCATGATCTTGGGTTCGGGTGGCCATCTGGATGGGGTGCACAAGAAAAAGTGATTGGAGGGTGGGGTTAGGGATGTGGGTGTGGTGTAATGGGTCTAGCAAGTCGACACAAAAATACTTACGAAAGATTTGTACCAATGTGATTAGTGTGTCTTTATGCAACTATTGAGATAAGAAGCCAATGATGGGGTGAGTGGATCCACACAATAAAAGGTTTATGGGAGAGGGGGGCATTGTTGCAATCAATACGATACAAGGATTATATTGAGTTAGGTCTCAAATAAGGGTGTTGGTGGGACTAATTTATATTACTCCAACAGATTTATACTCTCATTCGAAGAACAATGCGCTGAAAAAATGCTCAAATTATTAATAATGAAGATTATGTAGGAATTTCCCAAAATGGAAGCAAGAATAAATGTTTCTAGTGACTAAATGTTCAAAGTTTCAACACATTACCTTATTTTATAACTCTTCTAAATTGACAACAAGGAGTGGGTCTTCGAGTGTCCTAATGACAAGGGAGTGCCTTGTGTTATATATGTCTGATACACTTGCAGGGGACAACAATAGTACTTGGACCAATATCTCAAGGCTCTAACTAAGAAGGTTCGATCATACCCTTAGTTGTACTACCCGATTATCTAGGTACTAGAGAGTAATATTCCTGAGTGATGTTGTTGGTGACGTTATAGAAATTAAGCAGTCAAGAGACTTATCTAAGGCCAATTTCAGGACACCTACAAGATTTCTGCTACACTTAAGGGTACGTGGAAGTGAATTCCATATATAAGTGTTTCCTGATGTGGTACTACTTGAAAGGGTAGCAATAGGGGTTACATGGGTTTCCAATTAGATGAAACTTCTTTTATTTCCTACATGTATTCCTCCCCAATTGTAGGTTTACCCACTTAATGATGTATCTTTGTGTTATTTATAGAAATTGAAACACGTCTCTAGCCTAAAAAAAAAATTCTCTAAAAATATGCTAAGAAAGTGATTTGATACCATTTGTGGATTGCCAAACAGAAATATTATGTTGGCACAGGGGCAGACCCAAGGTTCAACGCTTCAACAACACACCAACAAAACCCTAACGACCGACCCTTTTGACAACACCTACGAAGTAGGCGAAGTCTCACCCGAGGTAGAGGCGGGGGGGTTACAAGACTCAGGTGTCTGTAACCAAGCTGGGACACAGATCTATGATTACAACACTTCATAGGGTACTTAGGACCAACATCTATTAATTCATTAGATTTATTCACATCACAGATCAAACCCTAAGTACAGATCGACGTAGTAACAATGACAAAATACACATCGCACTTTAGCCTCACAAGTCAGATCTAACACATTCAACATATACAAAGCATTAAGCATTCATAGATTTATCTATCATTCAATTCACTAAGAAGATTCACAGCATAAACATTATAGCACAAAGAAAACCATCAACACAAGATTTACGTGGTTCACCCCAGTGTGGGGCTACGTCCACCAACGACTTCTTCTTCTTTATTAGTCTTCAATCTCTTACATCCATCCGCTCCTGTGCACTAAGCCACAGAGCCAAGCTTCGCATTAGACAAGTGATCTGTGCACTAAGCACCAGATCCACCTTCCCAAAATCATGTCAAGGCACAAAGCCAACTCCTCTATTACGCACAAAGCCTTACATACACAATATGTTGCACTAAGAAACTCAAAACTACTTGCCTCTTGCACTTAGATAATTACACCGCTCTCACTAAGATACTTCTACATTGCATTCCTTCTTATTTATACTTTTACATCCCTTACGAAAAGGCCTAAACATGGGTAAACCCATGGGCCGACATCCCATACCCGTTACAAAACCCTAAGAACCCCATGTTGGGTCCACAAAACAAGTGAGATCCTGCGATCTCAACTCTGCCTGGGTGCTCCATCTTCGACCATCCTGTCGATGTACAAAAGTGGTCAAACCTGACCAATGTTTCCTCAAAACTTGGTCGAGGGCCAACATGCCCCCAACACTCACCTGTGACTCATTCTGAGTCACTCAAATCTGGGCAGTGCTGCTTTGAAGGCCTCGAGATGTTTCTTCACCTGAGCTTCCTGCTCAGCGAACTCCTGGATCAATTTCTCTGTCACATGCCCTTCTAGGCATTGTTCCACTGTCACAACCACTTGGTCCAGTTGTGAACCTTGTCCTTCGATCTCTTCAAACACCGTGCATGCTTCATCCTGCACCGGTTGTAGCCTTTGTGTGACTTCCATTACTCTGCCATGGATGGAAGTAATCTGTTGTTGGACTGCGTGTTGTTCTTTTGATCTCTTCATTTTGTCGACTGCAGTGAGTGACTTCATCTGCACTTGAACTATCAGTGCTTGCTATTGCGCCTCCTATAGTAATGCTTCCAACTTCCTAAGTTATGGGTCTTCCGTGAGGCATTCATAGGTCTGCACACTTTTGTTGCTTAGTTTCTTGCATTCCGAGGCGAGGACTCCAATCCTTTCTACTACGCTCTTAGTGGCTTCCTCCCTCTGGTCGTGCACATTCTACGGATTGCTTGGTACTTCTTGAATCTCCAACTCTGTTACCCATGCTTGAAGTTGTTGGATGGCCTCAGCGAGCTTCATCACTTGAACTTCGACTGCCTCATGTTCCTCCTATGCCAATATTGGCACAGAGCGAAGTGATTTTCTCATCACTTCTTTGACTGTAGTCTGCTCTGAAATCAGCTGGTCCTTTTCCCTCTGTATCTTCTCTTTGTCTTCCTCGAGCATCAACCATAACTCATCTTTCTTGTTTTCATACGCGATTACATAGTACCACGCAAATCGTAGTTTCTCCAAGATCTCCTCTTTTTCTTTCTTCGAGGCTTTTGTGGCCTGTTCCTTTTCTTCTTGGAATCGCTAAAGTTGAGCCTCTGTTGCATATTCCAGTATTCGAAGTTGGTCTAGCTCATCCCCCAACTTTGCAGTCTCTGATGAAGAGGGCGCAGTAGGCACTACGCAACTTAATTGAATGGCTTGCTAAATTTCCTTCAGTTCCTTCTCAACTCTTATGTACAACTCTTCTTGCTTCACGCCATATCTCTATAATAGGTCCTTGGACACATCCTCCATTTCTCTGTGGACTAGACCAATGTCATCCTCCGTGAGCGTAGCCTCTAGTTGGGGCTTACTAGTGTGGGTCTTCTTTCTTGCTGAAGGTTTCTGCAGAGAAACCTTCCTCTTCTTCGATGTTTCTGCATCAGTAGGGGGATCCTTCAGTGGTGTAGCTTCGCCTTCTCCTTGTTTTTCTCCTTCTTCCCCTCCTACTTCTTGATTTACTTCATCTCCTCTTCCTCCCGCGGGCGAGCCAGGTCTACTTTCTTCCGAGGCACTGTCCTCCTCATCAGTCTCTATGTTATGAACTTTCTCCTTTTTCTTCTTCTTCTTCGCACTTGTCGGTCCTGCATGCTTAGTCTTGTGATCAAGTGGATCAACACCAGATCCACATTAATGCGCCTGTCAAGCCACATATATCCTCCATGATAGCACGACAAGAGGAGTTTAACGCAAGCGTTAACCTCCTGATGTCGGCCAAAATGAGGGATCTTGATTAAGTTCAGTATCGTGGGTTGCGTCGGCTCCTTTATCCATGGTTGGGAGACTATGCGAGGCTTCTTCCCATTCGTCTTCATCAAATATCTATGGGGCGTGAGCATGGCGTGGTTATTTCTGTCTCTGAGGTTAAATTCATTGTTCTTCAATGCCAGAATAATTCCTAAATAGGTTCCAACTACGCGTATTCCCTTCGAAATGTACGCGGTGATCAATTTGTATTCAAAGTCCCATGGGATGCTGTCGCGATTAACCGTGCCAACCAAAGGTGGGATGTAATCAGGTAATATCGACGAGATCTACTTCGCATTAGCCAAATCGTCACGATGCTTACTTCGCTTCTCAGTCGTAGGGTTGTCACATTTTGAACGACGTCAAGTCGAAGGGGAATCCTGCATTCCCCTAGTCAATGATGCATGTACTCCCTCAAACATAGCTTTATCATCCATGAACTTATTCAAAACCTCTTCAACGTATTTCTCTAGCTCAGTGCGCTCGATCGACATTCTCACTATTGACAAATAAGCCGGGGTAGGTAAACGGATAGTAGGGTAAAAAACAGATGGTGAGGTCTGATAGGATAGCTTGACACACACAATCACTTCATTTATTGTCTCAAATAATCATGGGTAGCAAAAATTGGTCCCGACGTAGCGTTCGACGGGTTAAGTAAACAAGTGTCATAACAAATTCCTCCAATAGACAATAATGCCTCAATCAATGCGAATTCGTCCGTTATGGCGCGGTCTCAATGTCTAAGGACGATCTACCCACCCATAAATGTGTTTCCTAGCTGTTCCAGAGCATGCCTCTAATGGTCGAGGTGCCTCCAACGGTCATATATCTTTGCCAAGGCGAATTCCCATTCTACGCAGTTCTGCTGTTCCAGTGAGGTTCAAATCTTGCAAACCTGCCTCCTACGAAGTTCCAATTTGTGAAATCTTCCATATGTTCTCTGTAACTTCTTGTAGATTTTCCAACTTAGACTTCTTCTTACTAAGCTTCATTGCCTTCTTTCCTGTGATCTGATTCTTTCTAATTGTTTATGGATTTCTCTTTCCATTCTTATTCTTATCTTCTCCTAGCGAAGTGACTTTGCACTGCTGATGTGCTCTCAAAGGGTTTGAAGTTAATATCCCTTCTCTTACTATTTACTGAGTGGATATACTTCTTTCTTGCATGGATAGTTCCTTCAAACCTTCTTGTGTTCTTTCAACCTTGACAACCTATTCTCTTGCCTTCGGTTGCTTCGACTCAACTTCTCGTTCTTCTATCAGTCGATCTATTTTTCTAGCTATGAAATCCCTTAGTTCTTTCCTTTTCTTTTCTGTATCTTCTTCCTCTAATTTCCTTCTGGTATGATCTTTCTCAATACAAGTATTTCCTAACAAAAGAGGGAACATGGTGTTGTTCTCAACGAGATTAATGACTTCAAATTCCTCTTCTGTCGATGTTCCATGGATGATAACAGGTACATTAGTAACTCTTCCACATAGGGTTATCATCTTTCCTTTAAAAAAACCTATTCTTCCCAATGAAGGTACCACAATGGGATTTCCAAAAATTTCCCAAGTGCTTTCTGTCATAATATTCATTTGTGTCTCCTCATCCAGAACACAGTCTATGTCGAAGTCTCCTATTCTTGTATCTATGCGTTGTTTTTCTTTCAAGCTCTCTAGTAAATTGACATCTTTTTGATTATTCAATGCTTCTTTTAACTGTACAAACATAGTCTGAGCTTTCTCTGATTCTTTCTCTTGATGATTATTTAACATGCTCTTATTCTCTTGATATTTTTATTGTCTCATATTCATCCTTTCAACTTTAGCAATCATTCTTGGACAATCCTCAACTTCGTGACCAACTCTTTTACAACAAAGACAAATAGGACCTGTACCAGGGCATTCCTTAGCAAGATGTCTTGGTCTTCTGCAGTTATAACATAATGTCAATCCTCTCTTTCTCTTGTATGTTCCCCAACTTCTCCTGTACTGCGCACTAGGATCAGAGTGCTGGACCTGCAAATCTGCAAAAATTCTTTCTAGGTTCCTACATCTACTCATTAGTCCAAAAAATATTTCTATGCATAGGAATAACATATCTTTCTCTATTTCTATCAAATTTATTCAGATCAACTCGTTCTTCTAATTGTGCCCTAACTTTCAAACTAGGACAAAATCTATCAAACATACTTAGATTCATGCTTTCGAAACAAAAATTTTCACTTATCTTATTCTATCAAAGCACAAAGCTTTACCTCTTTCAAGATCTTACCTCTTTTCTTCATATTGGGTTTCTTTCTTAGCACAAAGCTTCGCAAGTCAAGTAGAATATTGCGCACTACAACAATAGATATACGCACAGAGTTTCTCTTTCCTTTACTTCAGTTCCCAACAATCACAGTTTCAGGTCATGGCAACGGAACCATTTGTTGGCACAGGGGAAAACCGGGTTCAACGCACCAACGAAACCCTAACTACCGACCCTTTTGGAAACACCTGTGAAGTAGGCAAAGTCTCACCCAAGGTAGAGGCAGGGGGGGTTACAGGACTTAGGTGTCTCTAACCAAGTTGGGACATAGATCTGTGATTACAACACTTCGTAGGGTACTTAGGAACAACATATATTAATTCATTATCTTTATTCACACCGCAGATCAAACCCTAAGTACAGATCAATGCGTAACAATGAAAAAATACACATCACACTTTAGCCTCATAAGTCAGATCTAACACATTCAACATATACAAAGCATTAAACATTCATAGATTTATCTATCATTTATATCATTCAATGCCCTAAGTATATTCACAACATAAACATTATAGCACAAAGCAAACCATCAACATAAGATTTACGTGGTTCACCTAGTGTGGGGCTACGTCCACCAACAACTTCTTCTTCTTTATTAGTCTTCAATATCTTACATCCATCCGCCCTCGTGCACTAATCCGCAGAGCCAAGCTTCACACTGGACAGGTGATCTGCGCACTAAGCACTAGATCCACCTTCCCAAAATCAGGTCAAGGCACAGAGCCAACTCCTCTATTACGCACAAAGCCTTACATACACAGTCTGTTGCACTAAGAAACTCAGAAATACTTGCCTCTTGTACTTAGCTAATTACACCACTCTCACCAAGCTACTTTTACCTTACATTCCTTCTTATTTATACTTTTACATCCCTTACAAAAAGGACTAAGGGTAAACCCATGGGCCGACATCCCATACCCGTTACAAAACTCTAAGAACCCCATGTTGGGTCCACAAAACAAGTGATATCTCGTGATCTTAGCTCCGCCTGAGCGCTCCATCTTCGACCAGCCTGTCGAAGTACAAAAGTGGTTAAACCCAACCAATGTTTCCTCAAAACTTGGTCGAGGGCCAACATATTCAAAGCAAAAATTACAAATGTTACTCATATATATTGTAGAAAGAAATAGAATTTCAAACATAATGGACAATATGAACCAAAATATTATACCTTTATTGATATGGAAGCAATGTTTACTTGCCTCTTCAAGAGGGAAACCTCCAATAAAGTAGAGCTTAGATTGTAAATTATTTTCCAAGATGTATTTTACAATGCTTCTTCATCTTTATATAGTACTTTCTATCTCCTAAGAACATTCTAGAGAATGAAATTTCTAGTAGGTGAAACCTTCTAGTAATCCTTCTTACAATAATTGTGTTCACACTAATATAAAGGCCTTATTTACTGATAATGATATCCCTACATAGTAATACATAATAGTCTATCTGCTTAGGGGATTAGGGAGGTTAGGACCCTAACATAATCTCCTTCTAATTCAGATAATTCACATGTATGAATTTTTTTATTTATTATTTAACTATATAATTTTATATATTTGTTTCAATGATATTGGATTAATATCAATACTATATAATGACATTATATGTCAACTAGGTCTAGCTCGAGTGGTTGTGGGATGGAGCATTATCCTCCCCACTGAAGTTCTATTGTCATAAGTAACATGTTGAGTTGCTAATGTCATGACTATATCAACAACACACCACTCAGAGGGTGTGATAGGGTTATTTATTGGAACTATAATATGAGATGCCTCTACATTCTTCTTGAGTGCCGCACACTACAAATTTGTTACTGAGGTCTTCCACCAACCCAATCTGTTATTCTTTGGATTTTTAGACTAAAAAACCTTTTCTTTTGGACAAGGTTCCTTCATATGACTTGTCTCTAGACAAAGTCTACATGTGAAGGTTGTGTTCTCGTAATCTGGTTGTTGGGTCTATTTAATTCTTCACAATTTAGAAAGACAATGTTTGGGAGATCTATACTTATGTTAAGTTTTGCACAAATTATGACATAGGTGAAAATACCCTTATCCTATTGGTTTCGAGTTTTCCTAATAAGATTTCCTAAGGAATTTCTAATTTTTTTTTGTATAATTTCCACTTCCCGCGTATACACATGAGGGGGAGATTCAATAATTTCACCCTCATTGGGGTTAAGGAAATATATATTCAAGTGTGGTTAAATTTAAAGAATGATTTGAAGAAGATGCCAACATTGTCCCAAAACCACATTCTCTCCTCCATGACCTTTCTACAATCTTTTAGATTTTACTAAGATATATTTTACTCTGAGCCTTTGATCTCTCATTTAAGTTGTCTACTAATCAAAATCCTTAATTTCACTAAAGTTATTATTTAATCCCGACATTTGATGTCTTACTAAATTTTTCATTCTAATATTAATGTTTAAAATCACTTAAATTATTATTTAATATTAATCTTTAAGAAGTTTTTTCATCTCTTGGTCCTTACCCAAAATAAACAATACACTCCCCGCCATTATTAACATGTTCTAGAATCTAAATCATAATTCGCTAACATTGGATGCATAAATACAATTATACCACAAAACTTAACAAACATAAATTTATCAATGTCACAAGACTCGCGAGTTTCAATCAGTTGGGCCAAAACACATTTTTACATATTGGCCCGAATCAAACACAAGAAAACTTTGCAACATGAAACAAGGGAAAGTTGCATAACAACTAGTCCCTGCCTTTGTTTTTAAAGAAAG
>JZKD02S1092589.1:0-13104 GCA_000966675.3 Picea glauca | reverse complement strand
CCTGCAACAATGATGTTTTCTAAGTTTTCTGACTCCGAAAGGTGCCTGATGGAGTCCCAACACTCCCTTTTCTCCCCTATATTTGTTGGAACATAGACATTGAAAAGACTAAGTGTCTCCCTCGAGTCCAAAGGTTGGAGTTTCAAAAATAGCCAATGGGTGTTGTGCAGCTCGGTGACCAACCTGTACTTGAGAGGGTTCCGAAGAGAGCCTAAGCCCCCAGAGGCTCCCCGTGCAGAAACTACTTGACCGCTACTTCCTTTCCAGAATTTTTTGCTTATTTGGAGAAACTCATTGCCCTCCATTTTGGTCTCCTAAATCAGAAGAATGTCGGGGGCTTCTCTTCTTATGAGGCTTCTCGTTGCTTCTTCTTTCACTTTGCTCCTCATTCCTCTGCAGTTCCAGGAGATAATCTTCATCATTTATTTTTATGATGAGGGGCTCCCTTGGAGCCTTGCACTTGATTTTTAGGCATCTTCGTATTTTTGTCAAGGAGTTTCTCCAGAGTGGGCTGACTACCCTGAAGCTTAGCTTTATAAGTTTCTTGGTCTCTCTTTTCTCTAGCAGATTTTCGGCCCCTTGCAGATCTTCTGACCGATGTCTGCGTCTCTCCTATTTCTCCATCCTCCTCAGACTCATCCATGCCATGCTCCTCCTCGGAGGTTTCTGGTTGCTTATCCTTATTTCTTGTCGTGACACTTCCTTCAGGACTTGTTCCTGCTGTAGTCATTTTCTCTGGGGGTTTATCCTGCTTAGCTTCTTCCCGAGGAGTCTCTTCTGTAGAGCTTAAGAGCTCATACCTATTTCCTTGGCTTTTTGGCGGAGGATCATTCTGGGTGGAGGCAGGCTGAGAGCCTTGAACCCTAGTCTTCTTGTGAGTTGTCTTTGACCTCTTGACTTGATTCCAGCCATCTTCCTTTCCTTTCTCTGCTTCCCCTTTGTTCGCGCACCCTCTTGCAAAATGGCCATAGACGTGACATTTACGGCATTTGAAAGGGAGTTGCTCGTAGTCCAACACTTGCACATGCGTCCAACTACCAACCTTTATTTTGATGGCCTCCGGGAGTCCCACCTCTAAGTCCACCTTGACACAGATTCGGGCGCAATCATATTGATCGTTCTTATTTGCTCTATCGATGAACTTTCCCAAAGCATCTCCAATGTGCTTGAGGGAATCCTAGTTCCAGTAGTGGACAGGAAGGTTAGGGAGCCGAACCCAGACAGGAACTGTCGTTGGGACATCCACGACCGGATCAAAGTCAGGGGTCCATTTATTGAGATAGAGGCCCTGAGGTCCCATGAAATAGGGTCCATTCCTGAAGATCAAGTCTTTGTCCTCCTTTGTATTGAACTCGAACAGGGAGTAGCCTCTACCCAGAAAATAAGAGGTGACTTTGGTCTTGATCAGCGGATTCCAATTCTTAACGACCCAGTTTTCTGTCGATTTTGGCGAGGGCCAAAGGCCCATGAATTGACCCACCAGGGCCCGATCTGCCAAGGACAAGGCGACCTGGATCGGACCCTCAAGAGGGAGGTTTACCTCAGGAACATCGTCGAGCTTTTTGACGAACTTAGTGGCTTCATACTTCTTCTTTTTGGGCAGTGAAGCTAGTAGAGAGGAGAAGGCAGCTTCAACATCCGGGGGTGTAGCATGCAAGGGCCTGAGGGGCGAGTCTTGGGCCTCCATGGCAACGTCAACCTTACAATCTTATCCCTTCACTCTGCCATGACTCGTCTTCTTGTTGAAAAATGGAGCCCACAGGGCCTGTCATGATTTCCCCTATATAAACTTGCCCTTCAAAGGAAAGCTCGGCCTCTCCCAGCAAACCCTCACCAGCTCTCCCTCACAGAATCGCCTTCAGATATAGTTAAAGACCAAAAGAAATAAAAGTAAAGTATTAATACTATAAATATTTTGCAATAGAAATGCTAAATAGATTGAGAGTTGTTTCAATCTGTAGCGTTTGGTAGCGATGCAAATAATGGAACTGAGTGGAGGTTATGTAGAGTCAATGGTTGTGGTCTGACAGGCCCAATCGCAAGAAATCATGCTTATGGAAAATTGGATATTACATTGTTTATGTATTTGTAGGCAAAAATTTTGTCCTTTGGAAGCAAAAAAAGTTTTCATCGTCTTCAAATAAATTTAGCAACATTTAGCAAGGGTCTCGAAAAAGTGCTTTGGAAGCTTTTAAACTATATCTCATAATATTTGGATTTTGCAAAATTGAAATTCTTTTTTAATATCATCAAATAAAGTTAATTTTCATAAAATTACTATAGAACCTATCACTCTTCAAAGATGATTTAAAAGTAATAAAAAAAAGGAGAGTAGAGATAGCAACTAGTCCATCTATGTGTTCTTCCATGATCAAGGTGTTTTCTGCTACTTGTTGAGCTTTCTTTGATAGAAAATCTGCTACCTCATCCAACTCTCTGTATATATGAGAAAAGGAAATGGTCTCAAAGGTAATCGTGATTATTTATACAAAATCCAGTCATCCATTATTTAATTAATAGAAAATGTTACAATTACTTTTCATGTTTGTAATCTAATGGACGTTTTGGATATAAGGTAGTATCCTTGAGCTCTGTAAGAACCCAACAAGCAAGTTAACATAATGGCATCTCTTTTTGGTTCACTTGTACCATAATGTTAATTGTGTGTGCACGTTCTTCTATTATGGTATCAAAGTAGTGTTGTTGTTCTCCTTAAGATTATGATTCCTAGAGATGTTGGGAGAATATTGCTTGTTTGGAGTATGAAACATTGGTCCCTTGTTGGTTAAGTATCTATTATGTTGCTTGGTTTTGTGGTGCCCCCTTCTGGACCCAGAGGATCAAGCCTTGATACTGCGTCTCTGATAATCGATCTATTTTGGACAGCAAGTGAAGGTGCCCCATCTCAACGGTAATAATAAGTAGAAGCACGTAACCCTTCAATCGATAACAATACATCCTACTATAGATGTATATGCATTTGAGTTGATTCATAACCTTGGGAAGGGATTAATGTGTTGTGCACTCCTCCTCCTTATGTATCTATTTATCTCTCCAAACCCACTTGTGTCCCCTGCCTCCACTACACATGTATCTTATAGATGTAAAGGGCTAAAAGGCTCATGATTATTGTTGAAATTTTTGTGTCGTTTATTATATAATAGAATATTTGGAAACCTTTGTAAGAATTTTTTTTTAACACTACATCTTATATTAATAAATAAGTATTTACAAAGTAAACATAAAAATTGAAGATATATTTGGTGAAGTCTTATATCCTCTTTTTTAAGCTACTAAAACAAAAATAAAGTCAAATTAAGTTGTACCATATAACTCTTTGACATCCTTAATCAAAAGGGAACATTTAGCAAACAATTACGACGAACATTTAAAGTGAAGAAAAAAAACACTCCTCCTCCTCCTCTCCATTCCAACCACCCTACCCTTCCCACATTCCACCCCCCTCCCCATTCCAACCACCTTGCCCTTCCCACATTCCCCTCCCAATCCACCCGCGCTTCCCTTCCCTAGCCTCCCAACTATGCCCCCTCTTCACTCCTCCCACTCCCTTTGCCCTACCAACACCATCCACCCATTCGCCAACCCACCACCTTCTCCAATGTGCCTTCTTTTGTTTTGTTTTTTTATTCGTTTTTTTAATTAAAAAAATGCTTTAAATTTGATCTTTTATATTTGTTTTTTTAATAATAATAATAAAAAAAATGTTTTTTTATTTAAATAATAATAAAAATTTTATTTTATTTTATTTTTAACATTTGTTATTTGTTAATATTTTAAATTTCTATTTAAATTATTTAATTTACTTTTTAGAAATTTTTAAGTAAGAAATAATGTTTAAATCTATATGGATATATGAACACACTTTTTAAAATACTTTCAACACAAACACAATAATAATAAGAGTAGAATGTTTTCTATTAGTTTCGCTATTTCTAAATTTTATATATATATATATATATATATATATATATATATATATATATATATATAATCAATCACGAGCCATGAAAATGAGATATCATCATATCCAAAAGCTACTCGCAAGAGTATTGTAACCAGTGTTATAATTAATGTTGAACTAATGGAATTTCTGATTATGGACGTGAATACATTATAAAATATAATGTTAATAAGAAAATAAAATAGTGATTTCATAGCCTATTGAAATAGGCAAAGATCAATTTGTGAAGAATTGTATATATAGGAAAAATTTAAGGATTCATATTTTTCTTAAAGTGTAGAGATTTTGACAAATATTATTAATTCTTAAAATGTCATCCATAAAATGTTTGGTGATATTTTTGTAAAAATATTAAAATTTTTAGGGATTTTATATAGTTTCTAGAAAATTTTGGTGATTTTTAGAGTAACATAATTTTATGTTATTGGGCCAATAAAAAAGAAACCGGCAAATCAATTTTTGGAAAGAAACATGTAAAATTAGCCCATGGGCAAAATTTAGCCCCTAAAATTTTCCCTGTCGTACATAGTGAAATATCCATCTAATACATGTAAAAAGCTTATAAGTTTTGGAAGACTGGTTGCATGCATACAGTGTGTAAGCAAGACCCGACCCACACTGTGTGTGTGTGTGAAACTAATAAAATCCAAATGGAAGATGCAATGTATTAATCTTATATTTTCCTATTCGATTTGTGACAAATGAGGTATGTATATATCTTTTATAATATATTTATTTTATAATATGTAAGAATCAGTTTAAATATATTTTCTTTTTAGTGGCAGAATCGGAAACTAGAGTGAGCTCGTACTCACGTGACATGGGGTTGATTCTTACCACTACCACTATAACCTCTAGGTGCATTATTGCACAGTCCCCAAGCACGACACATGAGCTAGGCAAGGTTTGAAGCAACGACGTCAGAAGGAATGCCTTAACATTACACTCTATCACCAACTGATCTACACCCCTGGGGGCAAGAATCAGTTTAAATATATACTATTTGTAAGCTCTTGTTATTTTTATTTGAAAGTATTTGCATACATGTTTTAGTATTATTCTTCTTGGTCGAATGCAAAGGTAATTAAATTAAATTATGAACTTGGAGATTCAATGGCAAAATCAAACAATAGTAAAAAAAAATCATCCTCTTTCAAATCATTGAAAAGTGACAAATTCATGCCAAGTGTAAGGTCTTTGGCTAGAAGGAAATGGTCACCCTGTTAAGAACACAAGGGGTTCTTAACAAACAACTTCACTCTAAATTCATAATAAATATATAATAATAATTTGATTGAATATGATGATATTACAAGGACATGGCATCCCTCTCTCTCTCTCTCTCTCTCTCTCTCTCTCTCTCTCTATATATATATATATATATATGCCCTTTATGTTTTTTATGAAGAGCCGTGACTTTTTAGTCATGACCTTTTATCACATCAATGTTTAATTTGTTTTATTTATTATTTTAATGTCTTTATATTATTTATTTATTGTAACATTGCCATTCCCTTAAATTTTGCTTTGTCCTCAAAGCAATGGTAAGGAAGGATGTAACTGGCAAAAGTTCTCGGACTCCCATGCTGCGTCTTCTTCTGGTAGATTTTTCCATTTAATTAGGTATTCCTTGATTACTCGAGATCGTAATCTCTTTTCTCGAGTGGCGATAATGGCTTCGGGCTCTAAAACGATTCTTCCTTCCTCATCCAACACAGGAAGTATAGTTTGTGCCATTTGTTGCTGCCCCAAGACTCTCTTTAAACATGATACATGCAAAACGTTGTGGATATGACTTTTATCTGGTAAATCCAACTGGTAAGCTACGTGACTGATTTTTCTATTTATTTGATATGGTCCATAAAATTTTGGTGCCAATTTATTCATCCCATATTGTTTAAGGGAAACTGTTTGTAAGGTTGAAGTCTCACAAATACCCAGTCTCCTACTTCGAACTCTCTTTCTATTTGTTTTTGGTCAGCTTGTTGTTTCATTCGATTCCTTGCAACTGTTAAGTTTTCTTTGAGTAAATGAAGGATTATCTGACTTTCATCTAAATGGTCTTTTACTGACGCAACTTTTATGTGGCTAGTCGCCAACTCCTTCCATGATGGAGGTTCATAACCATAAAGAGATTGGAATGGTATCATTTTATTTTATGTGTGATAAGTGGAATTATACCACCACTCAGTAAGGTGCAACCATTGAAACCATTTATTTTGTTTGTCGGAGATAAAACAACAAAGATAGGTTTCTAAACATTTATTGACAACTTCTGTTTGGCCATTTGTTTGAGGGTGGTAAGTTGAGCTCATATTGAGAGAGGTTCCGGTCTGTTTACAAAATTCTCTCCAAAAATTCCCTTTAAATTTGGCATCTCTATTGTTGACGATAGCCTTAGGGAACCCATGTAGTTTGTAAATATTCTTACAAAATATTTTACTTGTTTGTTTTGTTGACTCTGTTTTCCTTACTCCAATAAAGTGTGCATAATTGGTTTTTGTCTACTACTACTAATATTTTATTTTTTCCGTCGGATATGGGTAATCCTTCAATGAAATCCATTGAAACTTCATCCCATTTTTTATTGAGAATGTGTAACGGGTGGAGTAACCCAGGGGTCGACACATTTTCATTCTTATTCCTTTGACAGAGATCACATTCTGCTACATATTTTCGAATATCTGCACTCATCCCTTTCCAAAAAAATGATCTCTGTGCATTATAGTATGTTTTGAAAAATCTTATGTGACCTACAGCTGGGCAATCATGAGATTCTTGAAGAACCTTGGCTTTAAATCTTGAGTTGGTATTTAAGTAGATTCTCCCTTTATACCATAAGATGTCGTTCTTCCATTCAAACTCAGGGTATTGATTTAAATTGTCGATTATAAAGCAAGTCTCCGGGTTTTTTGCATACTCGGTTCGAATTTCATCCAACCATTCTGGAATGGATATTGATATTGCAAAAACTTGTGTTTCTTCATCTTTTCGTGATAGGGCATCAGCTGCAATGTTGTCTTTTCCTCTTTTATCTAGAATTTCCATATCAAATGTGGCAATTTTCTCTATCCAGTTTTGTTGTTCGGTTGACAATGGTTTTTGTTGTAACAAGTACTGGAGATTGTTATGATCTGTGTGTATCAAGAACTTACTTCCCAATAGATATTGGCGCCATTTTGCTAATGCATGCATGATGGCAAGCATTTCCTTGTTGTAAGTGGATTGTAAGCATTCTGTTTTATTTAATTTTCTGCTCTCAAAAGCTATTGGGTGCCCATCTTGCATCAATATTGCTCCAATTCTAAAACATGGCGCATCACACTCGATGATGAAAGGTTTGGAAAAGTCAAGTGTTGCTAATATCGGGGTTGTGGACATAATGTTTTTTAAGTTTTCAAAACATTTTTATGCTTCCAAATTCCATTGGAAGGAGTTTTTCTTAAGGAGATTTGTTGGGGGGCGATTAAATGAGCATAATTCTTGACGAATCTTCGATAGTATCCTACCAATCCTAGAAATCCTCGTAACTTGGATATGTTTTAGGTTTAGGCCATTATGTGATTGCCCTGATTTTCTTGGGGTCTACCTTGACTCCTTTTTTGGATATGATGTGACCAAGGTACTCTACTTCCTCCTTGCCAAATGTACATTTTGGCATAGAATTGATTTTCCTCCAGAAGAGATAACACTTGTCCCAAATGCTTCATATGCTCCTCCCATGTTTTATTGTACACTAAGATATCATTGAAGAAAACTAAGACATGTTTTCATAAGTATGGGTGAAATAATTCATTCATTGTCACTTGGAAGGTGGCGGGGGCATTAGTTAGCCCAAAATGCATCACCTTGAATTCGTAGTGTCCTTCGTGTGTCTGGAAGGCAGTCTTGGCTACATCTTCTAGTTTGACTCTAATCTGATAGTACCCAGATCTTAAATCAAGTTTTGAAAAATATCTTGCTCCATGAAGTTTATCCAACATTTCGTCAATAAATGGGATGGGAATTTTGTTTTTAATTGTTATTTTTTTAGCCCTCGATAATCTATGCATAATTTGAAAGATCCATCTTTCTTTCGAACTAACACTACTGGAGGTCCATATGGACTTCTGCTTTTCGTGATGGCACCACATTTTAATAGGTCTTGGAATAATATGTCTATCTATGTTTTGTGGTGATGAGGGTATCTGTATGGTCTAACCTTGACTGGGCTTGATCATGGTTTAACTTCAATTATATGTTCAATTCTTCTTTGGGGCGGTAACTCCATGGGAAGGTATTGAAATAACTTCTTGTGTTTTTTAATTAGATCTTGGACGTCTGATGTTCAGGAGTCATCCTGTTCTGATTCTTGTATTTTTATGTTGTGGCACTGGATGAAGTATGCGGTTGCTCCTTTTCTGATCATTTTTTCCATTTGTTGTGACGACACAACCTGTGTTTGTGAAGGTTGAAAACCATATAATTTATAACTTTTCCCTTTCCACTTGAATTGGATGAAATGTTCTTGGTGATTGACTGAGTATGTGCCCAAGGTTTGTAACCATTGGACTCCTAAAACCACATATACTCCTCCCAGAGGGACGGTGTAGAGTTCTGATTCCAAATTGAAATCTTGGATTTGGAGTTTCACCTTATGGCATTTTCCTACATTTCCAATTTGTTTGTCATCTACAACCATTACTTTCATGTATGGGACTGGATATACAAATAATTTGAGTTTCCTTGCAATCTTCATATCGATGAAATTGCGGGTACTTCCAGTGTCGATTAGTACGATGACATTGTCATTTTTTATATGTCCTTTTAATTTAAGAATTTGTGGTTGGGTAATGCATGTGATGGTTGTGAGCGATATTACTGGTGTGTTGTCTTCTATGAGCTCTGAAGTGTCATTTTGGAAATTTGCCATTTCTTCATTTATTGATTTTGCTGAGTCTGATTCGTTGTCTTTTTCTGCTTCACAAGTGTACAATTTTTTTGACTTGTCTTCGATCTAGCACCTATGTCTTGGGTCCCATTTCTCTCCACATCGTTTACATTTTCCTTATTTTATCCTTTGGGACTCTAAACTTCTTCTTCTATATTCACGTAGATTGGGTGGTATGTATTTGTCATTTCCTATGGTCTGAGGTACACTCCTTCTTGAGTAAACTTTGTTGAATCTTAACTGGCCTTTTAGTTTTTCTTCTGAGGCTTTTGCCTTGTGTATTGTTATTTCCACCGTAGTAACCTCATGTAATCTTAACTCGTCTTGGATATGTGGTTTGAGACCACCTATGTAACACTGGAGTAATTGATCATCAGATAGTCCAAATACTCGGGTGGTGAGAGCTTCCCATTGATGCATAAATTCATCTATGATGCCTTTTTGTTGAAATCTGGTGAGTTTTGAAAAATATTATTTTTCTGAGATGCCCTGGAATCTTAAAAAATATCATTTTTGAAAGAATTCTAATTATATGATTGAATTCTTCCTTTCCACCATAGATACCAATTGTATGTAATGCCTTTGAGGTACATGGATGTGTATTTGACCTTTTCTTCATCGATTGTAATATTATATATATGGAAATATTCTTCAGTTTTGTTAAACCAAGCCACGCATTAGTTATCGCCTCCATTGTATTTTGATAGGTCAATTTTGGCTTAGGGAGGATAAATTATTAAGGGTTGATGTTGTGATATAGGTTGGGAATTTGAATTGTAGGGAGGTGGCGGCGACAGTGGTGGTGATGTGTTAGATGTGCTTTAGTCACTTGGTTATGGTTGGGTGGCTTGTTGGTGCCCTTGGCCTTTTATTAAATTTAAAATCTCATTAAGCTTTTCTTCCTGATGTTGTGTCATCACAACCAGACTTTGTTGCAAATCATCATTTATTTCTCGTTTAAAGTTTCCCAAACCTCATTGTAGGTTGACCTCGAGTTCTTGAAAAATGTTGTCTTTAAGATCTTGTTTTAGATAATCCATGCCTTTTTGTAAATCGTTTCCGACTTGTTGACATTTTTTCTTTAAGATTATGGGTCAACTCTTGTTTGAGTTCCTCATTGTTCAGCCTTATTTCTTCTAGTAACTCCTCATGAGTTTTTTGTATTGACTTTTCGAGTGATTTCCTAATGCTTTTACATTCTTGGTCTATTTTTTCCACTTGAATTTTTTATTCCGACATCTTTCTGGTGTTTGGGGGTGAGTATTTTTCTGTAATTTTGACGTTGCTTGGAAGATCCCTTTTTAATTATTTTAATTAAATATTGGTATGTAATGTACATTATATATATATATATATATATATATATTAATGGTTGTAAGGGGGGAATAAATCATGGGCAGAAACCGGGGAGAAAAAGGGTTTGAAGGAGAGGGCGGGAATGGGTGGATAAAGCAGGGGGGGACGAGGAGGGCTGAAGTGAATGGACGAGGGAAAAACGAGGAAGACGAACGCTTTGATACCAATGTTAAGAACACAAGGGGTTCTTAATGAACAACTTCACTCTGAATCCATAATAAATATATAATAATAATTGATTGTAAAAATATGATGATATTACAACGATAGGACCTGCCTATATATATATATATATATATATATATATATATATATATATATATGCCCTTTATGTTTTTTATGAAGAGTCATGAATTTTTAGTCATGACCTTTTATTACATTAATGTTTAATTTACTTTATTTATTATTTTAATGTCTTTATATTATTTATTTATTGTAACATATCCTCACCCAAATCCTCAAGGAGACGAAATTTGGGGTTGCTCTGACACCCAAGAGTCACACTCGTTGGGAAAGTGGGCACCTTGAGCACGCAACCACGCCAAGAGACTTGCCCAAGCATGTGGTAAAGCATGGGGCACATCGATCCCAAGGGATGCAAATGTTGACAAGTTCATGGGTTCATGGGTGTGTTAGTTCATGAAGGGGCACGTTGATTCATTTGGGAGCGTTGGTGATCTAGGTGGATATTGGTGGCCACCCACCTATTCCAACTGGCTCCTCTTGTTCGTTTTTAGTTCAACACATTCTTTTGTACTTCTTTGTAATTGTGGGTTCTACACTTCTAGGGTTGTCTGAATCCCTACACATCTTCCAGGTGCATACTGGTGGCCTCTCACCTAATCCAACTGGCTTATTTTGTATGTTTTCATGTTAGCACATCTTGTTGTACATCTAGGGTCATTTTGGAGCCCTAAACAGTGTTTTTTTGCCTCACCACAGACAAATTATTGGTTGATTTGGGCTTTTATAGTGTCATGTATAGTTCTCTAAAAGACCTTTCCAACGGGCTATCACACGCCTAAAATGGAGGTCGTATGCAAAAGTTACGACCCCGAGAAGTTGAGGTACCAACTTAGCCATAGGGGCCCACATGACTTTTGGCGTTTCACCTCGTAGGGCTAGGTTTTTGGATGTCTAAGGTTTTTGCATTCATGAGTAATATAAAAAAGGCATGTGGAGCCTCATTGTAATCATTATGCTCAAATAGATAAGCGTAGCAGCCACATCTCTTCTCAAAGATAGCTACCACTATTCGAGCAAGTGTTTCAGTTCTGCAGTTTTTCAGTTTCAGCCTATTTCATTTATTCAATAGAAGATATTGTTCATTGGATATCTATGTTTATTTTATTCAATATGCTAATCAGTTCGTTCCACTCTTAAATCTCGATCAGTGGTATAAGAGCGGTTTGCTCTTCATTTATTTTTCTCCGTGCATGTCCCCGAAGAGATCTAGGTACAAGAAGTTGAGACTCGAACCAAACAAACCGTTGAAAGATCGGTCACACTAAGCCCAACAACAACCCATGGGAGACGAAAAGAAAGATGATGGAGCAAGAGATCCTTTTAAATGTTGCTCGAGGAAGCCCTGGCGTGACAAAGGAATGAAATGATGGACAACTTTGCGCAGACCATTTGGCGGCTGCCCATAGGAAAAGCATCTTCATCAAAAGGCCATACAACCCCCTTCAAGGTACAGGTAAATTTTGATATTCCATTATTTGAAGGACTTATAGATGCGAATGTTGTAGATAAATGGTTGAATCTGCTCAAAAGGTATTTTTCGGTCCACAATTTTCTGATACGGAAAAGATTACTTTTGCACTCCTCAAGGTTGTCCTCGATGTTAAGGACCTGTGGGAAACTTACTCTGAGCAAAGGGCCATAGAGGAATCTACAATATTTGTGGTTTCCCCTACATGGGATTTCTTTCGGGATGCCATTAAAGAACAATACTACTCTGCTGGAAGCTACGAGGACTAGTACACCCGATGGACCACCCTGCGTTAAGAAAGGAACCAGACAGTACCAGATTTCACCAATATTTTCCATACCCTGAGCACCAAATTGGGTATCAAAGATTCTAACCGACATCTGGTGATCAAATACCGCAGTTTTTTGCATAGATAAATTCAAACAGAAATGGAGTTTATGAACATCACCTCATTGGGTACGGCTTATAGATACATTGTTAAGATCGGATCTGCAAACTCCTCACAGCCAAAGCAGGGCAAAGGCAACCCCAACCCATATAGCAAGGGACAAAGCAAAGATATCCACTCTCAGGACAACTAGTCCAAGCCGCAACACAAGAAGGGCAATGAGAAGATGAAGAAGGACACGGGAAAATGGTGTGAGTATTGTTATCGCACAGTTTGTAGTTTAGGTCACAGGCTAAAGGATCGAGGACAAACTGGCGCAACAGGAACCTTCCCCACCCACTGTCACCTCGATGGGGAGGTTCTTTCTGTTTAGGGAGGTTATCCCAGGGGAGACGTCCCCGGTAACCTGGGGTTTGACGAGGCAGAAGATACAAGGTTAAGTTTAAGAGTTCCCTCCTCACAAGTTACCATTAGTGTCAGATAGTCCGGCTAATCAACCAATAAAAGAAGTGTATGCCCTGTTGAAAACACCTGCCCGAAACAAGACAACAACAACACAAATATATATTTGCAGGCTATAACTCAAAGGGTTAGTACTTCTTTAACTATCTGATATTACTCAATAAGCAATGCAATAGATACAAGATGAAGTCAACGTTTTGTTAATTAGCTTATGAAAGATTATCAATTCATCAATATCTACCAAGATGACTAAGCCGACAATATGTTCAATC
>JZKD02S1092566.1:210036-225486 GCA_000966675.3 Picea glauca | reverse complement strand
TGCAAATGTGTTTGGATCATGAGTCTTTGAAACTTGAGCCAAAAGAGAAAAGGCTTGTTGGAATTGTGAACATATATGATGTTGATCTATTGGATCACTAGCAAGATCACTAACTACTTCTTGTGTTGAATGGACCCATCTAGGAAGTGGAGGTGTAGGTGCACGTTTATGTTCAATGGACTCATCTGGAGGAACATGAACATGCAGAGGTGGATTTTCATTCTCACTGTCATCATTTGAAGAAGAAACTAGAATAGGACCAGAGGATGACACAAACATCGAAGATGGATCGTAGGCCGAAGATGACACAAATATCGAATTAGGATCGCACGTCGAGAGATTTTTATCAAATTTAACATCTCTTCTAATAATTATTTCATTAGAATAAGGTTGAAGAAGTCTGTAACCTTTGACATCAAAATATCTAACAAAAATACACTTTTTACTTTTAGACTATAATGCTTTCCTTTTTTCATCAGGAATGGGAGCTCGTGCTTTACTACCAAATACATGAAATTGGCTTATATTTGGATTAATTTTAATCCATGCTTCTTTTGGTGTTATACTTTTAAATCCTTTGTGGGAGTGCGATTTATTATGTAATTTGCACAATTAATGGCTTCTGCACAATAATGAAGATTTAAACTCTTGGATTTGTTCATACAATTAGCCATTTCCTTTTATGTGTGATTCTTTCTCTCAACAAACACCATTTTTTTGTGGTGTATATGGAACATTATGTTGCATTTGAATGCCCTGTGTAGTGCAGTAGGTTGTATATTTGTTGTTCACATATTCGTCACCATTATCTATTCTCAACCTTTGTAGTCGATGTCCAAATTGTTTTTCTACAAGGGCCTTGTAGGCCAAAAACATGTCAAAAACTTCACTCATAAGTTTTAAGAAGTAAACTCATGTGTAGCTGGAGAAGTCATTAATGAAGGTTAGGAAGTACTTGCACCTAGAGAAAGAAGGAGAAGAAAGTGGACCGCACAAATCATTGTGAACAAATTGTAAAGGGGTCGAGGCATGCCAAGAGACACATTTGTCAAAATTGTCTCGATGCTGTTTTCCAAGAACAAAACTAACACAAACACCATCTCTCCAAGAAATGAAAGGAAGACCAATCACCATATTTTGATTACATAGTTGTTGCAATGAGTGTTAGTTTAGATGACTAAACTACTCATGCCAAAAATTATTCAAGTCATAGTTGAGTAACAAAAACTTATGGAAAAGATGATGACCCAAAATTGTCAAATTTGTACAAGCTAATAATATTATCAAAAATTCCAGTTGCTAGGACATGCTTATGATCTTCAAATCTTTGATTACAACTCCGTGAGATGAAAATTCTATGGTTTTACCATCACTTGAATGAATGATCTGATATACTCTTAGAAGGTTGTAGAAATGAATTGAAACACATAACACATCATTGAAATGAACGTTATCTACCTGAACTATTCTAGGCTCCACAATAGTAAGAGATCTATCATCACCAACAAATACTTGTTTGGTGTTACATTAATTAAAAACATAAGAAATGAATTTATCCTTAGTCATATGATAAGATGCTCTATAATCAATAAACCATGTATCAAAAGAAAAATTAGATGTTGCATTGAAGGAGAAACCATAAGCATGAAGTGCATGTCTAAGAGAAGAAGAGTTAGAATAACAAGAATCAAGATTGATGTTGTTCTTCTTTATTGCTTCTAAGGCTTCCATATTTTTAAAACATTTAGACTCCAGATGATTATCTTTCCCAAAAAAATTGTAATGCCCGTTAATCTTCTTAGTTTTCGATTTTGATCCTTTGTCACCATTGGGAGTATACGTTGGATAAGAGGGTTTGGGATCCTTGTTTTTCATGTTGTTTCTTTTTTGGATGCTTGGTTTCATCTTTCTGTTGGGTCACTAAGGATTTGTTTGATGTACCTACAGTGCTGATCACTCCAAGATGCAAGAGGTTATCTTGCTCTATAATAAGAGAATTACAAAATGACTCAAGAGTGGGAGCTTGATCAGTACCCCCTAGAGCTTCTTTAGTGGCATAAAAGGTAGACACAAAGACAAAATATGCACTTCCAAGCTTAGAAATAATAACATATATGCATTGATCATCCTTCAAAGCTATTTTACAGTCTTTAAGTAAAACTCTAAATGTTTTAGACTTAGATAAATAATTTTCAATGCAGGAGAAATCATTAGAACTTAAAGTCATTAATTGATTTTCAATCTGGTGGGCTCAAATTACATTGTGTTTACCAAATACGACTTCTACCTTAGCTAGCCTAGGTTTCATTTGGGTCATCATTTTTTTTAAGGTGAAACCATAAATCAAGAGACATGGACATTATGATTAAACCACATGCTTCTTCATTCTTATTTTTCCATTTGGATTTATTTTTGGCATTAGTGGGGTTCTTTATTTTTCCAAGGTAATGAGTATAGTCATTTACTTCTTAGTAGATCCTCCACATGAGATTTCCATGATAAGTAGTTGGTACTAGTAAGCAAAATATCACTTGGAGTAGACATATTAAAGTGTGTAGGTAATATGGATTCAAAAGCTTAAATGGACTGTTTGGATGGAAAGCTTTTGAAAAAATAGATTTTTTCAAAAAATGGCATTGAAAGCAGAGTTTGGATATGAAAGTTATGCCATTAAAAAAATGCATAAACAATGACCAAAGTGCCACATTGCTGGTAGAAGTTGGCTCGCGTAGTAATTGATGCATAATGAGATCACTGAGTAAAAGCAATTCCCTTCCTTCTCTAACTTTGCATATAAGATTACTTTTACAAATAAGTTACTTACATGGTGACTCAATTTTATAGAATAAGTGAAAAATACTTTTACAATGAAGTTATTTTATAAATTAAAGTTACATGTAGAAAGTAACTAAAAAAATATTAAAGTTACTTTATAGTGATTCACTTTTATAATTTAAGTGGAATGCACTTTACAATAAAGTTACAAGATAACTCAATGTATAAAGTTACAAGATAACTCAATGTTGCATGAACTTTTTCAAAAAATAATTAAAAAAAAGAGACTTGAACTCAAGACTTATTATAAAATAATTTTCAACCAAATGAGTTAATACAAAATATATAATAATTTTGATGGAGTAGGGGCCCTTTTTTTTACTTTGTCTCGAAGTGCGTGCCTACTCCAAAAGCCTTTGTTTTTTCCTGCAATTTTTTTTAACATGGCCACACATAAAAACAAGTGAAATTTTGAAATAATATTTTTTTAAATTTCAACAATAACGAGATTAGATCTAGGTTAGATTACTTGGAAAATGTAATTTTCTCTCCATTTATGATTTGTTGAGCTCACATAAAGTGCAAAGTAAAGAACATACACAAAAAAAAAACACTTTTTGCTTTATTTTTGTTTTTTTGAGATCACACACAGTGCACAACAAAGATCATACGTAGACCATAAATAATAGCAAATTGGAAATATAAACAAAAAACTAAAATATTAACTCTATTAAACATATATTTAAAAATTACATACTTAGACTTTTTTCCAAAGAAAAAAAAAAGTAGACTATAAAATACAATCATAAGGTACTCAATGCACTGACCATGTGTGCTCCAAAGAGGAGGGCCTTGAAAGATAATAAGATGAGTTGATCAAGACTATATAGAAATTCCAAAGATAACATGACACTAGCATATATAAATGCTCAATGCACTGACTATGTGCACCCCAAAGAGAAAGGCCTTGAATGCCCACAAAACCTGAGCTGATCAAGACTCTAAAAACTGTCAAAGACAATATGACACTGAAAAATTACAAAAACAAAAAAAACTATCCATTGACAACATATTAACCGTCAAACCCTCAGAAAGAGAAATTCAGACTACATTTCCAAAAACAAAAAGTCTCATTAAAAGGCCTCCAACCTATCTTGTTTTCCAATAGAGCAATGCCCATGAAATTCTGCAAGGACATATGTGTTCTCCATAAAAACCAAACCTTCCTTTGAGAGTATATCTCCCACTTGTTTTTTCTCACATAAAATATGAGAGAATATGATATCCAAGAAATATGTTGCTATGTCCTTCACCTGTTCCTCTACAACCAATAGTCCAATATTTTGAACCTGCACTTGTTCAAGCATCCACTTGATAACCATAAGGGAGTCACCAAATATCTGAATTGAAAAAAGTTCCTTGTCCAAGAAAAATTTAAGCAAATAGAAGAGTGCCACAAATTCATCTAGATTGTTGGTTCCTCGCCCCATGTTTGCTTTAAAGTGAAAATAACGTGAATCTGATAGGGAACATGTAAACCCAAGTCCCACTATTCTATTCTGTCCTTGACATGCCCCATCAAAGTGACCCCAGAGAAATGTCTAATCCACTTGAATCTCAACAACCATCCTAGGGATCTTTTGCTTGGGAACCTCTTTGAAGAAAGGAATGAGGCCCATTACTTGTGCTAAAACTTGGAAAGTTGAGTGAAGTTTTCCTTCAAAGAGAGTGGGTTCCTTTATGTCCATATACCCCAGATAAGTAGAAACGATATAGGTCACAAGATACTCAATTCATGCCAAGAAAAGCATGAATGAAGACATATCTCAATGCTGTCTCCATGCCACAAGGAGACCAAACTCAAGGACTCTTCGATCTCATGCCAAAATTCTATAGAAAGAGGACAGAGCCAAAAGAGATGAAGGTTTCTTTCTTCATGATTCTTGCAAAGACTACACCACTTTGGCCCCACTTTACCTCTTCTTTGTAAATTATCCCATGCTAGAACCCGATCAGACAAAGCAAGCCACATATGTATCTTTGATTTAGATAGAGGCTTCACCTTCCACCACCACCCCACTTCGTCGAATTCAAAGGGGAAAAATCCTGGTAACCCAACTTAGCAGTGTAAGAACCTCCTTGTTAAATCCCCATACAAGCTCATTTGGGCTCTCATTAAGTTGAACATGTTCCCTTCTTAATTCTGCAATAAAAATCTCCCAATTCCTTGCTAAGGCCTAGTCCAGACCCAGATCTACTGAGTTCAAGCAACCTTTATTCCATAAGGTTGTTTCCTATTGTTTATTAACCAAATTAAGAGTCAATTTCTCATTTTCTCTTAGGTACTAAACTAGATCTTGTATTTAGAATTTATACCTTTGAATCTAAAAAAATTGGTCATATCTTGAGCAATTGGAAACCTTTTCAAGTGAAAGGAAAATCATTTATAATTGAAAGCAGTGCTCTAGATGTAATGGAATAGTCTAGTTAGCTAAAAAAATGCATAGAAATAGTAGAACCCATAAATGCAACAACACAAGTTTATGATCTTGATTTACAACAAGAGTGGGTCTTCAAATGGGATCTGATACCATGTTCGACAAAACATGGTATTCCAACATATGAAAAACACCTTAAGAAATCGTTCACACAACAAAATCAAAGATCATAATGATAGTTTTTTTACGTGGTTAAAAACCTCAAAGAGGGAAGCAATCAACGACCCTAGAAAACATGGCCACTTGAGGCAATCTATTAATGCAAAAGGAAATTATTTTACAAGAGATTTTCTCACAATTGATAATAAAAAAATATCCCTCTATGCTCTTTAAATAGAGATCAGGGACTAATCGAGTGTTAAACCATGATCAATATAGTTGTTAAGATTGAGGAGAATATGAACTGTCAAATCACTCTATGTCTAGAACATATTGTGACCATCATATTACATAACTACAAATGCATACTAATGCTACGATCTCATCAATGTGGATGTATCTTGATAATGACCAAGTCTTCGTGATGATCACATGGACATTATGAATGAATGATATAATCATTTAATCTCATGGTTACATCTCATGCTCTTAATTCAAGTCCTGTGGTGACATTCTATATTAAGTTCCATATGATTCACATGGGAATGAAAATTTTCTAGCATTTACATGATTCCATGATTGATGTTTCTTTTGTTGATCATTGTAGCTATGTGAGACATTCTCCATCTTACAAACCTGTGAGATGTGGATCATTGCAGCTATGTGAGTCTTTCTCTATCTTACAAACATGAGAGAAATCCCCTAATAAGGGTATGTGGTTCCTACCTGAGATAGAGCTGGAACGTAGAGATGACCTCCTCCATTCAGAGAGTTGAGAAGAACTCTAGATGATTATCTAGTGGGAAAGATGATCTTTTGAGTTAGACGTGCCTGTGGCTAAGCACAAGGTGAACGTGTGAAATCCCAAAGTGCTGGGTGAATTGTCATGTGAACATAAATGAAGATGATGTATTAGCCTCCTTTTAGCAAGCAGAGTTGACGATAAAACTCCAGAAGATTCTCCTATGTGAGGCAGTGGGAAATAAGATATGTAGAGTGGACGTGCCTGTGGACGAGCACATGTGAACGTGTGAAGATCTGGTTATTCTGTGTAATGCAGTGAGCTAGAGATATGACATCCCTATGGATGTGCCCCTAGTGGATGAGCACTAGTGGGTGTATCATATCCCTTGCTATATATTGTTCAAGAGTCAGACCTTCCTGTAACCCTAATTGTTATGTAAAGGGTACAGGTCAGCCCCACCTTAATGTGATTAGTAATAAATGTAAAAGATAACTAATATGGTTAATAGTAATTATATTATAAGCTAGTGAGGTCGGCCCAGTTGTGCCAATAGACACTTCTGTTGGCAGGTTCAGGTTAGTATAAGTAAAGGTAAATTCCCCATTGAGGAATTATATCTTTCATGTGAGTTTGAAAATTTCAGTAAGTACACTTCCTTGGGAAAAGTGCGCACCTCTCTTGGGTGCTAGTCTTCTAGGTTTTGAGCACTCTCTTGTGTGCTAGGGTTTATCTTGGTGGTGAAGGTATTTCTCTTGAAGAATATAGCAAAGGATTTGGCTGGGTTTTCTTCACTTGTTGAGAAGGGTTTCCCAGGATACTTCTTGTGTTCTTGTGCATGGTGCTTCTTCTTGTGATCTTGGTTGCTGCAACATTTATGGTTATGGTTAAATGATAAAATGGAATGATCTTAATGCTTAACCATTGTATATTGAAAAATAAACTTGGTATCGGAGCATAGTTCTTGAAAGAACCCATTGCACAAGCATCCACCAAGTCTCCTCTCACCTTTTGCAGAACCGTACAACCCTTCTAGGGTTTCCAGAAAAATTTGTACGACCCTCCTTTATGAGGTGTTTCAGCCATTAATAATTGAATGTTGGGGAAAATTTTGGCATGGGAGAGTACGACCTCCTCCAACGCACCTCCAGAGACTCTCAGAGTGAAATTCTGAGCATTTTGAAATTTTGGCCCTAGGGTTTCTAGGGTTTTGCTAATTTCTGCAGAAATTTTAGAATTATGGTTTCTATTGAAGGAGATCTTCAACTCACCATTGTTCTCCTATATTTCAAAGGCTTATTGTTGGAAGTCATAAGTCCAACAAAACCTAAAAGTTCTATCCTAGCCTAGCCATTAGGTTTTCTAGCCCTGTTGACAAAGGGCTGTGAAGGATCTAGAATTATGATGAACAAAACTATGTTGGAAGGTAAGCTTGATGAATCAAACAACTTCAAGTTCCTGGAAGAAAATAATTCTAAGGAAGACTTATTGTGGGTGATACAAAAATGTGTCACTATGACCACCTCCTTCATGAAGATGTCAGAGGACAGAGATCAACCATGTGCCATTAGAGAAATCATATAAACACCCTCAGGTATGCAGTTGTATGTTTATTATTTGTATCATTGTCATGGGGGTAATTGCAGGACGAAGGAATATTTTTCTAAAGTCTTGGATCCAGAGGGATCTTAGTGCATTAAGAGGAACACCACGCTGGAAGTGAAGACTCCAGGTTTGATTATTGTAATTGCCATTCCTCTAACCTATATTTCTAAAGTTTTCTACATTACAAGTAGGTGTTGTAGCTGTGAAAAAATCCTTAAATTGTTTTGATTCTAGAGATGTACCCATTATTCTCCTTTAGGAGATATTCTTGTTTTGGTTCCTCTTGTTGTCTTGTTCCAGACAGGTTAAGAACAAAGGAAGATGCTCATCCTTCAGAGGGAGCCACTTGACTCAGAGGGAGTCAAAACTATTTGAGAAAGAGGAAGAATAGAACCATCATCAAGACAACCAATGAAATAATGCATGATCAGAATATTTCTATGATTCCATGGGTAGAAGCATGCATGACACAATATATGTTCAGAACAAGAGTCTTCATCAAACTTTGAAAAAAATAACTTCCGAAGAAACCTTCACTGGAGTGAAGTCTGAGATTGAACACTTCAGGATATTTGGGTGCCTAGTGTATTTTCATGTACCCAAAGAGAAGAAGTCCAAGCTATATCCTTCAAGAAGAAAGGATACATTTATGGGATAAAACAATGGATCTTCGAAGACATTCCAGATCTACATCCATGGTCAGAGAAAGATTGAGACAAGAAAAGATGTTGTCCTTGAAGAAGAGATAGCCTTTCAAATATCCAAAGAATCTCATATGGAGATTGACAGTGAGACAATACCTTCTCCCCCTTCAACATTTTAGAGGGAGACAAACATTATTCCAACTGATCCAGTTGCTCTAGTTGATAGTTCAGAGATACGGCAGTAGGGCATAAAATACCTACCTAAACTCACTCTACAAGAGGCAAAGAAACATACAAGCCTCTCAAGGCACATCCCAAGAAAGCAAAAGATATTTTTGAGCTATCCTTCAGTCATGAGCCACCTCATTGATGATGAGCCTCCTTGTCTTAGAGAGGAAACATGAGAACATGTATGGAAAGATGCCATAACAGAAAAATACCAATATATTTTAAAGAATGATGCGTAAGGGAAGTTTGAGTTAACTTCCAAGTGAATCTATAAGATCAAACATGCAACTGATAGAAGTGTCCAGAAATACAAAACAAGATCTATAGCTAGAAGTTTATCACAAACAAAGGGAGTTGTCTATGATGAGACACTTGATTTAGTAAACCCGACATACTTCCATTCATAATATTATCAATGATTTGGAAACTATATTAGATAGATAAATTCTTGATGAGTTTAGACTTCAACAAGAGTGTTGCTGATCCAAACCTATATCATTACAATGTTGATGACGAGAGCCTGAAGTGTCCAACTGATAGAAGTGTCCAGAAATACAAAACAAGATCTATAGCCAGAAGTTTATCACAAATAGAGGGAGTTGTCTATGATGAGACACTTGATTTAGTAAACCTGACATACTTCCATTCATACTACTATCAATGAGTTGGAAACTATATTAGATAGATAAATTCTTGACGAGTTTAGACTTCAGCAAGAGTGCTGCTGATCCAAACCTATATCATTACAATGTTGATGACAAGAGCCTGATTTTGATGACTTATTCAGAAAGCCTTGTTGTTGGATACAAGTAATCCTTGAATTTTGAAATAGAGATGAAGAATATGAGAATGATGCACTACTTCTTGAGACAAGAAGTGTGACAGAGGACCAATGATATTTTCCTGAGTTAAGGAAAATATACAAGTATGACAAAATGAAAAATCCATTGTGATGGATTGATGATGATTCAGACGAGACTGATCTACAACTGAATTGATCACTGATGTATTTGGTTAACACCAAACTTGATCACTGATTCATTGCATGCAATGAATGTGCTTATTCATTTCATGAGTCAACGAAGACAGACTCACTAGACAACAACAAAACATGTATTAAGATATATCCGAGGCACAGTTGGATATGGTCTGAGACATGCCTCCAGTGTGAACTTGAGTTTGTAGGATATGTCGATTCAGATTGAGAAGAAAGTACACTGGACCAGAAGAGAACATCCGATTGATGTTCTACCATGAAGTTTTCCATGGTTTCCTGATGTAGAAGGAAACAAAACTTTGTGTCCTTGAATACCACAAAGGCAGAGTATATAGCATCGAGTGTGCGAATCAATGTGGATTCACAAGCTTCTGACATATTTACTTGACCATGAGATGGATCCTATTATGATAACCAAGAGCTGTGTGTAAATCTCCTTGAGAACCCAATGTTTCTTGATGGATCAAAACATTATGAGATGAAATATTCTTATATCAGAGATATGATGCAGAGAAAAATAGTACACATGTAGTACCTTCCTACACATGAGCAGATTAAAGACATATTTACCAAACCAACTTGGTGAAGAATGCCTTCCTAGTTGAGAGGGAGTATTGATGACTCCACCCAAGACAAAATTTAGAATACATCCATGTGAGACTTGGCATGATGAAGAATGCCTCCCTAGATGAGAGGGAGTGTTGATGATTGCAACTATGTGAGACATTCTCCTGCTTACAAACCTATGAGATGTGGATGATTATAGCATTATAGCTATGTGAGTCTTTCTCCAACTTACAAACCTGAGAGAAAGCCCCTAATAAGGGTACATGGTTCCTACCTGAGAGAGAGATAGAATGTAGAGATGACCTCCTCCATTCAGAGAGTTGAGAAGAACTCCAGATGATTATCCAATGGGAAAGGAAATTTGTTGAGTTAGACGTGCCTATGGCTAAGCATAAGGTGAACGTGTGAAGTCCCAAAGTGTTGGGTGCATTGTCATGTGAACATAAATGAAGATGATGTATTAGCCTCCTCTGAGCAAGCAGAGTTGACGAGAAAAATCTAGATGATTCTCCTGTGTGAGGCAGTGGGAAAGAAGATATGTAGAGTGGACATGCCTGTGGACAAGCATAGGTGAACATGTGAAGATCTGGTTCTTCTGTGTAATGCATCGAGCCAAAGATATGAAATCCCTATGGATGTGCCCCTAGTGGATGAGCACTAGTGGGTGTATCAGATCCCTTTCTATATATTTTTCAAGAGTTAGACCCCCCTGTAACCCTAATTGTAATGTAAGGGGTACAGGTTGACGCCACCTAAATGTGATTAGTAATAAATATAAAAGATAATTAATATGGTTAATATTAATTATATTATAAGCTAGTGAGGTCGGCCCTATTGTGCCAATAGACACTTCTGTTGACAGTTTCAGGTTAGTATAAGTAAAGGAAATTCCCCATTGAGAAATCATATCTTTCATGTGAGTTTGGAAATTTCAGCAAGTACACTTCCTTGGGAAAAGTGTGCACCTCTCTTGGGCGCTAGTCTTCTAGGTTTTGAGCACTCCATTGTGTGCTAGGGTTTATATTGGTGGTGAAGGTCTTTTTCTTGAAGAATATAACAAAGGATTTGGCTGGGTTTTCTTCCCTTGTTGAGAAGGGTTTCCCACGATACTTCTTGTGTTCTTGTGCATGGTGCTTCTTCTTGTGATCTTGGTTACTGCAACATTTATGGTTATGGTTAAATGATAAAATGGAATGATCTTCATGCTTATCCATTGTCTATTAAAAAATCAACATCTTTGAACTATTGGAATTGAGCAAGTTCCATTTCTATGTATTTTCCAAGCATAATCACATTTTATGAATAAACACACTTGTCTAAGTAATTCACTATCCAATGCTTGTTCAAATCTATTGGTTTGACAAAATATTCACATGATTTACACTTGCGTTACACCCTAAGAGTGTGTAGTAACAAAATACTAAGTTGAGTTAGAGAATTCCCCTCCTTACTCAAAGGCCTAACTTGACTTGCAGGGATTCCCCCTTTTACTAGGATATCCTTTCCTATAGTCTAAAGAGCAGGGAAAAACCACCGAGGTGACAATGGGTGGCTTGCCTCAGAGTTGCCTCTAGGTTCTCTCATTGGGGTTAATACTTTTCCCTCTAGCAAAGAGTTTGAGATGTAAAAATCCATTTACTAAGAAATCATGAGCCTCTTGTTCCTTGGTTTTCCTATTCCAACAATGGATTTGATAATTACCAAGTGTCTACTCTCCACAATGGTCGTCCACAAAGGAGTTTCCTACATGCACATTCCAAATAGATTGTGTAGTCAAGGAGGTCACAGGCCCCTCCCATGAAGAGATTTGGGTCCAAGTGCTGCAACTCTGATCATCCAATGTGACTTCACATGTTTAAAGTCATTTCATTGGTTATCTTACAATAAATTGTCGTTTCCCCTAATTTTCTTCTCAAAAGGTGAATTATGCATCCAATGCATGTTCAATTTGCTAATTTTATTATGTTTAGGTGAAACTGACAGGTTTATTATGCTTTCTTAACATCTTTGTCTAGCATTAGTCTTCACAATAGGCTAATAATGGGTTCCATTACCTCTGTAACTCAAAAACCTAACTCCACCTTGAAACCCACACTAAGACATACTTGTTGACTTTGATGTAAAGAGTCACGTTTGAGGTTAAACTCCTCTTTTCTTCAACTTGCATGGACATTTTCAGGCAATTTTATCTAGATGTCCAACTTCAAAGCAAATCCTACTTTGAAAGGTTGTATTCTCATACTCCAAAACTTTTATATATAATTTTCTATATTTAGGATTACCCCTTATGAGGCCCATTAGTTTAAATATGTGGAAGATTTGAGTCTTGTGCATGCTAAAGTTGTATTTGTATGCATCTTTGCATGATCAAATTTTGGAAACCAAGGCTTAAGAAAGAGCCATTCTCTACAACAAAACCAAGGGCATCTTTCTAAGATGTGCTTCTTTGCTTCGTTGTGATTGAAATATATGATGAAAAAACCCTAGCACAAAAACTTATGATGAAATAATGAGGACAATCACAAGTTGACTAAAGGCTATTAAATATGCTAATGGGTATTTTCCGTGTGTCCCCCAAGGAATCCAATACACCCTTTGATTTTATGCTCAACTCTAGGATCTTCTTTGATTTATCTACCAAAAAGATACCTTTGCTTGGCGAGTACTCATATATTTTGAGGGTGCGAAGAGACTTCACACTACTTGACCATGTCACTAAATGATCGTGGTTGTGCTGATAAAGGGATTGAAGAGTTTGAGTATTAACATAACCTTGATGCATAATCACAAGAGAACCCATAAGAGGTTCCATGTAGGGCCCCAACCACTACAACTACATTGTTAACTACTAAAGATAATTTTGAACTGCTAGCACTTTAAATTCTGGCCTTGCAACTATGAGAAGACTAAGGTGGTTGGGAGACCATTTTCCATTAAGAAAAATGCTAGGATTTTTGACATCACACTGAAATAGACAATACTTGTGTGAATTTTCCCTTTATGTGTAATCATATATTTCTTTGTATCCACAATAATAGATGTTGGAAAAAATTGATTTGCTCATGTAGGTGTTCACCTAAGAAATTGAAGGATTTTTATGGGAACCAACACCATCCAAACAAGGTGTGGGTTAAGTTGATGCCAAAGTACCTTCATCACACTGGTAACCATACGTCATAGGATCAATAGCTGATCACACAAAGCCATTTTTCCTTATCCAAACTCAACCAAATTGTGTTTTTCAATAGTCATGCAGAGAATAGTATTTTGAGCACATAAACCGTAGTGACTCATGTCTACAACAAGTCAATCACTAAGTGCAAGTCAAATAAGTATCTTTCTCTTCATCCCCAAAATATAGAAATGGCCATTATATCAACTATAATTCAATAAAACCAATTTATTGATGGAAAAAGTGGCCTTTAAAGAGGCTTTAAATTTAAATTTCTTGATGTTGAACATTGTATCAGAGTAGGTGATCCAAAAACAATCAATCTATCTTAAGCCCTACTTTGACACTTAATTTTCTTCAAAAATTTTTCGGTTGCAATCAAAGGAGAAGAATAATAGGATATATCAGCGGTACTAGAAAACCAATCCATCTCCCAATTCACAAAATGAACAATACTGACATGAACTATTGTCACCAATTTAAGCACATCCACAAACTACCAAGGATACTCTAGTGATATGTTGTAGATGTGACCTTTGGAGATGATAAAACACAACTGCTTTGATCATGTAAACATAAATATAAAATATTCTCCCAAATGATTAAATATTTACAATGTACAAATACCAATAGCTAACCCAAAGAGATTCTTGCAAATCATTAGTACAAATTGGCATGCACTAGAATTACCCAAACTAAGACCGGAGAGGAACCTTAGACATTATTAGTGTGATTCAATTGGAAAAAGGGATGCACTGCAATATATATTCCAATTAAAGGTTTACAAACGAGTCAAATCCCTTTCAAAAGCATATGAAGTAGTACAAAAGAATAAGAGCCCAACATGTTGACTAAAAGTCATAAAGGTGAATGAATTATAGCTTGGGGTTTCACTCATTATGGTTGGAAATAGTAATAGTTCAAGAACAAGTGTTAAGTGGTTTAGAAAACATTTAATGACTGATGCAATATCGATGAGAGGATGAGCATCATGCAATATTAACTAGAATTCAATGGCAAGGGACACACACACACACACACACACACACACACACACACACGCACACAGACACACACATAGTGTGTCGGTATTCTGATGGCCCTTTCGTCTCACTTGCGACACACTAATACACTTTTGGTGTCAGACTTCTGACGCCCTTCCGACGATCCAAAACATTACAGATATGGAAAATTCGTTGCTGAATAGTTTCTGGCGTCGACATTACGATGACGTATTTCGTTGTAGTTTAAGGTCTAAAAAAATTATCGTAACAGTTTAGGTCATCTCTATTGTGATGACATTTTCTGTTGTAGTGCCGATGACACATAAACCATACGTTGTCGTCGGAAGTAAGAGGACATGTAAATATACATTGGAAGTGTGACGGAAATTTGTGTCACTGTAAAATTGAGCCTTGGACAACATGTGTCCATAAGAAACGTCAGAAGTGCAACACAAGAACATTCATAAAAAATGAGATGATACCAAAAACGACGTTTGGAGGGGCCAATTTTTGTTGTGATCCCGAAAGAACCACATTGGAATTACGTCGAAAGGGTCGTCGGAAAATGACCCAAAGTCACTAGTGCTATCAACAATTCTTTGAAATAAAGAATTTCCCAAGATCAGATATTTAGAGGCTAATGAGATTCTAGGTAATCATGACACTTCTGGAATTGCAAGTAAACAAGGTCCTTATACCAAGGGTGTTCACCAAGATCAAGATTTTGATTTTCAATATAGAACAGTGTTGATAATGCATTTTCATCACTTTCATAAGAATCACTTGGTTCAGGATGTTGAGCCAAGTGAAGTGCTAAGTCATGTACCTTAATCATTTTTGACGTTGTGATTGTTAGATCATGTTCTTGAATTTTCGCAAGAAAATGTGCTATTTTTCCTGAAAGGTGATTCTGTGAAAGTAGGAACTTGACAGCAGGTAAAGAGACTTTTACCTATGTATGCTTTCCGAGAATAAAGTGGCAAAATTTTTCTGTAGCCTTAACAAGAGAAAAAATATGTTTTTCAATAAGATAATATTTGATTTCATCATAGATAAGCTTTGGCTCATGTAAGCTACATGTTGTTCATTGTTTTGATCATCATTTTGCAGAAGAATAAC
>JZKD02S1092566.1:172413-187688 GCA_000966675.3 Picea glauca | reverse complement strand
GTGCCGAAAATAATCTGGATCAAAATCCTATTAGGGGATCTTGGCATACTTATTTGAGTGGAATAGGGATGTGACCAAATCGATACCTTTCTGTTTGGAGGGTGGGTGTCCTGGTGCAAATTTCAATGGTATTTTGGCATAATGTGGCTTTATGGCTTAACAAATTCAGTGAGGGTACCAGAATGAAAATAAAGGTTTGTGACTAGATTGGGTTTGCGTGGCCTATAACTCAGATTGGATGGGGATTCCTGGCACCTCTGACCACAAAGGTTGTCTCCGTCATCTTTAATGAATGTCATTAATGGAATTTTCCCTGCTTAAGGTCCTGTACTATTGAGTCATCCATTCTGTAGCAACCAACATTTTAAACAAAACAAATGAACTATGTGTTATGGTGCACTACTACGCACATGGTTTATTGACTAATTTTACAATATTTCAAAGAGAAAACGAAACTCAAATCCAACTATTGTACAAGCCCTGTTGAATTGGAGCGACTATCCTTCTTTCTCAGTTTTGAGATAAGTAGGGCTTCAGGTGAGCACCATTCACCCATATTGGTCATAGCACACCATCGAGTTGCATGAGTCTGACTGCTCCTGATGGTCAAATCTCCACAATGATGAAAGGTCCCAACCTGTGCATACACAACTTGCTAGGATGATTCTGGTATTGGGTATCGTAGAGTAACACCTTATCTCCTTGTGTAAATATCTTGGTCTTAATGTGTCTATCATGCCAATCTTTTTGTCTTGCCTTTTCAACCGACTGATGGAAGTATTCTAGAAATCTGGTTTCCTCGAGCTCCTGTAGCTCCGCAAGTCTTTGCGCCACTGATTCCTCTTGCATGATATGTGTGACTTGTGTAATATATAGGCTTGGAGTGATGAAATCTACATGCACCATTGCTTCTCTTCCATAAACTAGCTGGAATGATGTATATCTGTGGATTTTCTTTGTGGTTGTCCTATAGGCCCATAGTACCATTGAAAAGTTGTCATCCCAATCCTCTCGATTTGTGCAACAGACCTTTGTTAGTCCCTTTCCCAGGATTTTGTTGAAGGCTTTGACTGTTCCATTGGCCTGTGGGTGGTATGGAATGCTTTTGTGATGTTGAATCATAAATTTTGCTGTAAGTGTTTCTATGGTACTGCTAATGAAGTGAGCTCCCTGATCGTTGGTTAGGCTTCTGGGACATCCAAAGTGGGTAATGATATTTTCGAAGATGAACTGGGAAGCTGTATCTGTCGAACAGTCCTATACTACTGCTGCTTCTTCCCAATGGGTAAGGTAGTTAGGTGTGGTGATGATGTATCTAGCCTTTGAATGTTTGGCTGTGGGGTTGATTGGTCCGATGAAGTCAACTGCCCATTTCTCAAATGCCTGTAGAGATCTAATTTGTTGTAGTGGTAGTTCATCTCCACGTGACGACTTGCCCACACGTTGACAAACATCACACGTTCTAGCGTATGCTTTTGCATCCTTGAATAGTGTATCCCACCAAATTCCTACTTGTAGAACTTTCTGTGCTGTGGCCTTTCCTCCTACGTAGCCTCCTATAATTCCACTATGGCATTCCCAGAGTATATCTTGCCATTCATGATCTAGGATGCATCGTCCGAGGATGCTATCTAGTCCTAGTTTATATAATTGTTTGGTGATTAGCTGGTAGTCTGTGGCTCTAACAACCATATGGAATTTTTGGGTTGCGAAATATGTTTTAGAACATGCCCTTGTACTGAGACAGATTGCTATATCCTCCAGATGGGTATGGCCTCAATCCTGAACAAGTCTACGTCTAGGAGCTGGTCATCCACTGCTCTGCCACTTTCTGTTGATTCTAGCCTAGATAGATGATCATGTCTGACATTGTACCATCCCGACTTTATGATAACTTCGAAGGAAAATTATTGAAATAGTAGTAGCCATCTACAAATTATCCCTTCTAGCACAGGTTTGTTAACTAGGTATTTTAATGCGGAATGGTCAGTAAATAATTTGAAATGGGAACCTAGAAGATAATGTCTAAATTTCTGTAAAGCATAAATCATTGCTAAGCCTTCCCTTTATGTCGTATAGTTGCGCTCTTCTTGCGACAACTTCCGAATCGCAAAGTAGATGGGGTGATCCATATCTCCCTCTCCAGGTTGCATTAAGATAGCTCCTAAGGCAATTCCTGAAGCATCTACATGGACATGAAATTCCATCTCCCAGTTTGGGAATATTAGAATTAGTTCTGTATGAGATTTTACTAGAGTGTCTTAAATGATTTATCACATTCGAGAGTCCATTGGAATGTTTCAGCCTTTTTTAGAAGGTTTTCCAAAGGTGCAGTAATGTTAGCATATCTCTGAATGAACCTGCGATAGTAGCCTGTATGTCCTAGTGTGGAGCACAACTGTTTAATACTTGTAGGTGGCGTCATATTCACAATTTCCACAACTTTAGCTAGGCCTACCAATACTCCTTCTCGGTAGACTATGTGGCCCAATAGATTGCCATGTGGCACACAGAAGATCCATTTTATGAGATTTAATGAGATTTTCAATTCTCTGCATCTACCAAACATTAGTCTTAGTAGTGTTACATGTTCCTTGAGAAAGCTATATATTGTCCAATCATCCATATAGACCTCTATAAATTTGTGAATGAATTCTTTAAAGGTTGCTATCAAAATCCTGGAAAAAACTTCAGGAGTGTTCTTTAAAACAAATGGAATCACGTTGTATGAAAAGGATCCCCATTCTATAATGAAAGTGGTCTTTCTCTTATCTTCTTCGGTGATCTCGACATGATGGTAGCCTGAAAATCCATTTGTAAATGAGTATGCTTCCTTTCTCACAACATGTTCAAGTACCTTATCAGTAAAAGGTGTTGGGAAAGGGTCGTGCACACATGCATAATTGAGACTCCTGTAGTCTACATAGACTCTAATATCCTTCGTGTCTTTCTTGCTTTGAATGACTATCGAGCCGACCCACTCAACTTCTTCTACCAGAAAAATGAGACCTGCTTCTAACATCTTGTCAATCTCCTTCTTGACTTTCTCTTTTACTCTTGGGTTAAGATGGTATGGTCTATGTTGGACAGTCTTGGATCCTAGTTTTAACTCAATCTTCATTTCTCCCATGAATCCTTTGATTCCCTTTAATTTTGAAAAGTTCTTTGGGAAAAAATCCTCATATTCTCGCAGTAAACTCTGGATTTCTTGACTGGCTTGTTCATCCTAGTAATCTCCCACCATAGCTATCTTGGGTTGCTCTTTGGTCCCTATATTGAGTCTCTTCAATTTTACTGGGTGATTATAGGAACTCTCAGTCTGGCTAGGTATGGTGTTTTGGATATCTCCACTCCCCTCTGTCTCTTTGATGGCTAGGTTTCTCAGTGCTTCTAGTTCATCTAGACTCTCCAAATCTTTGCTGATTTGATATCACTCTACAGACTTGTCGATCAAGGGTAGGTTGCATTTAGTATGATGTTCTTGGGTATGCTTGGGACATACTACAGAGTTTTATCTCTTATTTCTATTGGTTTTAAACACAAGTTGTTGAATATTTTGGAGAGCTAGTTCAAGTTCAGGGTACTTACTTATGAATGAAAAGTCCTTGCAAAATTGAGCTGCCAGTTTTTGCAGTCATTGGTCTGTCTTCTGGTTTCCTCATGTACAAGCCAAGATTTCAGGATTGGGCCTAGAAAATGGGGAAATACCTGAACCCATAAGTGAGAGGGTATCTTCACGGTCTGCTAGTGTGTCACACACTGTTCAATGTGTATCCTAGGGTCCAATTCTCCACTGAATAGTTGCACGACGGGGAGATATGTATGCATCCCTACTTCCCATTGATCCTCACTCCTGAACCTGTACTCGATAGCTTGCTTCACCTCATCCCAAGTTCCAAGTATAGCTTTATGAGTGGCCCACCATTTGGCAATGTTTCTCTAAAAATATGTATCTAGTACCGCGATTCTTTGATCTTCTCTCACATTCTCTTCCATGTTCTGCAAAAAATTGTCTAAGTTTGAGGTACCATCATATACTAGGTTTTCTCTTGCTTCGGTCCCAATCCATCTGGTCATTCTGATAGTTTCACATCTTCTTGAGAATTGTTCATGCGGGCCTTGTTGCCAACTATCAAAAGCTAGTTCTGAGTCTTTGTTAGTTGACTGTATACTTCTCCAACTTACTGATCCATCAGCCGTAGGGTTTATGTAATCATTTCTTGTCCCTGCTGTTACAGTGTACAACTATTCTAGGTCTTCTTCCTGCATATTGTTGTCTGTTGGCTCTGTGTACTTGGGTCCTACATATGGATCCAAAGGTTGAACTACCTTGATTCCCCCAACTTCAAAAGTCATGGTGTCTTTCTTTAAATTGATTACTTTATAATTTTCGTAAGCCCAATCGATGCCAAGTAGCATAGGGTAGGGGTCTGTGTTTTCCATGATCTCAATGACTTCAAAGTTGACCACTGTTTTTACTCCTTCTACATCGATTTCCACATTCTTCGGTCTTCCTATGAGAAAAATACAATATTGGTTTGCCATTCTTAACTGAATTGGGGAATATGCCAGTCTCAGTTTTCCCAAGGCTTCCCAGGTCTTTTTGGGTAGAATGTTCACATCTAACCCTAGGTATAACATGACGTTCTTATTTTCGAACTCATCTAACCAGGCTACCGGTCAGAATTCTCTTCTGGTTCTTACTTTTCTTCRCTACACTCTCTGAGTACTTTTCTYAGGAAGGTTTTCCCTTATTCTTGCTTCTAAGGTTTCTTTGTTCCCTAAGGTTAGGTATAGTGYATTGCGCAAATTTTCCATTAGTTGATCATTCCCTAGAATGTCAAAGAATAATTGAAACCAGAGGTCAACTGTGTTTTGAGGTTGCACAGGYTGTCTTGGTATGACTATAGGGTTTATGGGTGCAGGGGGTGAAGCAGGGGCTTGCRCTKTCTTGGGGTAACTAGTYGGCTGGGGGGTTTTCTCTTGCATTTCATGACTAGGGATATTCCAGAATACTTCTATGGCATMTTTAAAGAACAACTTTTTCTTTAGGGGGTCATACCTGTCTCCCTTCAGTGCTGCTTTTTGGATATGAGGTAGAGTATCAAYATYAGMTCCTGTCTTCTCTCCTCCTCTAGTAACAATGTTAAGGTTGGGAAATTATGCCTTAGAAATCCTCTTGATCTCTGAGCTGATAAGGTTAGTTGCTCTTTGTTTCACCCTATCTTCCSACTTTTCAATTAACTTTGGACAGTATTCATTTGCATGTCCGTTGGTTCTGCAGTGAGAGCACCATGGCCACCTTGGATGAGGACAATCTCTATCCAAGTGACCTTGTTTATCATAGTTATAAAATCTTCTTGGTCTTCTTGCCCCATTTCTTCCTCCTCTAAATTCTACTCTAGCTCCACCTCCTCGACCTCTTCCTGGTCCTTGTGAGTTTTCATTCACCCTGAATGCTGTTCGATCTATCCTGTCCATGAGAGCATCCAACACTCTACATTGATTGATAGTATGCGTGGTGGATGAATAGAACTCACAATGTGCTGTGTTTGGTACTGTTGAATACTTCTGCATGACGGGGCACTTTCTTATTCCATGCCCATGAATTTGATAGATCTCACAATATTCCACTGATGGTGCTGCTCTACCTCCTGGGAAAGCATGATATGGGGTGGGGTGATGGAATGGTGAGTTATTCGATACTTGCACAACTCCTCCTATAGGTCTTKCTAGGGGTACCTGATCTGAAAATAGTGGGCTGACTTKTTATTCTATGCAAGCACCCTCTACTTCATTAAAATAAAACTTTACAAGATAGTTTATGTGSCAAATTTATGTCTCTTCTTGTAAATGCTCATGTGTGAGGAAATTTTMTTTTAAATGGTTAAATATGTACTTTAAATAAATACAMAAAAACATAACTTGCAACAAATAAAACATCAAACTCACAACAATAACAACATGATAAAGGAGTTCACCCCTCTCCGGGCTACATCTCCTTGAGCCTCCATCAATGGACTTGGCTCTCTGGGATTAATTTGTCAAAGATTATTTTACAAGATGCTTCTCAAATCCAATGGAAATTTTGACTATACCATTGGGATCAGAGTACATAAAAACCCCAAAAATGACTAATAAAACTCTGAAAACGGATCATGGCTCATCCGGGCATGACCTCTTCTACATGTGGCCTTAAGCTTCCCTGAGATTATCTTTGGAAAAAACACCTGTAAAAGTCCTCAAATGGATTTGAAACCTATCACAAAGTGTTCAAAGAATAATAATTAGTCAAGAATGATTATTCAATCACAGAAAACAAACATAGGCTCATCTGAGCAAGACCTCAAACAATGAGGGCTTCAAGCTCCCTAGAGCTTCATGAAATTTTAATGGTTAAAAACCTACAAAATAAGTCTTCAAATGGCTATGAAAATAGTTCCAATGGATTCAAAATGTCCAAAACCCCCTAGCTGGGCTTTTACGACACCTCATTCGGCCAAAAAATGAAGAAGATAGGCCTCCTGCCATTCTCTTCCTTCAAGCTTGCTGTCTCTGATTTTCCAAAATGCACCTCTGGGCATTCTATCCAAGAACACGCTCCAAATTCATGCTAAAACCTAGCACACATGCACAACTGAATAATTGTGCAAACTGTAGGACGGTTATGGGTGTGCCTAGCCCCTAACCGCTAAGACCGTGGGCATGTGGTCACCATATGACTTCGCGCTAGCGCAAAAATAAGCACTTCTGCAACGGTCAAGTAAGGACGTGCCAAGTGTCAATGCGTGGAACTATCCGTTTGAATAAAAATTGAGGGCGCATGGTTAAAAACCTGTTTAAACTTCTGCACGAATACATGGGATCCTGGTCGTATGGACAAGGGTAATAAACTGGGGGCTGTGGTGTTGTAACCATTGAAAAATCCAACCCCGCGCACAACCATGTAACCACCAGTCATATGAAACAATACAACCATGGTTTAAATCATTGGAACCACATGCAATCCATATATATATATAATGGGTCATGTGGTAATACATACGACTGCGGGCTGGGGCTAAGCCCCAGCCCAACCTCCTGCCATATTAAACATTAAACAATTCAAATAAATATAAACCCATTCATATAATAAGGAACAAATCGTAGTGTGTTGGCAGGGCGGACTTTGCAAATACTTGACCGGTGGGGAGGTCCGGGGTTCGATCCCTGTGGACTCCATAAATTTTTGAACTAACAACCATTGCCAATAACGAGGTGCCATGTGGCAGCCCATGACTGGGCCACGTGGCACCAAAACACTTGCCAAAATGATTCCACGTGTCAGAATGTCATTCACCGTCAGCTACCAATCTGAAATTGCTACATCATCATATGCCAATTTAGCGTACAGATGTACGGCCTCTGCCACATCATCCTGTATGGACTATACAATCAACGTCCATTTTTTTACTTGTTTGATGATTCAAACAGATCACGATATCTCTCTCATTCAACGTCCGTTTGAACCCAAATGAGTTGCGTTGGGTTCACAACAATGAGGCCTATGCTCTCGTCCAATTTGAAGTGATTATGAGCAATTTGAATTTTTGAGCAAAATTTGATCCTCTGATCAATACCATTGAATTCTGAGGAGGTCCCAGTCCCCTCATTCACAGACATTCGATTGCCAAATGACCTTCCGTATAACATCCTGTGCACCAAACCTGTGGTCGTCTTGGTCTAGGTATTGTCATCTCTTGAATATTTTCTGTAAGTGCCAATATCTACCCTTGTAGTTGCACCAGATTTGCATCTACTGGGGGTCTGGTTACTTTCAGGTTCCAAGGGTATCCCTCAATGGCTTCAATCTTCATTGATTGTTCCAAGGTGTCTGTCAATGTGGCTATTAGCTATTGCGTTAGCGAAATCCAAGTCAGAGGCAATAGCCCCTGAATGTACCATTCCCTTTGATGTTATTGATGGATTAGATGTGCCAACCTCCCTATGGCATATTTAAACTTCTAGCTGTACTCCTAGGCTAATTTTCGTTCCCTCTACTGAATTTCACGCAACTCAGAGAAAGCCTATTGTTCTGACTGAGGTAGTTTTAATTCTATTATGAACCTTGTTCGTACTTGGTCAAGTGTGAATGCTTGACCTTACGTCCCTGGAACTCTTGGTTCAATGATATTCATGTACCACTTGAGAGAGTGACCTCTCAAGGTAGTCTGAAACTCAACCAGCTTATTTGCATCCATAGTCCCTCTGGATCTCCAAATGGCTTCGCCCAAGAACCAGTGCTACTCAATGTCTTCATCTCCCTTACCCCAAAATTCTGGGTATCTAGTGATCGAACCTCCCATATGGCTGGCCATTGATGAACTTGTTGTTTCTATTAGTATGAATCCTAATGGTCCTGCTTACGATTTACTAGGGGATCCCAATATCCTCCCTGCACTTGCACTTCCTGGTTGTGACTGACTAAGTGATTGTACTGGAACAAAATGAGAAGGTAGTATTGGACTTACTTCTTGTATATAAGGCACTTGGCGTATGGGTGATTGGAGGCTGGAGCCACTCGATTCGGGGTGGTTTTCTTTGAACTGGGGGGTCTCATTATCTTCCACTGGGACAATCTCTTTGGCCGGATTCCCTATTTCTCCTGTTATTGGGGCTGAATATTCTCTTTCTCCTCCAAGATTCATCCCGACTTCTTCCTCTCTCACCTCCACACTTTATCCTTCTTGTCCCTCTTCCTCAGGACTTCTTGCTGTCTTTTCTTCTCTTTCATTCAATCTTTGTCTGACCAGTCATTCCTGTCTTCTCATCCTTTGCGGTTCTTCCATCTGTCTTTCCTCTACTTCTCCCAATCCTCCTTCTTTCCTCAAATTTTCAGATTGTCTTGCGGCTTTCTTGATCTTTCCATACCACCACTTCTCAAATATGGTGGCTCTCTTCAAGGATCATTCATCTCTTGAGTCCATTTCTTGTTGTTTTTCCCCCATTTGTCAAAGAAACCTTTCCCCTTCTCATGCCATGGCCCTCACCCCGTCTCGCCCTACCCCAAGAGAGAGTGTTTACGCTGCCATCTAGATTGGGGAAATAATCAACATCCCCTCTTCTATCAAGAAAGCCTTAATCCACAAGGGGGATTTATCTCAACAATCTTCCCATTGCGCCTTTCTTGAAAATTTCCTCTGTCCATGAGAAAGACTGGTGGTTCTCAGCTGCAAATTCAATTATGTATCCTTCCAGTGTGGTGTTAACCCAAAAATCCATGGCTCGTGTGACTAGGCAATCCAACCTCTAAAGTGCTGCTAAATTTTCGATATCCCATGCATAGATCTTCTTGGTCCAACCCTGGAACTTTGGAGCTTCTTGGAGCCTCTTTATCCAATGAAAAAATTCTTCTGGGAATTTAACCCAGAAAATCTCATACTGGTCGCTTGATCTTTCTGAATAAAAGATTGCTTCGCGAGTGTTTTCCCACGATTTTATTCTTAATTCTGCTTCTTTTCATATGAAGACGTCACAGTTCCTTTTCCACCATTGATCAATACCAGATATATGGATTGGCGAAAACATTCTCCCTACAAGTTCCCTTTTAACACAACTCCTGATAACAAAACCATTTTGTTGGCACGAATTTGATCAGACCAGGGTCCTTCTCAGGTTACCAACAAAAAGTACCATGTAGTCTAGAGTGCTGGAATTTTCATCTCCTCAGAAGAGAAGAAGTCTCACCTGAAGCATTGCTGAGACAGATAGATAGGGAAGTGTAGGGAGAAGGCTAAAGAGGATCCATAGAGTAGTCATAACTTATTCCTTGTTCTTGCGCAAGAGTCATTACTAGATTTGAACCATCTAAATGCAAGAAGTGAACCTACTTATGTTTCTAGTAGCGATTAAACATAGAACCATCAAATAGAACTCATAAACCATAAAGAAATGCTGTAATGTGCAAGTAAACATACAAAGACACATCATATTTTAAAATTTTCTCCTTCTTCGTATTACCCTTGAGATCTTTCTCTGTTACAGAATCAAACTCAGTAGGGCATATTATAGACTCTTGCTTGTCGTATATCGAATTTACAACAGGTATCAACAACTAATCCCAGAACTTGGGTGAATCTGATCAATATGAGATAACACGCCCTAACTAACCAAAAAAAAAAAAAATCAACCCTTTTACAATTATATTCAACCCTATATATAGCTGGGTTGTGTCTTCCTTCTCAGTTTTCCTAATTTCTTGTTCTATTGCAACTGTTTGTTGCTTAGCTTCCGTTGCATTGAACTCTGCAACTTTTTTCTATTACTCTTTCTCCTAGCCTCTGATGTAGTTTTCACAACTCATGCTTAGTCAACACTTGCGCAGTTCCTTCCCAAAAACGAAGGGACCAACAGATGCTGGTGACACCCCATCCACTAGTGACGTTAAGGTTGGTAAGAAGAAGACAACTACCAAATTTCCTTGCATGTTATGCGAAGGTGCTCATTATTCTCACCTTTGTCCTCGTATGGATGAGGATTCTTATCTTTTGGTAAAGCTTCAAATTCCAACTAGTTATTGTAAGATTTCCCCCAACCCATCGTTCGTTGATGGAATGGTCAATCTAGTTCCATCCCCAGTCAGTCTGGTTGATCAGGTGTTCAATCTAGTTTCATCCTCTATTGAACCACTAACCAAAGTAGTTGATCTAGTTCCATCATTAATCAACCCCAATAATTAAGGTTGGTTGTCATTGATGTCAACCCTTGAGGAAATCTCTGTAGCACAAAGGTTTGGGTAATGGACCCAAGATTGTTTGATGTAAATATGACTCATTATTGTCTTGTCATGGTTGATAAGAAGTAAATATGGATGAAATCCAAAGTGGCCCCCTTATGGTGAAATCCCTCATGGGAAGACTCTTTGCAGAGTAAGATAACCCATGCTTAATTCTGGAATAATGAGTTGAAGGACAATAAATTTGTCAGGGAAACTATCCTAGATAGATAGTGTTTGTCATGCCATTTCTAGTGGTATGTGGAACGTCACATAACTCCTCACGATTAGAGAGTTATGACCATACAAAGTCGAAGAACCCCTCATAAGTCTTATAGAATCCCCCAAGGGTCAAAGTGGTTTGCAAAAGAAATTATTTTAAATAAAGAAGCCCTAAAATAAGGAAAGTGTAAGGCTACATGAAGATATAAATAAGAGGCAAAKCTCACTCATTAAACACACACTTGTACATTTTGTATATCTATTTTCTTGTATAAAGCTTCTTGTAAATGCTTGTGGATACATTTGAAGTAGAGAACGTTTGAGGTAGCATGAAAGGTTGATGAAAAAATTCTTGGATTTACAGAAAACCCCATTTTCTAATGCATACGCGGGCTGTCTGTGTATAGGGTGCGTATACATTGAAGGCATACGTAGGCTGGCTATGTATAAGGTGAGTATATACATGGGCTGACTATTTATAGGGTAAGTATATGCTGATAAAGCCATGAAACTTGAGAAGATGAAGGTGTAGAGGTTCTAGATTATGAGATCAAGCTCCCAGGAAGGTCTAGAGTGCTCAAATACATTATATCCATCCATTGGTTCAAAAGGTATGTCTTATTTCCATGAATAGTTGGATTTTGATGTATGCATGAGGAATGACAATGGAGATTTGAGGATTCTCCCTAGAGAGACTAGTGGCTACATGGGATCTTCTGTATAAGTCAGATCTACAGAAATACAGTGCTGGTATATTTATCATTGATACTTCTTGTTGAGGCACATATTGTATTTCTTGGCATATGGCTAAGAGTTTTTATGGTACATGGTTGAGATCTTGTATTTATTGATGTATTGAGAAATTGGATATCGGAAAGGGGTTGATGACTAAGATCATGTGAGTGATATTACACTTGTTCATGATTACACATACCTATATGGCACATGACTAGAGAGAGACATACTTGCCTTGAGTAGAGGTTATGTATGAGGATGCATGCACATGGTACAATTATAGTATGGATACAGTGACATGTTACAAATCTACGTGAAAGAAGTTACAAAGGGTCAAAAGTTTTCAAGTGAAAGGAAACCCTAGTTTTATAAGGCATACACAGGATGCATAATAGATAGGGAATGTACATACGCAGGCTGCATCACTACAGGTCGTGTATCTGTTGTGTTTTTGTAGATACATTTTCAATTCAGGTACGGTTTGATTACATGGAAGTTGTATAGATTGGATATAGGGCATTGGTATAGGTTGATACAGTTGTACAACAATATATCTCACAGTGAAAGGTTGACAGTGGTTCCATAATTCTACTTCTACTTTAGGGCAGTTGGATGGGGAAAGGATATGTGGTTGTATCCACCTTCTGGTTGTAACCAAAGAACATAGGGGGTTGTAGCTTCCTTCTGGTTGTAGCCAGAGAATTGGGGCATTGGAGCTTCCTTCATGTTGTAGCTTGAGAAACCAGGGGGTTGGAGCTTCCTTCCAGTTGCAGCTGAAAAACAAAGGAAGTTGGTGCTTCCAAAGAATGTAATTCTTCAAGACATTTAAGAAAGACCATTCTGTGGTTTTCTCCTGATTTGGGTTTCGATGTAAAACACTAGTGTACTGTGTATGTGTGTGATTGTTTATTTCTTATTGCTCATTATTGGATAACAATTCTACATTGATATAACATTTAAAGAAAAAGGATTATAATTACGCTATTTACTGATTCAACCCCCCTCTTAGTAATCCAACAATTGGTATCAAAGCAGGTTCCTTCAGAAATCAGTTTAACCACCAAAAGGTAGATCATGGAGAGTACCGACTCATATAAAAATAGAATACCATAGTTTTATGGACAAAAGTATGCATTTTGGAGCATAAGGGTGAAGACACATATACAGGCACAAGGATTTCAAGTTTGGCAATCAATTGTAGATGGTTAAACAACACCAACAATTCCACCAACAAATGAAAAAGCAGTGAAACTCGGTGAGAATAATTCCAAAGCCAAAAATGCACTTTTGAATGGTCTCAGTGACATAGTATTCACCAAAGTTGCACATTGTAAATATGCTAAAGATATTTGGAACAAGATTTGAAATATTTATGAAGGAGATTCAAAAGTCAAAGCAACAAAGCTTCAAACTTATAGAGGTCAGGTCAAACAACTAAAAATGAAGGAAGATGAAGATATCACATCCTACTTCTTACGAGTCGATGAAATAGTAAATGCAATCATAGGATTGGGAGAAGAAATCAAAGATTCTATAATTGTACAAAAGGTACTAAGATCTCTTCCTATGAGATTCAACCCTAAGATATCAACACTAGAAGAAAGATCGGATCTAAACTCAATAAGCATGGATGAACTGCATGGAATCTTCACAACATATGAGATGAGAATTGAACAAGTTTGAATCATTGGATGAAGTGGAATGTTACAAACGTAACAACTTTGGAAACATGGCCAAAGATTGCAGAATGACAGTCCCTCATAAAGAACCTCAACATAATAACAATAGTCACAGATAAGAACCTCAGAAAATGACATGGATAAGAAAGCAAGATTAGTATAACAATGTGTTAGCTCCCAAAATGAACCCGTCCCTTTGGTCGCATTTTGTGGTGGATAGCATGGCTATTGGTATTTTTCTCAATTTTTTTTTAAGTTTTTCTAGTTGCAAAACTTAGGTTTTGATTTTTGTCTTAAAAATAAGACGACCCATAAAGGTCTTCTCTTTAAAATTTTCATAAAATGCTTTCAACAGCTAACGTGTGTTTAAAACATGAGTGTTAACTGGTGAAAGTGGCAAATTTCAATAGCTAAGGAGAATCTCTCATAGGTCCGTGCGTTGGTGAAAGCGTTACTTTTCAAACATCCAAAGAAACATTGTTGCGGGTCGTGCGCTGGTGAAAGTGATGACTTTCCACAGCTAACGGGCATTTTCCATAGGATTGTGCACTGGTGAAAGCGGTAAGTTTCAACAGCTAAGGGGAATTTCTCATAGGTCGTTAGCTGGTGAAATCGGGGATTTTCAAACATCCAAAAAGCATTTTCCCATGGGTGTGCGCTGGTGAAAGTGGTGAGTTGCAACAGCTAAGGAGCATTTCTCACTGGGTGGTGCGCTGGTGGAAGAGGTCAGTTTTAACAGTTAAGGATCGTTTCCCATGGGCCATTAGCTGGAGAAAGTGGGAATCACGTGCGCTTTATCCACGTTTCTAAAATCTAATGATGATACGATCATCCCATGTCATGCAAATCCAGAATGATGTGCTGGTGAAAGTGGTTAATGATGGAGACTCGGGTTTGCATGTCAAAATAGGATTACAAAGCGGATCTTGTTTAGTGATGCATGCTGCACACTCATGGCACCGGAAATGGAAAATTCAAATCCATTAACGCAGGTACAGAGGCTGTACTACCTGGCTGACAACATCAAATCGGTTCATCACTTCTCCAACACGCATAACTCTCCAATGTATGCTAAGTTTCTAAATTTGAAAAACAGAGCCGACTCCCGAGTGCTTTCAACAGCGCAAGAATTCAGCCCGAATAGCAGTTTGTTGTGTTGTGTGTGTAGAATCGTTTGGAATTTTGAATTGCAAATGACAAGAAGACACAGTGGCTCTTTTTTGAGAAAAAAAATTGGACAGTCTGTCCTTCCTGTTAGCGATAAAAAATGCACTAGCATTTTTGAAAGAATGATTCTTAAACTTGCAGGGAAATTTTCAATCCCTTCCCAAGCTCCAAATGAATATTTTAAAGCACCATTAGAAATATGAGGATTTGTAGATGTCGATCGACTATTTAAGCATGCAAAACAGACTCTCCATGACCGAGAAATTTGATTTTGAAAAAATCTGCGCTTTCACCAGCGCAGAAGGCAGAATTATAACTAGTTAGCTGGTGAAAGCGCCGCCTTTCACCAGCTAAGGAGCATATTTTTGGGTAAATTAGCTGGTGAAATCCTGTCATGTCCAAAATAGCCAAATTTTTTCCCAGATCGTAAATTTTTCAGTGAGAATGAATTGAAACCTCTTCTAAGGCTTTGTTAATGAATTATCAAATCTATCTAATCAACCACTTTTGGAAAATGAAGAGAAGAAAAGGTGTACAAATGTCATTTACCATCTTTAAAATAGGCAGAACTTCAGGATTTTTGGCACACATCATCAAATTCGAATTTATCTTTGGAGGACCAAATCAAACAACCTTGGGAGGCTAAAACTGCACTTCATCAACAATCTTCTATTTTTAGAAATCATTAAATAGGACCTTTCCTATTTTGTTTTGATTTT
>JZKD02S1092566.1:56417-89399 GCA_000966675.3 Picea glauca | reverse complement strand
AAGTGGTAATGAGCCAATATTAGGGCTTAACATAAGATATATAATTTATCATTTTTAGATTGAGAAAATAATTAGTGGAGGGTGAAAAGTTTAATTTGGTTTTGAAAACCATAATATATCAATGGACCACCTCTTAGTGTGGGAAAATAAGATATAAAGAACCTCCTCTTTAGGACTCGTTAATTTTGTTATCTTATATAGATGTGAAGTCCTGGGCTGCAACATCTCTGGAGAATCGTGAAGGAAGATCAAACAAGTCCAAAAACATTTCATCATAGAAGTTGGTATTTTTCTCATTCACACTATAGCTATCACTAGGTAACTAGCACAAGACAACTAACATGAAAGACAAGAGGCTTCTTAAGATTGCTTCAAACTCAAGTCAACTCCCCTACAACTTAAGAGTCAAGTATTGGTTAACTCGTTGGAAAAAGGAAGGTCACTTTGTAGAATAGTGATCCCATTAAAAATACTATCACATCTTAAATTTAAGGAGAAATTGAAATACCATCACATTTAAATTTAAGGAGAAATTGTGATTCGATCAAAGATGAAAGATAATAAAAAAATTAAGATATTATTAAAAAGCTATTAATCCCAATCTAGAAAATAAGAGATATCTCTTTGTTATAGCTAACTTAAAGATAAAAATCAACATTGCTAAAATAAGAACAAAATCTCATTGGCTCCATGGGAACTCCATATTGAAACATGGTGTTGGATTATTCTTATAACACCTTAGAATGAAAGAATTTGTTATCAAAAATAGGGATGAAAAACACTTTTTCTTAAATCGTCCAACATATATGCATATTAAATCTCAATTTCAAACTATTTATAACAAGTTAACTTATTAAAATTATATATACATTTCAGAGAACTTCTCTCCAACTTTTTTTCACATCCAACTTGTTTTCACATAAATATAAAATTTTAAAATAAACAAATTAACCTTTTACCATTTTTCTTAAAAACTAATAAATCAAAACTAATGTAAACACTAACACTCACCATTATCATTATATACATATCAATAATTATTTAATATATCTAATTTATCACTTTTATATTTAATTCGGTAAATTAGTCTTGTGTATCAAATTTATGATATAACACATTCTACGTATCTTATTTGTAACTAATCACTTGTATTTTGTGATTATTCAACATATGTAACTAGTCACTTTTATATTTAATTCAAAAATTATTTTCTAGAATTTATGAATGCTATAAAATGTTTGACGCATATTATGTGCAGAGAAAGGCTCGTAACCTTTCATTAATTTATAATCTTTAACAATTAGTATATATTATTTAATCAGTATATATTATCTCTGTATTATTAATTGTTATGGCGTATATATTTCATCCTCAGCTTTAAGAGCTCATGCAAGGGGCCTAAGGAGCCAATACTCGAAGAGTCCTTCAATGTCATGAATCTTCAAAAAAATCATTATTATGCTATAGTTCTTTATCAAGTAGTCAAAGCCGACCAGCACCATTTTTCCAGTGGTTTCAACATTGATTGAAAAGATAAATATTTACCAAATACTCAGAATTCCTCATGTTGATCCGAATATATCATTGAAATACACGTGGGCAAAAGGAGATTCCCTCAAACTTGTTGCTACAAATACCAAATTGAAAAGATAATCATGTAAATCACCAAAGCATTACAATGGTATGATTTATTAGGATGGAAAACAACTGCCAGGTATATGAGACCCTTTTAACTTCGGCCGCCAGAAAGAATATTTCAGTGCAGGAACCTTCATTCAGCAAACTTTCAAGTTTCTTCTCAGAAGTTAGAGAATGCAAGTTGTATTAAACTTCTCAGAATCCTCGTACTATTGCCTCAGCAAATTATCAGAATACAGTACAGCTTATATGCGCATATGAAAAATTTTTAAGAAAAACTCCTTGTGTATTCAAACTGAATAATGATATGGTACAAATCCTAGAGAGCTTCTAACATCACCGACTACCTCACTACATTTCTTCAGAAGGTATAGCATTTGATGTGAAACATCTGGTAGATCAGGAGCTACTGCACTATTGTTGATATGAATTGGACCTACAGCTGACTTGAAATCGCTAGAATTTTCAGTTTGAGAAAAGCCATTCTTCTCGTCACGTAGATCAGATATAAGTTCCTTATCTAATAGAAATGTTACACGTGCAGATTCTTTAGAACTGTTATTCCCCAATTCATCTGGCTTCTTTAAGCAGGACTTCAACTGGACTAACGGTGATGACTGAACTTCATATGTAGGAGTACAATCTCCCAGTGCTTCTTCAACCTTAGGTCCATCAGATGACCCTAAAGGACCCACATCTCGTATTTCATTGTCTGGCAATGATGAAGATACATCTTCAATACTTGTTTGCAACGTATCTGGCAATGGGGAAGACACTTCTTCACTAGGTTTTCTGTCTTTCAGGGGTTCAGCAATGCTCTGGAAGGCCACAGTTCCCTTCTTCGGTAATTCAGAGCTGCTCTGCAATACAACAGTTTCCTCCTTTGGTTGACAGACTTGCTTGAGCCTAAACTTCACATTAGCTTGACCAAACAAGCTATTTCGAGTTGCATATTTATAAGCTGCTCCTGCATCCGAAGCACACTTAAAAACCACTCGAGCACAGCCTGTCTGACAGTAAATTCTGGTTCCTGAAATATCTAATTGCCCAAAGCGTACAAAACGTGCCTTCAACTGTGCTTCCGATGGCAAGGCAAATCCCTGTGGAAATTTCATACAGAGGGCAATTGGCTCCTCGGGAGTTTTATGAGAATCAGATGACCGGCTAGTCTTCTTTCTTTGTTGAACTGGCTCTCTGGAATCTCCTCCAGACATGCCAGATAGTCTGTTTGTAGTTCGTTTTGAGCCAAACTTATGTGACGAACTGAATGCCTCTAATTTATTTGCTGTTTTTGAAAAACTGTCTGACTGAGTATCAATTTTTCTTTTTTTCCGTTCCCTTGCTTGAGTGTCTGCTACATGGTTTTGGCTCCTCATAATATTGGAAAGCTTAGTAATGGATTTTGCATCAGAACACACGTCAATAGTAACACCATTTGATCCTAACTGAACCACTGCATTGCTAGATGCATGCTCAACATTAACATTTTTATCACACGACCAGGAAATCAAAGACCCCTCTACTACCTCGGCCTCTTTCTTATCATCTTCACCTTCAATATGAATACAAGGCTCAACATTCTTAGATGTTTCCCCTATATATGATGATGCTTCAATTTTCTCATATGTTAATGACCTGAAAATCAAAAATGCTTGGCATATTTCCTCTGGGCAGCCTCTTTCAATGCCATATAATGGATCTACTGCAAGGAACAATAAATCCTCCACAAGTTGATGAAGACGAGATGCCGAACATGACAAATCCACATCTCTCTGCATAACCTTTTGAATTTTACCTTGATCTGGCAGTAAATTTGAACATCCTTGATCATCATCTTTAAGTCCATCCCCTCCATGATGATGAGAAGCATTCTTCACAGGATCAACAAGCCATTGCATGTCACCATTCACTGTAACCTGGTTTTCAAGAGATAATTGACTATGACACGAATTCATTGCATTCTGTGGGGTAATGGTTGGCATTGAGTTAATTTCAACATGACATGTCTCTTGCACTGTCTTCTTCCCAACCGTGTGATCTAAAATGGGTACAGACTGAATAACTGGGAAAACATCCACCATTGCTTCATTTGCAAATGTTAAAGTAACTCCAGCTGACACATTGATTTTGCTGCTTATAGCACTTTCAGTAGTTTCAAATATTCCTCCAAGGGAGCCTGTTTCAGAAGCTATGTGAATATCACCAACATCTTCCTGTATCCTTGGGATGCATTTATCAACATAAAGCATACCAAAATGTCCTTCAACATGATGGCCTTTGGGTATGTTGGACATTTCCATTTCACTGGAACTAGTGACTCGCTCCTCAATGCCCTCGTCCTTTTTAAGAAGATTCACATTAGCATTCTCTGATGCATGTCTACGATAGTTATCTATTCCCTGACCCTCTACAGCAGCAACTGTAGTAGGAATTTCCAATTTATCCAAACAAGCTTTGTCCTTGAGACTCGAGTAACCCCCATGATTTGAATGCACATCTACAAACTGAGAATCATGATGTGAATCAGATAGCAATTCAGGAACCATCAATGTGGCAATACCATCCACCTTTCGAATATGCACATCTACCGGTACTTTATTTTCCTCTTGAACACCATTGTCCAAGTTATTTTTGAAATCTGTTATGCTTGCATTTGCACCTGCTAGCCCAACTGACATATCAACCTCGATTTGGTTTGATTCAGTTGAATGTTCATTTTCCTCTTGCTTTTCCAATAGGATATGCCCTTCAGTATCAACTTCATCCATTGCATTGTTTCTTAGATTTGTCCTTAATTTCTCTGGAATTGATTTACCATTAGAAATACATAAATGAGACTCTTTTTTGATGTCAATCTTTCTGAATTTCAAATCAACCGTATCAGAAATCCCGAAATCAGTATTCAAACAGCAACCAGTAGATGCCTCAATTTCACGAGCCTTTCGTTTCAGAGGATACTTAACAATATTCTTTTTATCCAGCCGAGGGGTCCGCTTAGCAGTTTCAATTTTTCTTCTCCGCACTTCTTGGATATCATATTCTTCTCCAGATAATCCCTGCTCTTCTTTCTTCTTCCCTTTTTTAGTATCAACAGACCGAGCCTCCTTCCGCTGACCTCTCTTCTGAAACACATACTTACTAACATCATCCGTTTCTTCACCTTCCCCCAAAATCGTAGTATGCTCACTGATTTCAAGCTTTTCAACGCCATTCATCAAAGACCTTCCACTTGCAGAAGACTGATTTCCATCAGCTAAATCTCGCCTTTTGAACAAGTATATATCTTCCTTATAACTGGTTTCACCTTCACCACCTGACTTCCTTCCTTGATCCATGGTTTCCGAATGCCCATCCTCATCCTTTATAAGTGCCTGTAGCAGTGCCTCCCTACATGTACCTGCTAAAATATTTACAATTTATATGCCTTAGGGCCACCATGCACACATTACCAGAATAAGATAAATGTGCTCAATTAAATCAGATTGCAATTGCCTTAAGGCCAACATGCACACACGTGTTCAAAGATAAATGCGCTTGATTTAGTCAAATTTACTTCATTATACAATTTCAGCCCCTCGGTATAATTCTCCAGGTTATTATAAAATACATGTGCTATTTACACAACTAGGTCCAGCAGTATCAATTAATCATTACACTTGCATCTGTTTTCGTTCTGTGGTTACATGCCAAGGCAGGGGATATTCAGGAAAATGACCATAAACATACGTATGTCATATATTCTAGTCCATTAGGCAAATTGGAGACAACAACCATTGAAATCATTAAATTAATCAGTATACTTGTGCAAATCAACCCTAAATATGCAAAAAGCATAAAATTAACTAATGCCAGGGAAATACACTAGTTGAGATAGATGGATACTTGCCATGGTCAATCCATATGGGCAAGTTATCCCATTCACTTGACGTCTTCTATGAGTGTGTGGGAAACAGGACCCAGATATGAAGAAAACTTTATATTCCAATTGAATGACTAATCCAATTATTTAAGCCCCAGTCATCTGCTCAGAAGAATCAATTCAAAAAAGAGGCAAGTGGTGGAGCCAATTTTTCTGTTTGCATTACAGACTAAGGTAAGAGTGAAATGTTGAACGATATAGTCAATATTACAAAAGAAAATTTTACCATAACTTACTCAAGTCATTTTGACATGGAATAAAAACCACATTGATTTTTAGCAAGTTTGCAATTAAGATGGCATCACAAAAGCAACAATTGCAAAGCAAGAGGGACCCACAAAGCACACAAACACGTCTAAGCAATGTTATTACTAGAGTGACAGAGGATGCCATTACATCAACTCGTGGACTTTCACCCCAAAGCCATGTTCCAGATTGGCAAGGCTTTTGGTGTGTGTAGAACTCTGTAAACCATCCCTTGTCCCACAATTGTTGCCAATGCGGAATTAATACACATACTAGCACTCAATTTTTTAAATGTTTTTTACTTAAAAATTTTAACACAACGAGATATCCTATGGAATGAAATTCTCGAGGAGGAGATAGTAATAGATAACCAGTAAAACATCTTCCCAAAAAAGGGCAGAAACCAGCTGTGCACCTCACCTTTGTCTGAGAAGGTCACATGTCGATCCCTGACATCCTCGGAATCAGCAACATCTTGCAAGCAGCTTCTTGGAGAAAGCTTCAAGGCTTGTCGATACTCAGCAGTCACAGGAACAGCAGTAGCAGCTCGGTATGCTCGGACTTGGGCAGCACACTTAATCCCTGAGATCATCCTATTGTCCCCACACCAAGGAGACACAGCCATCCTCTGCATAAAAGCAAGCATCTGCGCCGGTTGAAACCCATCCTTGGCCTCCTTGACCAGCCTATCTTGATATATCACTGGAGCTTCATATCCCGGCACACTAACTTCAATATGCCCCTCCCTGGCAGTAGAACTGAAGGAATTTGTGCAACCACACATCAAACCCAGCGCAGCACGCCTGCCCAGCTCGTCGATGGCATCGTCGACGGCCTCGCAGAAGCTCCTAGACATCGTCTGCTTTGACTTATGGGCAAAGGTGGGCTCAAAGGGTACCAAATTGGATTCTGTGAACCAACCAAATGTTGCATCTCCAAAGAAGGCCACCAGAACATGGCCACTCCTGCGGGACCTTTTGGCCATGGAGGTGGCAAAAGCAGGGTTGTAGATTTGCCCTGGCCACCATGGATGGGACTTCACCTTCCCCCAAACCATATCCCCTTCTCGAAACTTCGTCTTTTGCTTCGAAACCCTACAATTGCCAGACCCTGATAATGATAATTCATCGCATTTGCCCTCCTCAGTCGCATTCTCTGTATCATTATTTCTTACAGCCTTTCGCTTCAAGGGTTTGTCCGTTTTCCTGATCAAAACCCTCCCAATGGGAAGGGCGTCCTCCTCTGCATCCTCCTCCGAGGTGGTGGCGGTGGTGACACCTTTTATTACCCTAAGGCCCTGTGCATTATGATTTTTCTTCCTCTGGCCATGGGTCCGAATCTCTTCGGCCCTTGGACAGGAAGGTTTATTATTGTGGAGGAAATTCATGGCTGCTGCTCGTTGCCACAGACAATAATAATAATAGGCTACGAGAGTTTATGAATTGTTTGAAGAAATAATGTTGGCGGTGGGAGGGAATTAAACCCATACCTTTGCATTTGCATTTATTTGTTTGACAGTAGACTCAGACGCGGTCATCTGGACTAGACTGCAAGATTCCAAAGTGGAGATGATTCAATCACCCCCTCCTCCTCTCCCGATGCTTCTCGTCTTCTATGTGTTTGTTTTCTGTATCGATGAATGGCTTCAGGTTTTCACTGCAGTAAGCCCCCTCGTCAGGGCTCTATGACGGGATTCCCCAAACTACCGCTCATGATAAGAAGTGGGGCTATTGCAACTTCTGGTGGGTATTTATGAAGGAAGTCCGGTAGTGGAACGCTTTTACTTATGAGTAAGAGTAAGTCTTTTTATTAATAAGAACGAAATTTCTATCATACATAATATATGTCGTAATTGTAGTAATGGCTTATCATTATTATTGTAGTTACAAAGTTGGGGAAAATTCCGAAGTTTGGTATTTATAGGTAAATCCTAGATTTATATTATATATAATAATTATATTTTGAGAAAGTTTGATAATGGATATTCAAAATTAGTTATGTTAAAATCTAGTCAATATAAAAAGTATTGTTTTGTTTTTATTTTTTTCCAAGTTTAAAGGTTTTAGGTAGATTCAATAGGGCCAAAACTATAGGGTACAATGTTTCTATTTGGTGAATTGGAACTATTATGATTTTTTATATATTTTTAATTAAATTTAAATTTTTAAAATTAGTAAAAATGAAGACTTTTTAATGTCATTAGTCATTTTTATTTTGGATTTCAAATTTTTTTACATGTGTTTATCATATCGAGAGTAGTTAGGTTCTTTACAACCCAGAACTCAGTGTGGGGAAGATGTTGAGGCATAAAGTGTGATGAAGTGTTACATGACTCAATTAAAAATAACAATTACACCGAGAGGCACTCTATCCAAAATAAATAATATATATATATATATATATATATATATATATATTAAAATTAATTTTGATTAATTCAATTTTAGTGGAAGTTAATCATCATCATAATGATGATGATGTTCATTGAAATTAATTAAGAGATTACTTCAATTTTAAAGGAAGGTCAGAGTTGTCCAACCCCCACTTTCCTCGTGAGAGTTTGTTCTTATTTTAGCAATGTTGATTTTCTTGTTTACACTTTTCAAAATTAAGAGGGAATATATATATATATATATATATATATATATATAATCTATTTTTAAGGTCATGATCAAGTTAGACACAAAATTGGTGTATGAGACCATCTCTGCCCAACGATTTTATTAGTAAAGTCTACAGAGGTATACATAAACATTAGGCCCACTCAGGTTGCACACACACACACACACGTCAATTGGGTTTAGCTGAAGTGGTTTGTGCTAAGGAGTGTTTCCCCACCCAGGTTCAATTCCCACAAGTGACATGTTGAGCTCTTAAATGAGCAAGCTATCGAAAAAGCCTCGGCTTTCTACAAAATCTGGTTTACCTTGGGTACCATCCTCGAAATGAGGGGAAGTGCCCGATGGGTTTCCCTGGGCTCTATTCCATGTTTAATATATATAACCAGCCTAGATCCATCTTAACAACCTTTAACAATGCACATAGAATCTTTTTTAAAAAGGTAGCACTACACAAGTGTTTTACACCAATATGAAGTAGTTGTGTGCGGGATCAAAGTAAAAAATTTGGGTCATGAGTGACAAAGGATTCCTTTGATGATGCAACAAGTATTTGGGTCATGAGTGACAAAGGAATCCTTTAATAATGCATGGTGTATTTACTTGGAGCAACAAGACATATGTCTTATAAAAAAGATAGGATTGAGACTTTAGAAGAATAAAGTCAAGGTGATTTAGTGAAGTTGAGAGATGATAGTGTCCATAAAACCAAAGGTGGTCTATGCTCAAGGGACCATGGGTATTTGGGTCATGAGTGATAAAGGAATCCTTTGATGATGCATGGTATATTTACTTGGAGCAAGAAGACACATGTCCTATAAAAAAAAATTGGATTGTGACTTTAGAAGAATAAAGTCAAGGTGATTTAGTGAAGGTGAAAGATGATAGTGTCCATAAAATCAAAGGTGGTCAGTGCTCTAAGGACCATGGGTATTTGGGTCATGATTGATAAAGGAATCATTTGATGATGCATGGTATATTTACTTGGAGAAACAAGACATATAATGCTCAAAGGACCATGGGTATTTGGGCCATGAGTGGCAAAGTAATCCTTTGATGATGCATGGTATATTTACTTGGAACCACAAGACATATGTCCTATAAAAAAGATTGGTTTGAGACATGTTCAGATGCAAGATGGGAAAGTGAAGCAAGTATACTATATACTATGTGTACTTGTATTGAGGAGACACTATTGTAATGAAATCAGATGAACTATAAGGTGATATATATATATATATATAGAGAGAGAGAGAGAGAGAGAGAGAGAGAGATTGATTAAATTAAAAAAAAAAAAAAGAGTAAAAAGTGGTCGTGGAATGAGATAATTAATGACCATTTAAAGCATAGTTACTCAAATGACCCACTTTGGATCCTCAAATTAGCAATGTACATATGTGTATATGATGAAAGGCCGAGAGCCAAGCAATGCAAAATGTAAATATTGTACATTAATAAAAAAAAATACATCATCGTTTGCATACGGAGAAGGACGAGAACATGGAGGGATATGATTCCACGAGAGAGGAATGAAAGGGGGCTAGGAGCTCAGGGGGGCTAAGGTGAATAATAATATTTAATTATTAGCCCAAATCCTTTATACAATTTTATCTTAAGTCCTTTATTTCATACATTAACCTTAATGACCTTGGAGTGAGTTGCCAAGTGAAGTACATAGACTTATTAGGCCGTCAAGTGGCAAGTTATAGACATGCAAATATAACCCTTGACCTTGGTTGACGTGGGGGTCTTTTTTCCATTATTCTTCCTTGAGGTTGTGGTCAGAACCTTTTCTACCAGAATTGTAACAGAATATTGGAAATGGTTGTTATGAGAAATTGCATGTGAAAATCATTCCCATGTGCATAGGGAATAATTTCCATTGAGACAACTCCATTACAATTGTGAATTCCTAGAATCCCCAACAAAGAGATTTATTAGACGACATATGTTGGAACCCTAGAGGAAAGTGGGATAGCTCATGATCCGAGTGGATCTCGATGGCCATCCACATTCTCCATTGAATCAACATTTCCAAGCATGTGGTTTTGATAAACCGTGATAATGACCATTTTGATGGGGAATGTAATGTAATGCCTACAATGTTAATGTGTTGGATACCATTAGAACTCTACAGTTAAGCGCGTTTGGGCTAGATTACTACTAGGATGGGTGACCTCCTGGGAAGTCCTATTGTTTTACATGCCTATGGAATTTTGTAAACTTAGACCAATCTATCTCACATGCATCATGGGAATTATTCTCCTCCCACTGTCTCATATATAATTGAGGTGAAGGAGGTCCTTTGAGCATGCAATGGAGTGTGATGTAATGCTTCTTGCAAATGAGCATAGTTGACACATCTCTCCCTTCATAGATAAGCTATCACCACTCTAGATAGCTTGTGTGCTTTGCATTTTACAGCCTTTTATATTCTAGACGGTCATTAATAGAATTTGAGTTTAACCTTATTGCTATGTTTCTTGCAATATCTCTATGTGTTTCCTTGTTATATATATGCCTTCATGTCATTCTCAATATAATATGGATTAGTGGTATCAGAGCAGTTTGCTCCTAGTTATTTCTCGATGCATGTCCCCGATGAGGTCAATGTATAGAGAGTTGGATCTTGAGCTAGTTTCGCTTGAGGACAACTGCTCTCACCAACCCAAGCAACCTCCCATCATAAAAGAGAGATGACGGAGCAAGAGATCCTTCAAGACATTGCTCGAGGAAGCCCTTGTGCGACAAAGGAATGAGATGATCGATAAATTCGTTCAAATCCTTCGACGACTACCGATGGTAGTTGAGGCATATTTGACAAGCAGTCATTTCAGAGGTGGAACATCCTTCAAGGTACTAGTCAATTTTGATATCCCCTTATTTGAAGGCTAGATAAATGCACATGCTCTAGAAAATTGGTTGAATCTAATAGAAGGTTATTACTTTGTCCAAAAAAATTCCAAGAGTGAAAATATCAGCTTTGCATTCCTTAAATTCCTTCCCCATGTCAGAGCTTAGTGGGAAGGTTACTAGGAGAGGTACACCACAGATGAATCTATGCCATTCAAGAGAGAACCCACTTGGGTGGCCTTTGTAGATGCCCTCAAGGAGGAGTTCTACCATCTCAGAAACTATGATGACCAGTACACAAGATGGATGACTTTGTGTTAGGAGAGAGACCAGATGGTGCCAGAGTACATTAACATCTTTCATATCTTACGCTCAAAGTTGGATATCAAAGACTTCGAGCAACACCTAGTTTTGAAGTATCATAGTGGTCTACACATGTACATTCAAACATATATGGATTTCTTGGAAACCTCCTCACTGGGATATCCTTATCAATATGCAATCAAAATTGAGCAGAAATTCATGCAGTGGAGTAAGCGGGAGTTCGAGTTTGCAAATACACCACAACATAAGCATGGAAAAGGAAACCCTAACTCGCATAATGAAGGACAAAGAAAGTAGAGTCAATCTCAAGAAAATTAGTCCAAGCAACTGGCTAAGAAGGGTGATGGGAAGTCTAAGAAAGACACCAGAAAGTGGCGTGAGTTCCACAAAATCTCCTACCACAACACTGATGAATTTCGCTTGAAACAAACATTGGTGGTCAAGCTCAAAGAAAAAGAATCAGAACCTGACTCAAACTTTGATTTAAATCACAATAAAGGGGAATGGATCATCGATGCAGAACCCGCTGCTACCATCGTGACCACAACAATACAACTAGAGGAGTCTGAGGAGGGGGGAGTGCCTCTTCCACTCGCAGATATGGGTAAAGGGGACCCCACTGCATTTCATTGTTGACAACGGGATTTAGAAGAACCTAATATCATACAAGGTTGTTAAGATATTGAAGCTACCAATGATGCCACACCCCTAACCAGACACCATCGAGTGGTTGAGTTGGGGATGAGACATCCATGCCAGCCATCAATGTCACCTATCCTATGACATTAATGATCTAGATTTATGAGTGAAACGAAATGAAACAAAAAATTATAACATTAACAAAGATATACATAGAAAAATAATAGAGATATAGTGGAACTTAACTTATATTCAATAAATAAATATGTTGAAACTGTAAAATGCAGAATGAAAACAATCTTGCTTGAATGGTGGTAGCCAATCTCTGAGAAGAGATGTGGTGGCCACCTGCATTCATCTAATCACATTAAAATGAGGCCTCCAAGCATTTTTAGCATTAAGAAGTAAACAGAAAAACCTAGACATCCAAAAACCTAACCATAGGAGATGAAGCGCCAAAAGTCATGTGGGCCCCGATGGGGTAAGTTGGTACATCAACTTCTCGGGGTCGTAAATTTTGCATACGATCTTCATTTTAGGCACATGATAGCCCATTGGAAAGGTGTATCTAAGGAATACACATTATGTCATCGCACTCTGACTCCATTTATACTGTGACTGTGGCAAGCCCAAAAAATGTTGTTTAGGGCCTCAAAACGACCTCAGAAGTTTAGGACCCAAAAAGCTAGAAAAAAACTACCAAGATGAAAATTGTAACTACCAAGATGAAATTTGTGTGTGATCTAGATGGAAGAGGTGGGTGACCACCAACATCCACCCGGATCAATCTGCCCTCCTTAAGAATAAATGGTCTCCATTGCATTGAGTTCCCCCATCATATGAGGAAACTTCTATTGAATTTGGCCCCGGGTGAGCCACTTGCCTTGGTGTAGGAGTTGCCCCGTTTTGAAAACCCGATAAAGATGAAGAATTTTTTATTGATTTCCCTTGACCTGTGTGTCCACGATCTGATCAGTGGATGCTTGTTTCATGTAGTCAAGTTTGAGCTCTATCAGTTTCAATTGTTATGTTATCTCTGAGGTGTCCAATAAGGGTGGAAAGTATGGCCAAAGGAGGTCCACATTAAACATGAGGTGCAAGCCAAGGAAGGGGGAAATGTTGAGCTCAAAAGCATTGTCACCCACAACCTTGGTGATGGTGTAATCTCCATAGTGGAGTGGATGAAGCTTTCGATGGGGTCTTGTAAGAAGTTCTTTCTACAAGTGCAACGAAACTTTGTCTCCCACCTGAAACTTGTCTGGCACCCGGTGTTGATCATGGCGTTGCTTGTACTTGGCATTGGACTTCTACAAAATATTCTGAAACTGGTGGAGAATGTGTTGGATTCATTCAATGAACCGGGTGGCTTTGTCGGCTTTGGTTTGTGCATGGGATGATTATGCCTATGTGGATGCAAGGGGTAGTGCAACATCCATGGGACCCAATGGTTTAAATCCCAACCCCACCTAAAAGGGGATGTGGTCAGTTGAGCTATGTATGGCTCTATTGTAACTATGTTGAACATAAGAAAGACTCTCATCCCATGTATGTGGATGCTTGGAATTGTACATGCGCAAGATATGCATGATCATCCTATTGACAACCTCAATTTGGCCATTTGTTTGGTGAACTTGGTGTCCAGCCGTGACCAGAGGCTCGACCAGAATGTACTGAGACGATGGTTTAAGGTATCCCAAAATGTACCCACACTTGTTTGAAGAAGAGCTTGGAAGTGGCCTCTGTTGTGATGTTCTTCTTCCAAGAGACCAACATTGCCATCTTGGAAAATTGATCAACAACCATGAAAACACAATCATTTCCTTGCTTGGTTGAAGGAAGACCCAACATATAGTCCATCGAGATGGATTCCCAGGGCATGTCGGGAGTAGGCAAAGGGGTGTACATGCCGTGTTTCTTAATGACCAGTTTGGCAATGGTGCAGGCCGTGCATGACCTGATATACTTGTTGACATCCCGTCGAAGTTTTTGTTAAGTACCAAATACCTGAATAAAAAAATACACCAGAATAGATCCAGGAAGAATATATGAAAACCACACTTTAGTATAATAAAACCCTTGAGGTAGGGCTACACCATACAATGGATCCTATTATGGAAGGGATCCTCTCATGTTCACTTGCCTCTTCAAGGGGGAAACCTCCTAATGAGCTTCAGCTCCAAACACAATGTTTCTCTTCATGTCCCAATACATTGCTTGAAACCCTTTATATAGTGCTACAATTACCTAAGAACATTCTAGAGGAGGAATATTCTAGAAGTAGAACCTTCTAAGAAGTCCTCTTACATTTATTATATCTAACTACCCATTTATTATATCTAACTACCATAGTGGGCCTTATTTAATAATATAGTGGACCTAGTTCACCTTACATTGAAGGGCCTCCACTATTATTACTATGGGCCCTCCGCCCCCCCACTAACTCTCTAGATACCTAACTGTTTCAACCAATAGAAATGTTGTTGCGGCATTGTCACTGTGTTTTCTACGTCAAAGTGCCCTGCCACGTGACTGTAGTGAGCTTCCCAAATCAACTTCGCTCACTTGCTTGATGGAACACAAAGATCACCCAGATGACTCAAAAACCCATCCTGCAGATGAAAATCAGTGACAATTGTATTTGTGCCCAACATATGGTAGGTAGTGGCCAAGCCAGGATCGCTCTCATAGACTTGGGTCCATCAGGATGTCTCATGTCTATAGGAGTGTAGCACTATGGTTAGTGCAGAAATTGGAGGTCATCTAAGTAGTCAATGACGCGGTTTGTGCTCCCTATCTTATACTTGATGTTGAAATGGAGTTGTTGCAAGTATGTGGACAACTTCTGATGGTGGTCATTCTGCAATTTGCCTTGTGTCTACATGAACTACAGAGGCTTATGATCAGTGTGGATGATTGTCTCCTTCCCGAGAATGTAATGTCTCCAATGGCAGCATAATTATACAATGGAGTACATTTCTTTTTCTTAAGTGGGGTACTTACAGACAATATCTGAAGTGTATCACTATGATAGGCCACGAGATGTCCATGTTGAGTGAGAACTGCACCCACAATATAGTCTGAAGCATTTGTCTCAATCTCAAATGGTTGTTGTAGGTCGAGTAATGAGAGCACCGGGGATGAGCACAAGCGTTGCTTCAAATCATCAAACACTTTTTGTTGTGACTGGCCCCACACAAATTTTTTCTTGCCACCCCTTATGGTCACTTGGCTAAGGGCCCAAGCAATGTGGGAGAATCCCAACACAAACCTGCGATAGAAATTAGCAAGGCCTAAGAAGCTCCGAAGCTAAGTGATTGTGGTCAGGGCTAGCCAGTCACATATGACCTGGATCTTGGTTGGATTGACATGCATGCCATGTTCATCAACAATGTATTCTAGGTATTGGACCCTGTTCATGCTAAAGCGACATTTTTTCAAGTTTTCATATAGCTTGTGTTGTCGTAGAGTGTGCAGAACCTGTTGGATATGCTGCAAGTGTTCCGCCCAATTCTTGTTGAAGACAAGGATGTCATCCAAATACACCACCACAAAATAATTAGTGAAAGGCCGCAAGATATCATCCATCATCCTCATGAAAGTTGTTGGGGCATTTTTCAAGCCAAAGGACATGACCAACCATTGAAAAATACTTTCTTTGGACTTGAAGGCAGTCTTCCATACATCGATTTGCTCTATTAGGACCTGGTGGTAGCCAAACTTTAGATCAATCTTACTGAAGTATTTGGCCCCCTTGAGTTGGTCAAAGAGATTGTCAATTTGGGTGACAATTTGGGGAATTGGGTATCGATTCCTGACTATGATTTTATTTAGGGCCCGGTAATCAATGCAGATTCGCTAGGTATCGTCTTTCTTCTACACCAGCATGATTGGGCTTCCACGAGGTGATGATCTTGGGCGGATGTGCCCCTTTTTTAGCAGATCTTGGATTTGGCACTTGATTTCCTCATTTTTTGATAGAGATCGGTGATAGACTAGTCCATTGGGTAGCGGTGTGTCGGGGGTCATATCGATTGAGTGCTTGACCTAACAGTGCAGAGGTACCCCAGTGGGTGAGGAGAAGATGTATTTATAATATTCCACGATATTATCCACTTGCTTTTGTTGTGTGGAGAGACCTGTCGCAGAGGCCATGGATTTGGTTGCAACCTTCCGCTCACTTTGAGCGTGAATCACGAAGAAGAAAAACTTCCTGGTTTGAGAGATGACCTCCCTGCATTGCTTGGTAGAGATCAAGGAAATGATGGTAGATGGGACTACCTCAGGTATCCTATATAATTTCCTATCCAAAGTAATAATAACACTATGAGGCCTAGACTCATATACACCATGACATTTCCATAAATAAGGTTGGCCTAAAATAAAATCACAAACTTCAAGGGGGTCAACATCACATAATATCTCATCTTTGAAGGGCTTGATGTCATTAGCCAAGCGACACTGTTGTCTAACGTGGAGATCACTCCCTTGGTGGAGCCATCCAATGGTGTACAACTATGGGTGTGGTGTTGTTGGCAGAGCCAACTGCTTGACGACCTTTATTGAGATGAGGTTCTTCTGGCTACCACTATCAACAATGAAGTGCACCAGAGTACCCTTCACCCACATTTGTGAATGAAAGAGGCACTCGCCTTCCTATGGTTCATCAGGTTCGCCAGGCTGGACCTTGTTGGTGGTAGCAATGGTGGAACTTGGTTCTGAATCAATGATCTATCTCCCTTTTTTTGGTTTGGACTCAGAGTTAGAGCTTGCATCTGATTCAAAGGCTTTCACCTCAGCCACCAATGACTTCTTTGAGTGGAATTCAACAGTGTTATGCCAGGGGATCTTATGGAACTCGCACCATTTCCCAATGTCTTTCTTTGTCTTCCCATTTTCCTTCTTTGTTTGTGGTTTGGAGTGGATGTCCTGAGTCTTTCCATCCTTGCTCTACCCTTTGTTCTGTGGGTTGGGGTCGCCTTGCCCTACTTCTGCAATGAGGGGTTTACAAACCCAAACTGTTGCATCTTCTGTTTAATCTTTTGCTCTATTTTGACAACATATCGATAGGTCGCACCCAAGGATGAGATGTCCATGAACTCCATTTCTGTCTAGATGTATCTATGTATACCACCACGGTACTCGAGCACCATATGTCACTTAAAGTCTTTGATACCCATCTTGGTGCGCAAGGTATGGAAGACATTGGTAAACTCTGGCACTGTTTGGTCCCTTTCTTGCCATAGTGTGGTCCATATTGTATATAAGTCGTCATAACTTCCAACATGGTAGTATTGTTCCTTAATATCATCTATGAGGGAACCCCAAGTGGGTGCAACTACAAATAATGTAGATCCCTTTGTTTCCTTTTGCTCATAGAAAGTCTCCCACCAATCTTTGACATGGGGGATGACCTTAAGGAGCACAAATGTAATCTTTTCTCTATCGAAAAAGTTGTGGACAAAAAAATACATTTCTAGAAGGTTTAACCATTTTTCTACAACATCTGCATCTATTTGATCTTCAAATATAGGAATATCAAAATTGATCTGTAGTTTGAATGGGGCAGTGCCTCCGCTTGAGGAAGATGTGTCGCATGTTGGCAGTTGTCGAAGGATTTGTGCAAAGTTATCCATCATCTTGTTCCTTTTTCGCAAGAGGGATTCCTCGAGAAACAATTTAAAGGGATTTGTTTCCCCATTGTATCTCTTGTCTTCCCCCATGGGTGGTCATCGGGTTCGGAGAGGCATATCTTGCAAAGGATCAACTGGTTCAAGTCCCAACTGCTTATACCCTGACCTCGTTGGGGACATGCACAGAGAAATAAATGAAGAGCAGACCGCTCTGATACCACTGATCTAGATTTATGAGTGGAACAAAATAAAACATAGATTTATAAAATTAACACAGGTACATAGAAAACAATAACAAAGATATAGTGGAACTTAACTTCTATTCAATAAAGAAATATGTTGAAACTGGAAAATGCAGAATGAAAACAATCTTGCTCAAATGGTGGTAGCTAATCTCTGAGAAGAGATGTGGTGGCTACACACATTCGTTTGATCACATTACAATGAGGCCTCCAAGACTTTTTAGCATCAAGAAGTAAACAAAAAACCCTAGACATCCAAAAACCTAACCCTAGAAGATGAAGTGCCAAAAGTCATGTGGGCCCCAATGGGGTAAGTTGGTACATCAACTTCTCGGGGTCGTAAATTTTGCATACGATCTTCGTTTTAGGCGCACGATAGACCGTTGGAAAGGTCTATCCGAGGAATACACATTTTTCTTTCACACTTTGACTCCATATGCAATGTGATTGTGGCGGGCCCAAAAAACGTTGTTTAGGGATTCAAAATGACTCCAAAAGTTTAGGCCCCGAAAAGCTAGAAAAAAATGCCAAGATAAAAACTGTAACTTCCAAGATGAAAGTTGTATGTGAGCCAGCAGGAAGAGGTGGGTGGCCACTAATATCCATCTGGATCAATCAATCTCTTCAAGGATGAGGTACTGTGTGATGTCACTCCACTTGAAGTCTGTGATGTTCTTTTAAGACAACCATATGTGTGGAAACAACATGCTATATATGAGTCTCAACCTCACAATGTCATTGTTACTTAGGGAGGTCAACTCTATAGGGTACCAGAGGTATCTCCAACTAATTCCACTTCATTGATATCCGAAAAATGGTGCCACAAGGTAATCTCTCAAACCACAAAGTTTTCCCTCTTCATGATCCAGTCAAAAGATGAATAGAAGGTCACTACAACCACTATAGCCTCAACTCAGGACCTTTCTATCCAATAGAAGTAGGTCAACAAAATTTTACAGGAGCACGAAGATAGTTCTTCTTCACCTATGGGGGTGCCTCTACACTACCACATCCCACATTCCATTGATTTGGTGCTCGATGCTCCCTTACCCAGTGGTCCAATCTATAGACATTCCCTTCTAGGGAATGTGAGTCTTCCACATTCTCAATATAATCTGGATCAGCCCAAGGGATTGTGTGGTAGAGAAGGGGATATCATTCCTTGAGTTGTGTAGGTTGAGAGGAAAGAGAGCTGATGGATTGGAATTGTTGTAGGAGTTAATATATTGTGATTTTGTTAGGAAATTGTGTTGTGTGAGAGGACTAGAGCCAACCATAGGATAACTGCAACTTTGTGGGCTTGTAGCCTTAGCTTGGGAGTGGTGTTGTTGCAAAAAGAAGATAGGAAACATTCATCCTATGGTTGGGTGGACCATCTTGCACCTGCAACCAGTTGGTGTTTTTTTTTCATATAGATAAGTGTTATGAATTATGTTTGATTTTGATGTTTTAATGATGTTGGTTATGTTATGGATTAAATGTTTTTTGGTTCACACACACACACATGCATGCATTTGTAATTATGCATGATTTATTTATATTGCATAATCCTACTTGTCATGTTGCATGCATTCATAAAATTTGTTGACTCCATATAGTCAATGAATAACAATCCACTTCAAGGGGGAAACCTCCTTTTACAATATATTCAATTCACAATACAAGATGCCTATACAAATGAATCTCCTTTATTATAAATAAGAGATAAAGTGAGCATGATGTAACATATCCTAAGTCGACCTAAACATAACTAATAAACTAATAATAAATGAGTGTTAGGGTCTTAACATAGGCCTTAGGGGCCTTAACATAGCCCCTCTCTTTTAAAAAATGTGTTCCTTCAAATCTTGTAAGTGAGGGTGTTTCTTCATGAACTATTCATTTTCCCATGTAGCTTCTTCTGGAGGCATATTCTTCCACTTGATTAGGTACTCCATAATGGTTCTTTTCCAAATAGATATAAAACGTCAATCGATAATGTTTTCTAGTTCAAGAATCAATTTCCCTTCTTCATCTAATTCTAGAAGTTTTGTCTACACTAGCATAGTCCCAAAACCTTTTTTAAGGCAAGATACATGAAAAAATTTAAGAATGCTCGAAGAAGGCAAATCTAACACATACACCACTTGTCCAATATTGCAAATAATCTTGCAGGGTCCATAAAATTTTGGAGCTAATTTATGATTATTCTTTTGTTTGAGAGTAGATTACTTATAAGGTTGTAGTATGATTGTTGCTTCATCCTGTTTTGTTCCATTTGAAGGTTTTCCTGAAGCATGATCAAAGTTTCTTTAGTCTTCTCAACATGTGACTCTATTTCTTGTACTTTGGACTGGTTCTATAAAAAGTATGAGATACTAGGAGCTAGATATCCATAAATAGCTTCAAATGGGGACATCTTAGTAGATGTATGATAGGCGGTATTATACCACCATTTTGATAAAGGAAGCCACTTCACCCATTTTTTTTTGAATAATAACAACGTATATAACCTCTAAACATTTTTTAATTATTCTCATTTGACCATCTGTTTGTGGATGATATGTTGAACTCATAGCTAGTGTTTTTTTTTAATCACTAGTAGAATTGGCAACTGGGTTGGTTTTGTACTCGCGTGACATGGGGTCGATTCCGACCTCTACCAATATAACCTCCAGGTTCCATACATATTCCCCTTTCACAGGCACAGGTAAATCGGGGAGATTTGAACTCGGAACCTCATCGAACATAACACTTCATATCACGACACTTGCCAATTGAGCTTTCCCCCGGGGGCTGAACTCATAGCTAGTGTTGTTCTAATCATCTTCTATAATTCTTTCCAAATATTTCTTGTGAATTTTGGATCTCTGTCACTTACTATTACTTTAGGAAATCCATGAGGCATATGAATTCCTTCATGAACACTTATGTCACTTGACTTGTCGTATATGTACTTTGAATTCCCCAAAAATGTGCATATTTTGTGAGTCTATTAACTACCACACAAATGACAACCTTATCTTCTAATTTCAGTAAAACTGTAATAAAATCCATTGACATCGCTTCCCATCTTTGATTTGGTATGTGTAAGGGTTGAAGTAAACCTAGATTTTTTACTGTCTCTCCTTTATTTCTTTGGAAAACCTATCATTCTCTTACAAATTTTTGAATATCTTTCTTCATTCCTTCCCTAATTTATTTATTTTTTTATCCTTTGATATGTTGTAAGGAAGGCTGGATGTCCTACCATCGGAGAGTCGTGAGACTCCTTTAATATTTTTTTCTTCAAATTTGATTGAGGACATAAAAATATTCTACCCTTGTACCAAAGGATATATCTCTTCCACTCTCATTGTTCCATAGAATTCATCCCTTCCTTTATACATTGTCTATTTGTCTAGTACTATTGTTATTTTTCTATTTATGGAGAGATTCTTCCAACCACACAAGAATGGAATATATAATGGGATATAAACTTGAGGCTTCTTCTATTCTAAAAAGGGCATTTGATGCCACATTTTCTTCCCTTTTTTAAAAAATTATTTCAAAACCGAATCCTTGCATTTTGGCTACCCATTTTTTTTCTCTTTTGATGACAATCTTTTCTTCCAAAAGTACTTTAGTATATCATGGTCCGTATTGACTTTAAAATGCCTCCCAATGAGATATTGTCACCATTTTTTTATTGCATGTAAAACTACTACCATTTATTTTTCATATGTAGATTTCACCAAGTCATTTCCCTTGAATTGTTTAATTTCAAAGGCCAATGGTCTCCCTTCTTTTGTTAGTATTGCTTCAAAAATTCCTTGTCCTGATGCATCACATTCAACTATGAATGTTTCACCAAATTAGGTTTTGCTAAAACTAGTGTAGACAACATGGCATCCTTTAAGAGTGAGAATGCCAAGGTAGCCTCTTCCTTCCATACAAATGAATTTTTCTTCAAGAGAGATGTCAGTTGGCCTACAATACATGCATAATTCTAACAAATCCAATAATATTGTGTAAGACTCAAAAATCCTCTAAGACTCTTGATGTTCTTAAGAAAAGGCCATTTTGCAATAGCTTCGATATTTTGACGGTCCACCTTAACCCCTTCCCTTGAAAAAATATGACCCAAATACTCTACTTCTTGTTTCCCAAAAGAACATTTGGATATTTTTACATATAATTCATTATTCTCAAGAATTTGTAGAACTTTATCCACATGTTTAATGTGGTCTTCCCATGATTTTCTATATATAAGTATATTATCAAAGAAAACCAACACAAACTTTCTAAGTTGTGGTCAAAAAATTGTGTTCATGAGGTTTTGAAAAGTAGAAGGAGCATTCGTTAACCCAAACAACATGACCAAGAACTCATAGTGCCCTTCACGTGTTCTGAAATTTGCTTTGGGAATGTTTATTTTCTTAATATGATTTGGTGGTATCCCAATTTATGGTCTAACTTTGTAAAATAAGCCACTCCATGAAGCTCATCTAATAGTTCATCAATATTTGGAATAGGGAATTTATCCTTGATGGTGATTTTGTTTAGATCTCTTAATCAAGACACAACCTCCAAGAATTATCTCTTTTTCTCACCATAACAACTGGAGCTGAAAAATGAACTCCTGCTTGGTTGAATCATAATTGAATCTAGCATGTCTTGTACCATTTTCTCAATATCCCCCTTTTGATGATGAGGATATATATAAGGCCTTTTATTAGGATGAGTACTTCTAGGTATTAGGTATTAGTTCAAATTGATGTTCATGATCCCTATATGGAAGTAGCCCTTTAAGAATTTCTTGGAAGACCCTATGGTTCTTTTCTTAGGTGCATTTTAATTCCTCTACAATATTTTCATCTATGTGCTTTACTTCCATAGAATAAAGTCTACCCACAACTCACTTACTACCCTTTTTTAGGAGCTTTTCCATTCTATGAGAGTTGATGACCTGGGAAGGTGAAAGTTTTAACCCTTTGGGTTCATGTTGAATTCGTTCCAATTCAAATCTCATGAACAATTCCTTATAATTTGTAGAAACTGTACCTGATGTTCTCAACCATTGAATCCCTAGAAAAACATCTACACCTCCAATGGGAATGGCATGCATTAGGATTTCTAAGTTATATTCTCCCATACTAAGTTTAATGTTGTGGCATTTTCCTCCACAATCAATACTACCACCATTAGCAACCAAAACTTGAAAATTTGTCACTGGATACAGAAAACAATTGAGGCTCTCTACTAATCTTTTATCAATGAAGTTATGGGTACTCTCTAAGTCAATAAGGACTATGACCCTTTTCTTCTAAATGTATACTACAATATTAAGGGTTTTAGGTGCCGAAAAACCTACCAATGCGTGAAAAGATATTTCACACCTGTCACTATCGTTCAAAATTTCTACATCTTTTTCCTGCTCTTTTAAGTTCACAACTTATTCCTCATACATTTGTACAAATACCTCCATTTCCTCTTCATCATTATTCTCCAAGGTGAACAATTTTGTTTCTTGACATTTATTCCATTTTGACCATGTTAGGGACCTAACCCCTCACGTAGGTAGAATAATATATTCCGATGTAATAAAAGTCAATATTAATAAGGCCTGACAATAAGGAAGAATAAGTCCAATGTAAGAAGACCTAATAGAAGCTTTCGCTTCTAGAAGGATCTTCCTCTAGATGGTTCTTTTGATAGACATATTTAGTATAAACAGGAGTCGAGGGTATTATTGAGGAAAAGATATGAAATGATCTTACTCAAGCATTTTCAGACTCTGCTTGGCTAGATCAAAGTAGACGGGAATATCACCTTATGTTTATAGCCAACAAAAATAACATCCTAACTCACAAGTATTAATTACTAGTGCTTAGGCTAGTCTTTTATCAGCCAAAATCTTGCAAGAAATTCAATTTTTATGTAATTTTCTGAACATATCAGTTGCTGAAATAAATGTAAAGATAGAAGTAAAGTCACCAAGATGATAATCAAGACAACTGAGACATAAAGAAATCCTTTATTTCATTCAAATTCACCAAAGAGTCATTTTCTTTACAAAATCTCATGCAGAAATTTTGGACCAAAGTCAAACTTAGACATCCTCGATGGAACATACAAAAGGACCTYTGACATAAAACMAAAACTGAACTCTAAAAGATGGATCATCTTRCCACATATTKCTACCCACTCGACTCTGCACAATAGCCTTTGTCARTCATGAAAATTAATTCACAAACAGACAAGTCTACACAKACTATCAAAGATAGATCAACACCTCTGAAAAACAAGTGTCTGAATGATGTGATTCAACCCTTAATATTGTTGTCTACAATAAGACTCTACTATCATAAAAGAGAATTAGGCTTGTGATGAATAATGAATGAATGAAAACTGAACTATGTCAACATAAACTCAAAGAGCAAACCTTAGTATGCTTTTGCTTCTATCATCCTCTGCTCCTCCCTTTCYTTTTGCTTTTAAACAATTTAGAATTGGTTGAGGTAGTTGAACCAACTCATTAGTTAAGTTAATTAAAAGACTCAAYCAACTTTAGTTAGGGGGAAAAGTAATAATCATAATAAGGGTTATAAATAAATAATAACTASTAGGTGGGACCCCTTGTGACTCCCTTTAGTTCATAACAATCATAACATGACCATTAGTTAAGTAAAACACACCTCCTTGTGTCTCCCATCAACATATTCACTTTTGTCAAATTTAGCTCATGATATTTGAAATTATTTTCAAAAATTTTACTCATATATCCAAAATAAAACATGATGTCCAAAATTTCATGAAGTCAACTGTCATAAAACAATAGATAAAATAAAACTTAAAAGCCATATTTTCCACTTTGAGATGCAATCTTTCCTTGATTGATGTTGTCACCCCTTGATTTTCCTGAATTTGACTTTGGTTGTGCAGAGCCTTTAGGCCTAATCTCGCTAATCACGTGGGAACAATCGTCCCTCAAATGCATTCGGGAAGACACATATTTGTCAGAGCCATTGGAGGGTGAGGAAGGGGAAGCAATGGATTTTCCTTTGTCAAGGGCATGGTGGGCCTCAGTTTTCAATCTCTTGCTAGCATGGGAGGATTGCACTAGTGAGTGGTCAGGGACAACTTGGACAATGGGGTTAATAGGTGGAGGAACATGCAAGGACAAGTTGGTCCAGCCACGATGTTGGGAGACTGCCAGGTGGACAATCTCTTGCCATCCATCATTTTCAAGAACCTTGGGTTGCAATGAGACATGAGGAGATACGGGGATACCGAGGGCTTGTAGAACTTGGAAAGGAGGCCTTTTAGGCCTAGGTTGGAGCACTTCTTTCCTAATCCCAATCCAATTGAAAAATCCATCCTGAAACAATTGGCCAAGCTCTTGTGAATCAACATCAAAATGTATGGAGAACCTTGGCCTTCTTGGGCCTCTGTTCTAATTACCTCTACCTCTATTTCCTTGGCCATGGCTACCTTGACTGAAAAAACTCATTACTGCATGCATGATTGATTAACAAATAGTATTTTAAATAACCATACATGACAACTTTTAAAAATATGAAAAAGATTTGGCTTAGCAATGTATCAGACTCATGCAATCCAATCCATACAAATTGTTTTACTATTTATCAATGAGCAGGGGGTGAAAAAGGTTTTGGGATATGCGAGAGGTCTATATTGAGAGGAACATGATAAAATGAGGGGGAGAAGAACATGGTTACTGCTTAATGATAACAACAATCAACTGTAAAGCAAACCAATAAAACATCATTGTAATCCAAACAAGACACTGCCACTTTCAACTACTTTAACACCAAAATTCTCTTGACTGTAATCAATCTTAGAAGAGGGAGTGAAAAATGAATATGGGAAGGTGATGGGATTTGTAATCAGAGGAAAATGAAATGATGAGGGGGAAAAAGAGTGATTATTGTTCATAAAATTAATTAAGTGATCCCTAAAACATCATGTGAAAGGAGATGCACTAACCAACAATCATTGTGACCAAATAAAAATCATTGTGTATTTAACTAGTTCATTGTTCATAATCAAATGTCCAACTCAGTTCCATCATAAGACAATATGCACTCCACACAATCTGTAAAGGAGTTTTGTTCCTTTCATTTATACACTTTGCATCTTATAACAATTCTCAAATAGTAACCATTTCCACTCTGTTAACCATCAGAATCAACCACTACCCATACCTTACTTCAATCAACAAATGCACTCAAAGTCATGTTTCCAAAATTAATAATGAAGTCACACTATCACTGCAATTGGGCTTGTCATTTAGAACACAATGATATTCATTAAACATATATGGAGGCAGTAAACCCAATAATCCAGATTAAATTGCAAAACCCGAATTGAAATTTAAATAGACAGACAACAACCACCATTCCAACACAAGATACGCACAGAATAATTCAATCATGCAAGTGTAATTATGTCACTGTATAAGCCCAATTCTATGTGACTCTAAAAAGTTGGGTCATCCATCCAACACGACGAGGTATCAACAACATGTCTATCTTCATAAAACAAATAACCGGATTGCCCCAAAATCATGCTTAAAACTCTGTGGCTATTTCTGAGTGTGCAACCCAAACTATCCATATTATACACAGTGCGCAGCCACCAAAACACCATGATGCAACATCTCCATTTTACAAAACCAAACACACAGTCACAGTAATAACTCAACCATCGTGTTGAGCCTTCAATCTAATACCGTATTGCTTCGGTTTAGTCAAACTGTAATCAACTATGATGTGTAAAAACTCAGGCTTATATAATCAAACAACCATAAGCATACAATGGATGTAGTTTCCACAGTAATCCCAGTTGCAATAATCATTCATCCCCAAAAGGAACTAATAGTTACATTGACCATTATTTCATTGTGTAGAAACACCACACACACAACGCGGTATGCTTGAGCAACATTAATCAATTGCAATCAATGCCAGCTAAACATCCAAATAATCCTTAGTGAAAAAATACTAGCGAATGTGTATCAACCAACCAATTCACCACTGTCGTAACAATCAATTGACCTAACAAGCTATGGAAACCACATACCCACACATCAATTCGAATCGGGGAAGTGACCCTCTCAATTAAACAATACTGAGTTATTAAACATAAGGAGAGTGATTGTGTGTTTTGAATTGTGCAATTAACCACGCAGTGTTTACCATTTTATAATAGAGGTAGTGACTAGATACCAAACCAACAAGATTGGCACATGACCAACTGGGCGAGCTTGTACTAAAATTAGTCGATAATATACAACCATCCAACAAAAACCAAGTAGTAAACCCGACAGGCCAGGCCAGTATTATCTATCAACCTTCAGACTGGAGGGATAAGGGTTTGTTCTGTAGCCAACACAGGGAGAACAGAGCCAACTCCTTGCAATGGTGAAACCTCTGAGGCCAATGGTGCATATAAAGAGAGAACCATAACCCATTCATGGACAGGTAACAAATCCATGACAGGGGTTATAATAGAGGAGCAAGACTCCAACTTGACTAGTAACGATACTTAACACATTCGGGGTATAACCCTCATGTTTCTCCAATCAACAACCACAATGTTGAAGTGAAGACAGGGCCGAGAACTTAAAAAAATAACCCACTGCGTGACCTTTTAGTGGTGGAAACAAACTAATGCTCCAGTGAACAAAACATAGTGACGCAGAGTGCCTCCAAACATTAAACCCACAAAAGCCAGAGATTGGACATAGTGATGCGAACGCATGAGGACAATCAGCCAACCAAAACCAATAAAACCCTCCAACTAAACCAGCCAAGATCACAGAGAGCCTCTATGGCTACTAACACCCAAGATGGCCCAATACATTGAAACTTCAGATATTTATCACAGAGAAACCCACCAACAATTCATTCCAAGAACACAATTTTACACAGTTGCAATACTTAAGGAAAACACAAACCAATACACCCGAGCCAATATCCATTTCATAATAGAGCAGACTCATGGATGGCCAAAAAAAGACATACCTGTGATTGAAGCACCTTAAAATGCGAGTTGGTTGAGCGGTTCCCCTCTGCTAAGAAATCAAAGCATAACCACAACACACAAGGATGAACAATAGCTCGACTAGGGTGATGGCCAACGAAAGGAGTAAAGGTGACATGCAATAAATGCATGTCGCCTCCATTCACAGTCTATTTACTTCTTAGTACATGCCAACAAGCCCTTCATTTACACCATTAATCACATGTATCGAAACCATCACCCATCAATCACGCGACCATATCATACTCTCAACTTATGCCACAAAACAAATCAACCACATCCCATACAACAAATCGCATAAGCATTAGCAACCTTCACTTTATCAAATGTGCCACCCACATATTATCCTACCATATGCATAGCAATCATATAACTCAATTAAATCGCACAACCATTTACTTGCTAGCTAGGATTTAACCATAATCATTAAGTCTTTCATGCATGTAGTATAGTATGTAGGATAGTTTAAACTCTTACCCTTTGCAATTGTTGCATTGTTTCTTACTTCTTTCCAATTGTTTGTATGTTTCATTGTTTTTTTTTTTCAACTGCCTTTCATGTATGTGGTATAGTAAAATTTGCAGAATTAGATCCCTTTTCTTTTGCATTTGTTATAGTATTTTTGCCTTTCTCCAAACTACCTTTTATGTATTTTCACTAACATGTTTGTTGTGCAGGTGTCGTAAGCACATATAACAATGGTATCAATGAATAACATAGGCCGTAGTAACATAAAGAACCAATACTTCGTAGGCTCATATCATAGCCAATAAAAACAAGATCTCATCAACCATGTAAGTTGTGTTGCACATCATCACAAACATCAAATATGAACATATCCGATCTTCAATAATTCAAGGGGGTCCCACCTACTAGTATTATTTATCTTTTATAATAATAGGACTTAGCAACACTTTGTGGGCAAAACTTTGTTGATGATTTTAATCGTCAACGGGTATGAAAACTTTTTTCTTGGATATTATTGTAATAGAGCTATGCTCGACTGGAGGTTGCCCCCTTGAAGAGGCAAGTGAACATTGCTCTCAATAATCAAAGTGCTCTTTCTGGTGTTATTTTGGTATTATTTCGGTATTATTGTGGTGTTGTTCTGGTTATAATGTTGTTCATATGCCATTTCTAGAATTTTGTTTCTATTCTGCATACTTTTTATATCTGGAATATTACAAGTGGTATCAGAGCACTTTCCTCGGCAGAAAATTGTGGGTTAGTTTTTTTTCAAGGTAGAGACATATTCTGATGTCTTTAAGCTACATAGATCTGTCATTACACACATAAAACCGCAGTTGGGGATTCATACATGCAAGAAATACAAGTGGTACTTAATCGCACATCTGTTGGGCACCCTTTATAACCCCTCTTGGTACCCCTTCGAGTGGTAGCGCATCAGACAACACCTGTATATGGATCAGCCTAGATTTCCTAAAGCCCTCTTTAGATAAACCGATCAGTCACCTGACTGTTATAGTGCCACTGAGAACAACACTCGAGAAGATACTCTCTAGTACCTGGATAGTCAGGTAGTACGGCTAAGGGCACGGTCTAGCCTCCTTAGTTGGTGCCCTGAGATATTGGGTCGAGTACTACTGTTGGACCCCTCACATATATCAAAGAGCGATAACACAAGGCAAACCCTTGTATGTAGAACCCTTGAATACCAAACCTTTGAGGATGGAAACAAAACAAACAACACAGATAATATCTATTGTCGTGCAACTGTGTCTCCTACATTTGAGTTGCAAAATCACTACACATTTCTTCCTATTAAGCATTTGGGAATTTCGTCACTGTAGTATTCTTCAGATCGGAGTATAACTCTACATGTGTAAAAAAAAAAAAGTATGGATTTTGTTGCACCATTATTTGAGACCAGTTCCATTGGATTTCTCTCTTTTCCTTTATCACATTCATACCTATCATTTTTCAGCAATTATTTTGACCCCACCCGCCCCTTTTCGGTCCCCTCATCATCATGGCCCATACCTGTAGCCAAGACTCAAAAGCTCGCTTCAATACCTTGCAATCTAATTTCACAGAGACCCAACAAGAAGTGAGACAACTCAGTGCCAATATTGCCACTATCAATAAAAACATGCATTCCTTCATCACCACCTCAATCGAGGAACTCAAAAAAGACCTCAAACAAGACATTACTACCCAGCATGAATATGTCTCTACAATGATCTGTACCAAGATGCATATCCCTGCAGATCCTCCCTTATCTGGCCCACCTTTGCATTCCGAAGCTAAACTTCCTCTCATTCCCATAATTTTCAGCCCCATCACTTTCAGCGTGACCTATTCCTTTCGCATGTGGATGTGACCAAATTTGATGGCTCAGATCCCACTGGATGGGTAACTCAGATGGGACATTATTTCTCTTTGTACGACATTACAGATGATTTGGCCAAACTCTGGTATGGTGTTAGCCATCTAGATCAAGAACATTGGCAATGGTGACAATGGATAAAAACTACCCACCAAGGTATGATGCTTGGACACACTTTGTGGCAGAGATTTATGAATGCTTTGACATTGACACCAACCATTTAGGCCATTTGACAAAGTTGAAACAATCTGGCATAGTGGAAGAATTTATAGCTGCTTTTGAGGAACTGGCTTTTCGTACAGACGACATGTCTGATGCTTTTTTCTGAGAAAGTTTTATCAGTGGCCTCAAGGATGATATTTGTGCCCATGTCCTCATGGCTCGGCCTCAAAGTTGGGTGGAGGCTACTAAAAGAGCTAAGGAAACACAACAGGTTGTCTCTTCTCAAAAGCGGAAACCCTCCTTCATCCCTTGCACTAAACCAGTAAATCCCACTCCTACTTCTACTCCACTAAAGATCCAAAAATTGACCAGGGCCGAAATGGATGAATGCCAACTGAAAGGACTTTCTTATAATTGTGATGACAAATATTTTACAGGACACAAGTGTAAGGAACAAAATATTTTTATGGCCATCTCGGAGGATATTTCAGAAGAGGATGTTGATGCTCCCCTTGTGTCTGTGTCACTTGAACCCGTAGACATAACCCCTCCCTCAAACCCTCCCAAAGTAGAACTAGTCATTTCTCTAAATCCTCTCACTGGCTTCTCTACTCCCCAAACCCTCAAGCTAATTGGTTACATCAAGCATAGGAAGGTCATAATTCTTGTTGATAGTGGAAGCACCCATAATTTTATTCATCGTTGCATTGCCCAAGAAACTAATTTCTATATCCATGCAGTCAATAATTTCCAAATCATGATTGCAAATAGTGGGTCCATGAAATGTGGAGGGCGTTGTGAAAATGTGTGTCTCTAAATTGGTGACTACCACCTGAAATCTCATATGTTTGTTATCGACATGGGCGGTTGTGACATTGTATTGGGTGCAGACTGGCTAAGGACTTTAGGTCCCATTCTCATGGATTTTAAGGAATTAACCATGCAATTCGACCAGGAGGGCCAACAATATAAGTTCCAAGGCATCACCATCGGTTCCCCTGAGATCATTAGTTCCCATCGCATGGAAAAGTTGCTCAAAAAAGGTCATTCTGACATTATTGCCCAACTCCATGCCATACAAGCAACTGAGACACCCTCTGTGCCGCATAACCTCCAATCCATCCTCTCTAAACATCAAGTGGTTTTTTCCACTCCCCAGGGACTCCCTCCTTCCCATGGTGTTCATGTTCATTCCATTCCCCTTGTCCCAGGAATCCTTCCTCCCAATATATGTCCCTATCGTCACCCCTTTTCCCCAAAAAATGAAATTGAGAAAATGGTTCAAGAACTGCTCAACGCAAGTGTTATCCGCCCTAGTAGGAGCCCCTACTCTTCTCTTATGGTCATGGTCTTTAAGAAAGAAGTTTCTTGGTGCATGTGTCTTAACTTCTACACCCTCAACAAACTCACCATTAAAGACAAATTTCCCATTCCTGTAATTGATGACCTCTTGGATGAATTGAGTGGCGCCCACTTTTTTACTAAACTTGATCTTTGTTCTGGCTACCACCATATCCATATGAAAGAGGCAAACATTCCTAAGACTGTCTTTAGAACTGATGAGGGCCACTGTGAGTTTTTGGTCATGCCCTTTGGCTTGTGTAATGCTCCCTCCACTTTCCAAAGCCTCATGAATCATGTCTTCCATCCTTTTCTCCACCATTTTGTCTTAGTTTTCTTTGATGATATCCTCATCTATAGAAAAACCTGGACATACCATCTTTCTCATGTGGATCGAGTTCTCCATCTACTCTCTCAGCACCAACTTTTCCTAAAACAATCTAAATGTGCTTTTGGGGCCTCAGAAGTCGAGTACTTGGGTCACCTAGTTGGCAAGGCTGGCATCAGGGTGGATCCTAAAAAGATTGAAGCTATGCAAGGCTATCCTCACCCAAAGACTCTCAAAATCTTGCATGGATTTCTGGGCTTAACAAGTTACTATCACACGTTTGTTAAGAATTATGGAAATATTGCGACACCTCTCACTGCACTCCTTAAAAACAATTCTTTCACTTGGACTCCAACAACTACTTAGGCTTTTCAAACCTTGAAGATGGCCATGTGCACCACTCTAGTCCCGGCCCTTCCTGATTTCACAAAGACCTTTTTCCTAGAATGTGATGCTTCATGGAAAGGAATTGTCATTGTCCTTATGCAAGAGGGTTAGCCTTTGGCCTTTACCAGCAAACAACTGTTTAAGCAAAATTTGGGAAAATCAATCTACGAAAAGGAAATGTTGGCTATTCTGCATGTTGTTGATCTTTAACGCCCTTATCTATTGGGGAAACGATTTCAAATTAAAACAGATCATTAAAGCCTCAAGTATTTTCTGGAACAA
>JZKD02S1092522.1:0-13104 GCA_000966675.3 Picea glauca | reverse complement strand
TGCAACAGATTATTTCACCAAGTGGATAGAAGCTGTCCCCACCAGAAGCGCATCACACAAAGTAATTATCAGCTTCCTGGAGGATATCATAGCCCGATTTGGCTGTCCCAGCAGATTCGTCACCGATAATGCTGCTTCTTTCAAATCTGAACCTCTAATTAAGTTCTGTGAGCAGTTCCAGATCTCACTAATTCACTCCACCCCCTACTATCCCTAGGGCAATGGTTTAGCAGAATCCTCAAACAAAAGCCTGATAAAGATCATCAAAAGACTGTTAGAGGATAACAAGAGAGCCTGGGATTCAAAGTTGAAGTTTTCTTTGTGGGCCGATCGTGTCACAACGAAGAAGTCTCTGGGCACTTCGCCGTTTCAACTAGTCTACGGAGCAGAGTCGGTTTTCCCTACTCAGCTCGCCTTACCTGTGGTGAAGTTCTTTCAAGACTACGAGGGATAACCAAATCATATGATCAGAAGAATTCATCAGATAGTGTAAGTGCAGCAGATCAGAGAACAAGTAAGGGACGCAACTTATAGTCATCAACAGAAGATTAAGCAGGCTTTTGACAGAAAGGTCAAGAAAAAGGAGTTCGAGATAGGGGACTTGGTATTTAAATGGGACACACCCAAACAAGATAAAGGCAAGCACAACAAGTTCGAGGCCCTCTGGATCGGCCCCTTTAAAATCTATGAAATTTTCTCCAACAACACCTATGGGTTGCAGGATCTGGAGGGTGAAGAGGTTTTCAACGGCCCAGTGAATGGGAATTTTCTGAAAAAATGTTTTATTTGAGCCTTAGACAACTCCTCTGTTTGTAAATATTGTCTTTTACTTCTGTGTTTATTTTCTTTTTTATGTTTTCGGCTTAATAAATGACTCCATAGCCCAACAGCAAGGCACTGAAGCTGCGGAATGAGTTCTTAGAGCATCGCAGGGACGACTCTATCCCCCATGGAGCCTAATGTTAGCGATATTTCTTGTCTCGGGACTAGACGTACTCAGGTATACAGTTGCACGAGAAGCACCTGATCATATCACAAGAGAATCTCATTTTTGTAGCAGCAAGTAAAGCAAGCGAGCGGGCAAAGTTTTGTCTTCAGTAGTCGGGAATCATCCTTAAACAAAATCGACGGTCAGAATCTTACAGAGGATATCGACGAAATCCCGTCATTCGTTAGATATCGAGAAGTTGTGCCGAGGTTTAAGCCCTAGTGTGCGGAGGAGATTCGGGGTTCAGTTCATCGGGGAATCGGAGTTTTGGAAGACAAGAACTCTTGCATGTAGGAATCGCGATCCGCGATTTCCCGACTTGATCAAAACCGTCTGACAGGAGGGACACGTGGCGAGAGATCCCGCAGAGTAGGGGATTAGGGAACTGAAAGTCCCGTGCACATGACAGCGGAAATCGCGATATCCCGATGGAGAGTATGGTCGAGGGCATGTGGTGGCGGTCGTATGGACCATGGTCTAACCAGGAGGGCTCATCGGGAAATTGGAAGCTGAAGGCCCGATAGGAGGGTAAAACCCCNAGGGGTATTTCTGAGATGCTTGAACCCGCAGGAGGCCCAAAAGGTTACGTTTGATTTTCATAGCGGCCTTTGTGGAGGCCATCATTTCTGGAAGACCATAGCCCACAAGATACTCTGAGCTGGGTATTATTGGCCCAATTTGTTCCCCGATGTTTGCAGGGAGATCAGAGCTTGCACCAAATTTCAAAAGTTCTCAGGAAAGAAACAACTCAAATCCCTGCCATTAAAGCCCATAGTAGCATCGACACCTTTTCAGCAGTGGGGGTTGGACTTCATTGGAGAAATTCATCCTCCCTCAAGTGGTCAGCATAGATGGATCCTAACTGCAACAGATTATTTCACCAAGTGGATAGAAGCTGTCCCCACCAGAAGCGCATCACACAAAGTAATTATCAGCTTCCTGGAGGATATCATAGCCCGATTTGGCTGTCCCAGCAGATTCGTCACCGATAATGCTGCTTCTTTCAAATCTGAACCTCTAATTAAGTTCTGTGAGCAGTTCCAGATCTCACTAATTCACTCCACCCCCTACTATCCCTAGGGCAATGGTTTAGCAGAATCCTCAAACAAAAGCCTGATAAAGATCATCAAAAGACTGTTAGAGGATAACAAGAGAGCCTGGGATTCAAAGTTGAAGTTTTCTTTGTGGGTCGATCGTGTCACAACGAAGAAGTCTCTGGGCACTTCGTCGTTTCAACTAGTCTACGGAGCAGAGGCGGTTTTCCCTACTCAACTCGCCTTACCTGTGGCGAAGTTATTTCAAGACTACGAGGGATAACCAAATCATATGATCAGAAGAATTCATCAGATAGTGGAAGTGCAGCAGATCAGAGAACAAGTAAGGGTCGCAGCTTATAGTCATCAACAGAAGATTAAGCAGGATTTTGACAGAAAGGTCAAGAAAAAGGAGTTCGATATAGGGGACTTGGTATTTAAATGGGACGCACCCAAACAAGATAAAGGCAAGCACAACAAGTTCAAGGCCCTCTGGATCGGCCCCTTTAAAATCTATGAAATTTTCTCCAACAACACCTATGGGTTGCAGGATCTGGAGGGTGAAGACGTTTTCAACGGCCCAGTGAATGGGAATTTTCTGAAAAAATGTTTTATTTGAGCCTTAGACAACTCCTCTATTTGTAAATATTGTCTTTTACTTCTGTGTTTATTTTCTTTTTTATGTTTTCGGCTTAATAAATGACTCCATAGCCCAACAGCAAGGCACTGAAGCTGCGGAATGAGTTCTTAGAGCATCGCAGGGAYGACTCTATCCCCCATGGAGCCTAATGTTAGCGATATTTCTTGTCTCGGGACTAGACGTWCTCAGGTMTACAGTTGCACGAGAAGCACCTGATCATATCACAAGAGAATCTCATTTTTGTAGCAGCAAGTAAAGCAAGCGAGCGGGCAAAGTTTTGTCTTCAGTAGTCGGGAATCATCCTTAAACAAAATCGACGGTCAGAATCTTACAGAGGATATCGACGAAATCCCGTCATTCGTTAGATATCGAGAAGTTGTGCCGAGGTTTAAGCCCTAGTGTGCGGAGGAGATTCGGGGTTCAGTTCATCGGGGAATCGGAGTTTTGGAAGACAAGAACTCTTGCATGTAGGAATCGCGATCCGCGATTTCCCGACTTGATCAAAACCGTCTGACAGGAGGGACACGTGGCGAGAGATCCCGCAGAGTAGGGGATTAGGGAACTGAAAGTCCCGTGCACATGACAGCGGAAATCGCGATATCCCGATGGAGAGTATGGTCGAGGGCATGTGGTGGCGGTCGTATGGACCATGGTCTAACCAGGAGGGCTCATCGGGAAATTGGAAGCTGAAGGCCCGATAGGAGGGTAAAACCCCAATCGTGGAGGCGTGGTCATATGCGTCAGGAGTTAAGCTCAGGAGGGCTCGCGCGTGAAAGGAGCTCATCGCAAATCGGGGATTGGGGAGGTTAGGAGTTCTAGACAACAAGAACTGCGAAACTCCGAACCCTGATATAGAGCCGAGGATATCCATAGTCAGGTGCTGGAGGCTGTGAAGGGATTAGAAAGGACCTGTGGATCAGGTTGTTGCAGCAGTGATTCCCAAGGGAATCCAAGGAGTCGCTTCGTCTCAGAAGAGGAGATTTAAAACGATCCTGAAAACGGGAAGGCACGGTGAGGTCCCAGGTACCGATTTAATGAGGGCTAATTTCTAGTACTGGCTGGAAATTAATGGAGAAAAGAAAGGATGGCTCAAAACTCACATCACTCATTTATTGCAGAGTATGGAGACCTCGGNAGGGCTCATCGGGAAATTGGAAGCTGAAGGCCCGATAGGAGGGTAAAACCCCGATCGTGGAGGCATGGTCATATGCGTCAGGAGTTAAGCTCAGGAGGGCTCGCGCGTGAAAGGATCTCATCGCAAATCGGGGATTGGGGAGGTTAGGAGTTCTAGACAACAAGAACTGCGAAACTCCGAACCCTGATATAGAGCCGAGGATATCCATAGTCAGGTGCTAGAGGCTGTGAAGGGATTAGAAAGGACCTGTGGATCAGGTTGTTGTAGCAGTGATTCCCAAGGGAATCCAAGGAGTCGCTTCGGCTCAGAAGAGGATATTTAAAACGATCCTGAAAATGGGAAGGCACGGTGAGGTCCCAGGTACCGATTTAATGCGGGCTAATTCCTAGTACTGGCTGGAAATTAATGGAGAAAAGAAAGGATGGCTCAAAAATCACATCACTCATTTATTGCAGAGTATGGAGACCTCGGATGAAAGTCTACCCGGGAGGATCCCCTGTACCGGTTCTCTTCAGGAAGGCCACACCGAGTCTTCAACTCGCTAGAGGAACCTACACACGCCAAGTCAACATTCAAAGGGCTCAACTACTCCTTGGCATGAGCCATACTGAATTAAAGAGGTGTATGATGGGGGAACGGAGGACATATCTGATTGAGGGGACACCATCCATTGAAAGTTCTGAGACGCCTCTGCCAGGGGAAAGGAAGGAAAGAGTATATGTAGGCATTTTTTCCATTTTGTAAGGGATCGATGGCTGAGCAAAGCTCCCTATTGTAATGTTTTAGCAATTATTTCAGTTTCCATCTTGTGTATCTGTATATGAGATTTCTTGTTTTATGACAAACAATTCTTCTTTACTCGTCTAGTTTTTCATCTTATGCTAGGAAAGTTCATGATTGACTGAGTCACGCGAATTGGTGCATTTCTGTTATGATAAATGATTTATTGTGGCATTATTGTGTTTTTTGGTGTTCTGTATTTAAATGCAAGAATACCTTGTGTTTGGATGCCTTCTTCTACAGTCTGTTAGGAACCTACTGTTTATAACAGACCTTCTCACTCTTCTCCATAAGTCTTCCGCCTATTCACCCTTTACTACAGCTCACTGTCTGAAATTTACGCAAGACCTCACTTGCTCATGCATACCTGGCCTGTTTTCAGAGTTGGAACACTATCGTTTCGAGTTTCCTTCCATTTGATCACCCATCTATGAACCATCGTGACATAAAACTGATGGGCGTCGAGCTCTGCTCCTGCTAGCAATCCAGGAGTGACTTCCGTCACCAACAGGTTGCACTATGATCAATGTTGGAGGAATGGCCCAATTAGGTGAATGGTCCAGGCTCAGAAATCAAGGACAATTATTCTTCTATTCTTGAGAAGAATAGTCCAGATATCCCATGAATGATGTTTTACCTCCCGAGGGATGCTCTTCCAGATCACACAGATGTGAGTGGAAGAATGGCCCAGATAACTCAGTTTATATCATGATATTTTTTTATGCAGGTTGATATCAGATGATATGATTATTGTGGAGACTGTATGTCTCTGGACAGTGGATGTATGCTACTATGGTGGATGTGTTCCACTAGTTGTGACTATGTGTCACTAGTTAAATCATCATGTGTTACTTGGTGTGGTTGTGTACCACTGGATAGTAGTTGTGTACTACTATGGATAGACACAGTTGTGTTCTATTGAATGGCATTGTTCCAATTGCCATGAAGATTATAAGTAGTGTTGGAAATGATTACTAGCTAGATGGATATTTAGTGGGTTGGTGGACATATATTCTTCAGGTGGAAAATGGTCCAGGACAGTTATTCTTATAGGACGTATGTCTGGATTAGAAGAATATTCCTTGTAGCCCATGGCATGGCTTCCATAATCAGTTGGAACGATTATTCTTCTAGGACATATGTCTAGATTAGAAGAATAGTTCTTGTATGACTCTGTGGAGTGAGTGACTTATTTAGCATCATGTCTGATTACTCAAATGGAGTATGGCTTCGAGAGATGATGCATTTGATGCTATTAGATGTTATTGATAGTGATGATGGTGTTCGTGATTTGATCATGAGATAGCCTATGTGGCTATGATGATGCTACCAATTGAATGGTATGTTTGTGCTCAACACCATTGTTTTCAATACCTCCCTATCTAGGAGGGAGTGTTGATATTATGGTAGTTGCGGGAGGTATTAACCTCCACATGTAACCATGACAAGAATAGAATATTCTGGAAAGCAAGAAGAAACCCTAAAGCCTTGGACATAACCCTAGAAGACAAGTCGACTAAAGAAAATAATTAATATTGATTCTTTAGCCTCCAGAAAGATAAGTCGGCCCAGATAGCTAAGAAAGAGCAGTATAAATACAGGATGCCAGAGCTCATTTTTACACACACAACTTGCAACTGCAGAAATCCAATAAGTGTGCAAGTATAGAGAGTAGTTGCAACAACTACTTCAGCTAGTATTTTCGGTTTTAGGCTTGGACTTTCTCTTGGTTATGGTTTGGATTTTCTGATTGGTATGCTAGATCTGGAGAGTAGTACGCTACCTTTATTGGTTTTTGGACCTAAGGTTTGCTACCAGAATTATTCTCTCTGTCAAGGTTAAGGTGCTCGGGGGTGGCTTCGGCCTATGGTTGGGTGACAATATTGCTATATTGTCTATGGTTAAATGAGCACACCTATTATTTCTAGCAGGGGACCCTATTCATATTTCATGTTTGTTTCTTTCGGTACAATGCTAGCCTGGGAGGATATTCTAACAACTACGCCAAACTTCCAGATTTAAAATTGTTGTTATTTTTAGCATCAGAGAAAGAGATTAATCACAAATTGTGGATCTTTGGTGATTTTCTGCTTGTAATACACTAGATGAGTGGAAAAATTAGAATGGGAAACTTGTTTCTTATCCCATTTATTTTAGGAGATCCAAAGAATGGAAAATGTCTTAAACTCCATTTCTTTCTTCCATGTATACAAAGAACTCAATATTGAAGTTGATTCCTTATCCAAAGATGGTTTACATTTGGAAGTTCGACGTTGTTCCAGAATCCAAGAATGGCCTAGTCTAGGAGGTTATCAAATCGGTTTTTAAAAGTGATCAACTTTGATACATTTATCAATGCTTGATCATCTATAATTATGGTTTGGTCAACATAATGCCGTAACAACAGAGTCTTGAAGCGTATGATATAATGCTTAGTCATGTTATTTTTTCGTTTTCATCTATGGACAAGACAATTTTCATTAAAATTGTTGAAGGTTGTAGCCCAACTATGTTGTTGCTATATCTGACATAATACCAAGATGTTTTTTAAATCTTTGAGGTATAAGAACAATCTGTAATTTTTCTAAGAGGCCAATTTAGAGATCATTTACGGTCTTATGATGCATTAACAATAACCAATCCACTGGATAGTGTGGAATGCACTCGTGCACATAAATAATGTAAACTTATTTACCCTTTTACGGGAAAAAAAAAACATGAATGACATATAATAGGAATAATCATAAAGAAAAAATAAAGTACGAAATGACTCATAATACAATGGAGATTAAGAACGTAAGAAAGACAATTTATTTCTATGAACAAATTAACTACAAATTGAGAGTAGCCATTCCAATATCCCGGGAAATACATTTTTAATCACATGCGTCTTGGGAAATACATTTCTAATCACAAGTGTCATGGGAAATAGAGGTTACAGATAAGAAATTGTAAAAAGAAAATAAAAAATCAGCAGAAACAGTCTCCATTAGAGTTATTTAAACAGAGAAGCTGATCATGATCATATACATATAACTAGAAGAAAATAAAACTACTCGAAAATAAGTACAGATTAGATGAAGGAATTAGGAGGCATTTCTAATAATCATGGCAGCATTCATCTTCCAAGGGTTTTAGACAACGAAAAAAACATGAAAACATATCATAAGAAATATAAAATAAAAAATGAAACGTGTTGCCTGTGAATCCCATATCACAGTGCTGATGAGCATTTCAAATCGAAATCAAAATTACCAAATTAATTTCATGATTTTAATTTCCATGAGTAAACATTCCAATATTCCCCTCAATTTATAGTTACATTCATCCTAGAAATTAAATGTAACACAAAAAAGAATTTGTAAAATTAAATGTAACACATAAAAGAATTTGTAAAATGGAAACTAGGAAATCCGTGGAGACATTTCCATTAATGTTATTCAATTTCAAACAAATAACAACAAATAAAAAGATATTAATAGAGAATTGGAATTCCAAATTCCTATATTAATAGGATGCATCCACTATACGCTCTACACACCATTCACCATCGTTTGCCTTTATTTTCTTTTGTTTCTTCAAGGGGAAAAAGCATGCGTTGGGAAGGTGGGATTAGGATACAATGCATAGAACTGTAGGGTACATTTTCCCTTGTTTTCTTTTGGTGGGGAAAAAATTAGGCGTTGGGAAGGCATGATACAATGCATAGGACAGTAGGATACATTTTCCCTTCATAAGAGATTATCCTCCAAAAGTATTTTCCAATACTACTTTATCTTGATCTACCATGAAAATGAAAACTAAAATTCAAATAAGCGAATCATGGTCGCTCTAACACTGAAAAGAATCACATAAGCGAATTATGACGAGGAGCCCATAGATAAATCAAGAAATCCAAATTCCATCGTAAATTTATCAAATCCATAGTACTAATTCTAATACTGGTATGCACACCCACAGGTGGAGAAATGGGAAACCAAAAATAAAATATAAAAAATATGGAGGGCAATCCTTATTACATGGAAGATGAGAGATGAGATTTTCATTGAGAATCACATCCTTTGACCAAGTAATGAAGGATCAACTATCGAATTTGAGCCTTGTTACATAGAATCCTCTAATGTTTAGTCACCATTCCATTTCCATCTCCCTAGCTAGGTCTATTTTTGTCGCTAGTTTATGCCCTTGATTTCCAAAGATGTTTCTCCTTCTCCTGCTCCATACCCATTGATATGAAAATATAAACCCTAACTAAAACACTCTTTTACACCCTCCAAAATCGAAACCCCAATTAAAACACTCTTTTAATCCCACACCCCCAACTTCATGCATGTTGCTATAAACCTTTCCCTTCCATTCCATTGCAAGGATTACAATTGAAACAAAACATAATGATTAATGGGTTGAAGTAACGAAAGGAAAAAGAACGCCTACTTTTCATTTTAGTGCACTAAGATTGCATATGATTAAACTAAGTGGAAAGGGTAAGCGTAATGGTGATGATGATGAATTTTGTAGAAGTCGATAGAAGGGAGGGAGGAAATAGTCAGAATTTATGTGATTCATTGATATATGCAAATGGATGAATTTTGTAGAAGTCGATAGAAGGGAGGGAGGAAATAGCCGAAATTTATGCTATTCATTGATATATGCAAGTTCTATGAAATGGTTTTTTTAGTCGGAATTAGGATATATAAATTTGAATGAAATCATTATTTTTTGTTGTTTAAAATCCATTTCTAAATTCAAAAATGAATTCAACATGCTAAAATACCCATGGGACACTAGGATTATACAACAATAATCACTCAAATATGTGATTCTAACAATTTCTCACCAGATTTCTGGAAAATGTCCTAGAAAAATATCCCCCAAAAAGATTCATTTCTTAGAACGTTTAGAGTTTGAATTTGATGGCACACTACCTTTGGACTAGACAACACGATAATACATGGGAAAATCTACTTTCTTTCTCTACACGCACGTAGGAAATAGGGTGTGTTTTACGCCCTCAAGATGGACATTAATTACAATAATAAATTATCATCTATGGTATGTGATTATTATTTTTTAATAATTAATAAATAATATAATTTTAATAAATGTTTATGTTTAACTTTTTTTTAAGTATAATAAGTTTTTTTTTTTTTGTAAATAAAAAGTATTTCCTATTACCATGTTGTTATAATACAAAAAATCCACATGTCGACAGTCTGCCACCTATTCCTCCAAATTAGCGGAAACCAGAACAGGTGGCAAACTGTTATACTTTTAGTCAAAAAAAAATAAAAAAATCTGCCATATGCCTTGCCAAATGGAAACCAAAGCAGGTGGTGGATTTTTGTTCTTGTAGAACTATTCTAGGAACCTAATACAAACATGCAATTGAGAAAGGAAAACATGACTGTAAATCTGCAGCTTCCCAGTATAGAGAGTTGGGCATGAATTGTACAAAGTACCCATTGCAAAGAACCAAAGATTAATCATTGGCACCTGGGGGTATGTCGTCTGGAGATCCGGTGAGAGGGTCATCCCTGGGTTGGAGCACAGAAGGCTTCTCACAGGTCGGGCAACGTTGATTTTCTGGTGCATTCGAGAATGCATCAAATAACATGTTGATCCACTGACTCATGAGGGTGTCTTGGTGGAGTTGGTCCGCCATTTGGCTCCTGAGGTTGAAGATGATGATCTAGGTGGATATTGGTGGCCATCCGCCTATTCCACTTGGACCCACACCATTGTTTCTTTCGGTTTTTCAGTTTTCTTAATTGTAGCACAATTTACTATTTTTAGCAGTTTTTCGAGTCTTGAACTTCCAGAGTCGTTTTGAGGTCCTAAACGACGTTTTTTGGGCATGAATGCTTTGGAGAGTATGAGTCCGTTCTAGAATCGATATTCGTTATCAACAGTGTAGTCCTTGGATAGATATTTCTAATGATGTATCATGTGCATCAAATGGAGATAGTATGCCAAAGTTACGACCCCGGGAAATTGATGTACCAATTTACCCCAACGGGGCTCATATTCTGGTGTTTCATCTCCTAGGGTTAGGTTTTTGGATGTTTAGGGTTTTCCATTGTTTCTCAATAATATATAGGACTTCGAGCCTCATTGTAACACACAATTCATAGGCCAGCAGCCACCACATCTCTTCTCAAAGATAAGCTACTAGCGCCCGAGCTATTTTATTTCCGAGTTTCCTTTCTTGTTGTTAATGAAATGAAGTTTTACTTCCGCTACATATTTGCGTTTATGTGTATTTCTGTATTTCATTGTGTTCCTGCATAAATCTGAATAAGTGGTATCAGAGTAGTCTGATCTTTCTTGATCCTTCTTTGCATGTCCCCAACGAGATCGGGGTATAAGGAGTTAGGGATCGATCTAGTTGAACCATTGCAAGATCAGCCTCGCAAACCTCGACGACCGCCCATGGGGGAAGAAAAGAAAGAAGAGGGAGAAGGATATCCTATCAAATTATTACTCGAGGAGGCCCTTGAGAAACAAAGGAACACGATGATGGACAACTTTGCCCAGATCCTTCAACGACTACCCACTGATAGCGCATCTACATCCAACAACCACTCTGGAGGCACCACTCCTTTTAAGGTACAAGTAAACTTTTACATTCCCATATTTGAGGGCCAAATAGATGAAAATGGTGTTGATAGATGGTTGAATATGCTAGAAGGATATTTCTCGGTTCATGACTTTTCCGACCGAGAAAGGATTATTTTTGCACTCCTTAAAGATGCTCCCCATGTCAAGGACTGGTGGGAAACCTACTGGGAGAAACAGAGCGAGGGGGAACCCTCTTTGTTCTCGGTCACACCCACTTGGAATTCTTTCTGAGGCACCATCAAGGAACAATATCATCCCGTGGGGAGCTATGAGGACAAATACATACAATGGACTACGCTGCGGCAACAAAGAGACCAAGATGTGCATGAGCTGACGAATCTGTTCCATGCCCTATGCACAAAGTTGGGTATCAAAGATTCAGAGAAACATTTGGTGTTAAAGTATCGCAATTGTCTTCATAGATACATTCAGGAGGAAATGGAGTTCCTCAACATCTCCTCGCTTGGTGCGGCATACTGGTATGCTTCCAAGATTGAGTAGAAGTTCAAACAGAAGAAGCGAGACTTTGGGTCTGTGAATCAGAAGCAAGGGAAAGGTACCCCCAAACCACTGAACAAAGGACCAAGCCAAGGCAGGGCGGCCCAGGACAACCCGCCAAATCCACAAGCAAATAATAACATCACGAAGCCAAAAAAGGACACGGGGAAGTGATGTGAGTTCCATAAGAGCTCCACTCACAACACAAGTGAGTGTTGATCCAAGCAGTCACTAGTAGCCAAGTTGAAGGCTTTTGAATCGGATGCAGGCTCTGACTCTGAATCAGAACCCAACAAGGGGAATGACAGGGAGAAGAAGATTATCGATGTGGAGCCCAATGCCACTGTTTCCACCACGAAGATACAGAAGAAGGAACCAAAATATCTAGAGGAGGCAGAACACCTCTTCCATTCCCAGGTGTGGGTAAAGGGTTCCTCGTTGCAGTTCATTGTCGACAACATGAGCCATAAGAACCTCATCTCAGTAGAGGTCATGAAACGACTAGGCTTGCCGACCACAACACACCCAAAACCATACACCATCGGGTGGCTGCACCAAGGATGAGACCTCCGTGCAAGCCAACAATGTCCCCTTCCCTACAACATCAAGCCCTTCACAGATGAGCTATTATGTGACATTGCTCCTCTTGATGTTTCTGATGTATTATTAGGCCAACCATACTTGTGGAAGCGACATGATGTGTATGAGTCCAAGCCTCATGTTGTTATTATTACTTTGGTCAATAAGTTGTATAGGATACCGGAAATAGCACCGCCTACAACCATTTCTTTGGTTACTGCAAAACAATGCAGTAAACTCATTGCCAAAACCATGAAATTTGTTTTCCTGATGATCCGCCCTCAAGGAAAGAAGAAGACTTCGACCACGATCTCCAGACAGGGCCCCTCTGCACGACAACAACAGATGGATAAGGTCGTGGAGGAGTATGAGGACATCTTCACCTCCCCTGCAGGGGTGCCTCTACACTGTCAGGTCAAGCACCCCATCGATCTGACCCTAGGTGCATCATTTCCCAATGGAATGATCTATCGATGCTCTGTTATAGAGAATGATGAAATCAAGAGGCATATTCAGGAGCTGTTGCAGAAAGGTCACATCCGATCGATTTCATCTCCCTGTGGGAGCCCGATTGTGCTGGTGCAGAAGAAGGATGGGACTTGGAGACTCTGCATTGACTATCGAGCATTGAACAAGATCACTATCTGGAATAGGTACCTGATCCCACTGATTGATGATCTTCTGGACCAAATCAAGGGGGCAAAGTATTTCAGCAATATCAACTTGAAGTCTGGGTATCACCAGGTACCAATCGAACCCTCTGATGTGTGGAAGACTGCCTTCAAATCCAAGGAGGGCCTTTTCGAATGGTTGGTCATGCCTTTCGGGTTGA
>JZKD02S1092511.1:0-13104 GCA_000966675.3 Picea glauca | reverse complement strand
CCCTTACCCTGTGTTGTTAGGAATTGATTGGGCCTTCGACAATTCCACTGTTGTTGATTTAAAGAAAAGACGCATGACATTTGAGAAAGATATCCTTAGGGTCGTTGCACCTTTAGATCCAGATGAAGGTTCACGATACACAGAACCTATCAGAGATGAAGACCACGCATTTGAATTGGAAAACATCTACAAATTAACAGCCAGACATCAAAATTATATCAACCCTACAGCTGATGGAAATCTGAGTTGGTGAAGTGAAAGCGCATGTTCATCTGATTCAGAAGAAGCGCTGGAAAATTGGCAGAACCATATGTACGAAGTATATACAAGAAGATGTGCTAGGCTAACCAGAGAAGTTTGCTAGATTGGCACAATAGTGAGTAATCTACCCACATTTGATGGGTTGAACTCCCTAGAAATCTTCTTATCAGAATTTGAGATGAGTGTACCAACACAATAGAGGTTGTTGGCAATGGATGAGGCCATCAAAGCCACACTAGCAAGATGGTGGGTGACACATAAAAGCAATATTACAGACTGGACACAATGTCGAACTCTGATGACATCGCAGTTCTCAGCACAAGAAGGAAGTTGTGAAGCATGGTACACAGGTCAAAGCTACCCAAAGGACCATGTATGAAGATTTGAAGAGGCCTGGAGTGACATTCCTCAAGAAAAATGGGTACACAGCTTCGTCAATACGCTGGATAACACCCCAATTAACTGGTACCTTCAAGTAGAGTTGTGCCTTGTCACTTCAGAATGGGAAGGTATGATCCAAAATTTTATAACCACCTTTTTGTTTGACAATGAATTTCCTTCTGTAGATCATGCACTATAGATGGTGAGACAAAAATTATTTGAGGAGGCATCTGGCCTCCCCTTGGAGCAAGAAGTGGATGAATGGACTGCGCCCCTCTAGAAACTGCAGACGTGTTACAACATCAATGCCGACGAAGACGATGATCCAAGGAATTTGAATATCACAGAAATAGAAGGTCAGAGAGATGTGGAAGGTCGAGGAGTGGAACTTCCATTCATTAGACAGTCGATAAAGATAACGAAAGCCAATATCGGGATAGAGGAGACACCGAATCTTTCCAATGTCAGAGATTACTGGGAAGTTGCTACCACTGAAAAAATCACAGAATTATTGCATGAGTATCAGGACTTGTTCCCGACCAAGTTCACTGATATGAAGGGAATCAAAGGACCTATGGGAGAAATGAGAATCCCTTTGAAACCAGATGCGAAGCCAGTCAAGCAAAGACCCTACAGATTGAACCCAAAATATAAGGAAAGGTGAAGATTGAGCTCGACAGAATGGTGGAAGCAGGGATTATTGAACCTGTCGAAGAGTCGGAGTGGATCAGCCCCATGGTAGTGCAAGATAAGAAGACAGGTGAGATTAGGATTTGCGTAGATCTCAAGAAGCTGAATGATGCTTGTCTACATGACCCCTTCCCTACACCTTTCACAGACAAAGTGTTGGATAACGTGGGAAGCCAAGAAGTATACTCTTTTACAAATGGGTTTTCAGGATAACATCAGATCTGCATCGCCAAGGAGGACCATCATAAGACTATGTTTTCCATAGAGTGGGGATCCTACCAATACACAATAATTCCATTTGGACTGAAGAATGCCCCAACGATCTTTTCCAGGGTGGTGGTTAAAGCATTCAAAGAATTTTTCCATAAGTTTTTAGAAGCATACTTTGATGACTGGATTGTTTTTAGTTTGTTGAAAAATCATATTGAATGTCTAAGACTAATGTTGGATAAATGCAGGCAGTGTCAAATTGCTTTGAATTTGAAGAAGTGCATCTTCTTCTCACCATTTGGAGTATTATTAGGTCATATTCTATGCAAGCAAGGATTGTTGGTGGATCCATCCAAAATTGAAATTATAGTTGATTTACCACCACCTACATCAGTCAAACAATTGTGCACTACACTAGGGCATATTGGCCATTACAAGAAATTTATCAAAGGATATGCTCAGATTATTGCGCCAATGGAGAGGTTATTAAAGAAATATTGTATATTTGGTTGGACAGACGAATGTCAGCGGAGCTTTGACACACTGAAACAAAAGATGGTCACTGCACCTATTCTAGTCTTTCCCAATTGGAGCAAGGAATTTCATGTGCATGTTGATGCATCTTCTATTGCATTAGGAGCAGTATTGGCACAACCTGGAGAAGGGGACATTGATCATCCATTAGCATTTTCCAGCAGGAAGCTCTCCACAACTGAAATCAATTACACTACTATAGAGAGAGAGGGACTAGCCATGGTGTATGCATTGCATAAATTCTGCCACTACTTGTTGGGAGGACACTTTAGAATGTTTACTGATCACTTCACACTGAAATACCTAGTCAACAAGCTAGTGTTGGGGGGAAGAATATGCAGATGGCTTGTCATGTTTCAAGAATATTATTTTGTCATAGTTAAGCCAAAAAGAATGAATAAGGGCCCAGACCACCTATCGAGGCTGCAGCATGGCGAAGAACCTACCAGTCTGGAGGACACACTACCATATGCACAGCTGCTCGCCATTAGAAAGATTGATGACCACTTTGTATACATAGTCTATTTCCTATCAATAGGAATAGCTCTACCAGAATACACAATTCCGCAAAAGAAACAGCTAGTGGTGCGCACTGCAGATTTTTCGTTAATAGCTAGTCAGCTATATAAAATGGGACCTGATGAGATCCTAAGAAGATGTGTGATGGAGGAAAAACGCCCTATGATCCTCAAAGAAGCTCATGAAGGCATTGCAGGAGGACATTATGCAGGAAAATCAATTGCGCAGAAGGTTATGCGAGCTGGCCTTTGGTGGCCTACGTTACATAGAGATGCTAAAGAATATACCAGAGCATGCAATGTATGCCATCGAGTTGGAAAACCATCCCAAAGAGATGAGATGCCATTAGCACCACAGATGACCCTACAAGCATTTGAAAAATGGGCCATTGACTTTGTGGGACCTATAAACCCACCAGGAAAGCGCACAGGAGCAAGGTATATTATCACTGCGACAGAATACCTGACTAGATGGGCCAAAGCAAGAGAATTCAAGGACTGTAGCGCAGCTACAGCTGCACATTTTATATTTGATGATATAATAACCAGGTTTGGATGCCCTCAGGTCCTTATGTGTGATCAAGGGACACACTTCATCAATAAGACAGTTGAAGCCCTGACTGAAGAATTTGCAATCCCCCATCAAAAGAGCACACCTTATCATCCACAAGAAAATGGAATGGTTGAAGCATTCAGCAAGATCTTGGAAACAGTGTTGACCAAGATTTGTAGTGTGAACAGGGACAAATGGGATTTAAGAGTACCAACAGTACTCTGGGCTTATAGAACCACTTGCAAAAAATTAACAACATAGACTCCTTTCAAGTTGGTTTATGGTCTTGAAGCTCTTGTCCCAATGGAGTACTTGGTACCAAGATTAAGGATTGTTGCATTTACATACATGGATGATACTGGCACCATTCATGAGAGTCTAGCACAGTTGTTCAAACTAGAAGAAGACAGATTCATTGCAGGCTTCCATCAGCAAATTCAGAAGGAACGAGAAAAGGCCTATCATGACAGACACATCAAGAAGAAGATATTCAGGCAAAGTGATTTAGTCCTGCTATATGACAATAAGTTTATTAAAAACCCTGGGAAGTTCAAAACGCATTGGCTCGGACCATATGAGATTGCCTATGTTACAGAAGGAGGAGTTACACAGTTGAAGACATTGAAAGGAGATTGGAAGGAAGGCTTGGTGAATGGGAGTCGGCTGAAGTTGCACTATGACAACCAGATGCCTCACAACTCTCAGTAGAATCAAGAAGACAAGGATCCAGGTACCAGGTGTAGTTGAAACTTGGTACCAGACACAGAAAAGACAGCCTGCACAAGGATGGAAAGGAGCCATAAAGAAAAAAGCAAGGGTTGCACTGCACAGTCGAAAGTCGAAGAAAAACAAGAGGATCAAATCTCAAGTGCCTCGGGACGAGTCACAGGTGAGTTTTGGGGGCCTGTTGGCCCTGGGTTATGAAAGGAAGCGAAGAACGAGAAAGAAAAGGAAAAAAGTGAGCTTCGCAGGAGACACAGTGATTGTCACTGGGTCGAAGCGGGCAAAAGAACAGAAAAGATGGAACGAAATGTGGAAAATCAAGTCATTGAATGAGGAGATCAAGGATGACAGATTAGCAAGGGAGAGGGATCAAGGATGACTCGGAAAGTGGTAAAATACACCGTTGGATTCTTTGGAACACTGTGCAAGAAGAAAGGAAAGACATGTTGGCAAAGCCCAGAAAAAGAGGTTCAAGTTGACCTAGGGTTTTAGACACCTAGGGTTTTTGTATTTAGGGTTTTTGCACCTAGGTTTCAGCCTAAGGTTGTCGGTGAGGTATTGTAATGTATAAATAAAGGTCAAGAGGACCTGGGTTGGGTTGGTCATTGAGTATTGGTATGATATTGTTGTTGATCTAGCTCTATTATTGTGTGAGAGATTATCGTATTGGGGGAGAGAAGTGATGAGAGAGAGAGCCTTCTGGTATTGTAAGATCTTCAGCTATGTGCGAAGATCAAGTCCTGAAGCTATGTGCGCAGGAAGGGGAGAGAAAGAGAGAGAAGAAAGAAGATCTAATAGTTGAGAGAACAGACAAGTTCTGTATGCTTTTCCTTAATAAATCATAAGCACAGTTCTATGGACATAGCCCTAGAGAGAGGGTGAACCACGTATACCTTGTGTTGTGGATGTGTGATTGATTCTTTGATATTTTTTGTTGTTGTATTATTGTTTGCATTGTTGTGTTAGATCAGATCTATAGCTGTGAAGGAAACATCTAGCTAGTTTAATGATAGATGCATGTTATGTTGTTATTTCAATAAGAACCACTTGATATTCCCCTGGTTGTAGACATCTTTGTCCTGCAACCCCCTCATAGTTGCTTTGGGTGAGACTGCATATGCTTCGCAGATGCTGCCGAAAGGGCTAGTAGCTAGGGCTTGTTGGTGCGCTCTTGGAGCTGAACCCTGGGTCTGCCCCCTGTGCCAACAATCACCCTTACTCTTTAATAATGGAAATGGAGAATCAAACCACGAAAACTCTCTAATATAATCTAAATAATATATTACAAGTTATTATTATAATAATATATTCTTCAATGGGGTGTTCACTAGTGGGGAGGTGACTTTGTCACTATGCCGCCTCCATGAGAGGCATTGATGGTAGGGAGTGGACAAAGCTAAGTGTCAGGCTTCGATGTCAAGGTTAGGGGGAATAAGTAAGGAGGAAGGGAGTACAAGACTCCTCCCACTCGTACTCCTCCCACCAATAGAGAGTATGATGGTCTTGCGAGGTGGGGATATAGAGCAGTACAAGCAGTGGGTTACCATGAATGCAGAGTTGAGGCATGGCCAAGAGAGAAATGATATTGTGGGCTTTAGTGGACATCATTTCCCGAAGAGGAGTGGAGAAATGATAGATAGAGGAATTCACTTCATAGAAGAGAGGAGCAATTGGCTATTTGAGGTGCAATGAGTGGTTCAAAAGGTTTGGTGATTGGCATGGTATGACGATAGGGGTAAGGATGGATTCTATATCATAATGTTTTCTATGTGCAAACTGACCTTCGCTCCAGGTAAAATTGTCTACTCTTTCTAATACTTAGCCCTGGTGTTTTGTTTCAATTATGTTGCATGGTTGGGGATGAGCAGGTGGTTTTTTACCCTTAGCATTGTAGACATCTTCTTAGGTTGTTTGCTTCTATTTGGTCTTTGGTTGGGCCTTGGGAGGAGGGTATAAAATTAGTTGGTGTCTTCTAGGTTGTGGCTTTTCTTTATTTTGTCTCTCATCAGGACTATGATGGTGTCACATGGGTCTTTGTTTTCTTGTGGGAGAATATGTAATTGGGATCTAAGATGACGACTAGGTCTAGTAGAAGGGGGAGAGAGCATAAAAGGAATGGTGATGGAAATGCTTGAGCGACCTCATCCTCCAAGAATTATAAACCTACAGCTAGGGATCAGAAAGGGGCATGGGAGGTAGAGCACACATTTTTGGAAAATTGCTCAGATTCAACGAAAGCACGGGTTGAGGAATTGGAGAAAATGGTTCGAGATAGAAGATAAGATTTTTCTGAATCCTAGCTCCTGGAGGAAGTAGAATGTTGGGTGATAGAATTAGGGTACTCTAGAACTAGGGATACTAAGTATTTTAAGATTGCAAAGGTTTACTAGATGGTGAATGTAGTGTATCTAGGGGTTAATATGGGGTACCTAGGGAGGTACCCACTCCAAATACAATACTCTTCCACCATGCTTCATTACATTATTTATACTTCCTTAAATAATGTTATCTACATACTAAGAACATTTTAGAGAAGGAACCTTCTAGTAAGCCTTCTCACATTTATTGTGTTCACACTATTACATGGGCCTTATTTACTAGAAATGGCCTCCATACGTAACCACATTAATATTCTCATTGGGTGTACCTCCCTAGGTACCCCATATTACCCTCCTAGATACACTACAGTGAATTCCATGATTTCTTAGGCCTTGTAAAAGAAACAAGAGGAACAATATGACATCATGCATACAATCCAAATCTTTGAAGGCAAGTTTGAAGTTGTATGCAAGGCAATCTTTGGGATTGGGATTTCAATAACTCGGGTAGTAGAGGATAAGACTATAAAGAAGAAAGTTGAGGACTTGGTTAATTCAGGGGGAAGCCAAGCCAACCCAATTCAAATCAATGATGATCCCTATCCATCTTGAATTGCACAGGAGGAGGTCGGTGAGAAAGAGGTTTTGTTGGAAGTGGCAATTGAGAAAAGTCCTCACTCTCCTCTTGCTCGATATTTGTTTTGATTCATAATATTTTTGTTTTGTGATGAATAATTGTTTAAGGATAGAAGAGTGTCTTTTTCCAACTACAAATCACTATCTATTTGGTAAACTATGAATTTTATGTTCATTCATTAAAATATTATGCTAGTAAAATCTCTAATTTCCTCTTAAAATAGACCTCTATATATATATATATATATATATATATATATATATATATATATATATATATATATATATATATATATATATATATATATATATATATATATTATTTAAAAATTAATAGTTATTAACTATTAAAAATTTAATAGTTATTAATATTAATTAAATTTTATAGTGATTAATAATATACATAGTCTATAGAGCTCTGCAACTAGAAGTTAACCCTAGCGCGTCGTTTCTCCAGCGGCCCATGATCGACTGATGAGTGCTCTGTCGCTAGAGCACTGACTAACCAATACCCTGTGTGACAGGTTTTTGGACCACAAGACCCCGGCACATTCCGTAATGAGCTCCGGTGAGGGGGGGAAACCCCCCTCATACAGTGATATGGCCGCCAGCGACAAATCCGGCTCCCGTGCTAAGAGACCGGCCTTCGAACCGCCGGAGCATCTGAGGGAACAGCTCTTTACCCAGGAGCAAAGCAGTCACAAGGAAATGGAACTTGATCCCAGCTCATCACACCAACAAGCGTCCAAAAATTGGATGCCAGGTAAGTGTATCCCCCAACTGGAAAAACCTCCTCTGTATCACATTAAGTCGACTAGGGTGGGGGAACACACCCAGTTCATGATGGAACACGCCCTGATAGGCAAATTCCTGGGCCTGTGGCCGACTGAGAGAGATCTCACTCAATGGATCAAGGAATGGTGGAACCCCAAAGGAGACTATGAGGTCCAGCTCATCTCCAAGGGTTTTTTCACAATCATTCTTTATAACATCGAAGACAAAGACAGAATATTTGATAACGTGCCATATTTCTACAACTCAGCGGGTTTATTTCTCAGATTCTGGACTGATAGATTCAGTCCTGAACAAGAAGACTTCACAAGAGCTCCGGTCTGGATTAGGTTGTACTCCTTACCACAAGAATTCTGGTTGGAAGAAATACTCATGGGCATAGGAAACATGGTGGGACAGTACGTCAAGACCTCAGAAGCCACAATATTAAGAAAGTACACTTCATATGCCTGTATCTGCATCTACATGGACATTTCGAAAGCTCTGTCGGGATCCATCACACTGGAATACCAGGATGATGATTGGAGCCAAACCATTGACTATGAACACATACCCTTCCGCTGTCGGAAGTGCCACGAGCACGGTCACCTGTTCAGAGACTGTCCCTTGAACGCCACAACTCCCAAACCCTCGGAAGCCAAGCAGAAAGACGGATTCACCAGTGTCACAGGTAGGCGAAAGACTCCCTCAAAAAAGCAGAACCAGAAATCGGCTCCAAAGGCCCCTTCCAAGAACTCTTTTGATGCCCTGAGCCAGCAACCGACAGAGAAGGACACACAGAACCCCCTCCAAGCACCAGCACAAGAGAAAGGCAAAAGCCCTAAAGAGCCACACGCCTCTCATACAAAGGGCACAACCCATTCCTCACTCTCTGGTAGGGAGGAAGACACCAATATGCTCATGGACGAAATGGATCTGGCAGAAATCGACTTAGAAAAACTAGAAGAAGCACTTAACCAAAAAGACTTACAGCACCTACCAGTAGAACAACTTAGGAAAGTGCACAAAGTGTTTACCAATTCATCTGCGGGCTCCACAGCTAGGCTAGGTATTACGCCAGATCCCAATCATGAGCCCAAAAAACACACCAAGGAAAACAAAAGGCGTGGCCGCAAACCAGCCCAGCAACTCATCAAGGAAGCAGGACACCTAATCATCAACTTTGGTCAAATACAGAGGCTCTCGGAGGGATACCTCCATCCCCCTCCACCATCCTCATGATGAAGATAATCTCTTGGAACATTGGAGGTCTTAATGGGAGGTCCAAGCAACGGATCCTCCGAGAATGTATTAAAACAGAGAATTCAGACATCCTACTATTGCAAGAAACCAAATGCACAGGTAGGGAGGCAGAAGATATTTTTCGAAATAGCTGGAGAAGGGGGGAGTTCTTTTTCCAGGACTCAGTGGGCGCTTCGGGGGGCTTGGCCATTCTCTGGAACCCGCAAACGGTCACTCTGCTTCATCCCTTCTCCACCAGAGATACACTAATAGCTCTCTTCAAAGACACTGCCTCCTCAAAGGAAGGAGTGATAACAAATGTTTATGGACCGCAATCCATTCAAGATAAGGAAAGATTTATACAATCCCTTCAGTACATTTAGACACTAATTCAATCTCCAAACTAGATAATTGGAGGTGACTTCAATATGATCTTAACGCTCGAAGAAAAAGCAGGTGGATCAAAGCGTCTGGAGCAGGACAGCGGAATGTTCATTACCCTAATAGAACAACTAAACATGGTCGACATAGAAACTCAGAATGGAATCTTTACATGGTCCAATAAGAGAACAGGTCACCATCATGTTGCTTGTAGGCTGGACCGCTTTTTAACAACCGAGGCCCTAATTGAAAGTGAACCGGTAGTGAAAGCAAACATTATGCCAAAAACAGGGTCGGATCACTGGCCCATAGTCCTCAGCATGGACCCAGGATTCCCCCCTAGGCCCAAGCCATTCCGTTTTGAAAAGTTCTGGCTCTCCCACCCAGATTTCCATCAGCTAGCTCACACCTGGTGGGCCCAGGCCGAAATAGAGCATGGCACTCACATGTACAAGTTTCAGCAGTGCCTCAAAAACTTCAAACTGCATCTTAAGCAATGGAACAAATCCACCTTTGGGGACATTTTCCTCAGGAAAAAGGAAATTGAATGTCAACTTGAAGAGCTCCAACGAACTTTCATAGCAGGTTCCCGTCCACAGGACCTGGCACTGGAAGAGGATCGTTTAAAGAAGGACCTAGAAACTTGTAGAGAGCAAGAAGAAGTCCTATGGAGGCAAAAATCCAGGATACAATGGCTTAAGGAGGGGGAATGCAACACAAAAAAAATTCACGGGGTGATGACACACCGCAGATACATTAATCACATCTCCCATCTGGAGGACGAGCAAGGAGTTCCAATTAGAGAACATGACCAAATAGCGGCGAGGCTCAACTCCTTCTACCAAGATCTCCTCACAGAGAGCAATGTAAACAGGAAGGAGGCTATTCAAAAGGTTACCCAGCACATACCACGGCTGATCACTTTGGAGCAGAACACTGCTTTGATGAGACCTGTTACTCAGCCGGAGGTAGACTTGGTTGTTAAGGACATGCCCACCGGAAAATCTCCTGGCCCTGATGGTTTTACCACGGACTTCTTTCAACATTGTTGGGACATGATCAAGGAAGATGTTTGGCTGGCAGTGGAAGAATCCAGATCATCTGGACAAGTTCTTTCTGCCTTAAATGCAACCTTCATCACTCTTATCCCCAAAGAGGAAAGGGCAACCAACCTGAAGCAGTTTTGACCTATCTCCCTATGTAACGTCATTTACAAAATACTTACAAAGATTATCGCCAATCGCCTTAAACCGCTCCTGCCTTTTATCATCTGCAATGAGCAGACTGGATATGTGGAAGGGAGACAAATTATGGACAGCGTCATTCTTGCCAATGAGGTTATTCACACCTTAAAGACGAGCAAAACGCTAGGTATGTTCATTAAACTTGATCTCTCAAAAGCCTTTGATAGGATAAGCTGGAAATACATGAGGTCAGTTCTGGAAGCCTTTGGCTTCTCGACTCAATGGGTCGATTGGATTCTCAAGCTCACCTCCACTTCCTTTTTCTCAATCCTTGTTAATGGCTCGCCTTCCCAACCTTTTCGTCCTACCAGAGGCATTAGGCAAGGCGACCCTCTCTCTCCTTTCCTCTTTGTAATTATGGCGGAAGGCCTAGGGCGATACCTAAAGACGGCGGTCCTTGAAGGCATGCTTGTTGGGCTGCCAATTCATAATCTTCATCCGGCGCCCTCGCACAGTCAGTTCGTTGATGACACTCTTCTTATGAGCACTCCCACGGTCAGAGAGGCCACTAAACTCAACTCAATCCTCTCTGACTTCTCAGATGCGTCCGGCATGCTGCTCAATCTGGACAAATCCAAGCTTTACTTTTTCAACACGCCAGTCTCGGTTCAGACCCATCTTTCTAGGCTTCTAGGCATCACCAGAAGCTCCCTCCCTTCCACTTACTTAGGATTCCCCCTAACAGGTGAGTCGGCGAGATCTATCTCTTGGGACAGCCTGCTCTTATCCATAGCTAACAGGTTGAACAGCTGGACTTTCAGACCCCTGAACATAGCGGCTAGAGTAGTTCTGCTCAAATCAGTACTGCAAGCACTACCAACTTACCTTTTTACTGCTCTAGTTGCACCCCTCTCGGTCATCAAAGCTATCCGAAGCCTCCAGCGCAACTTCCTATGGAAGGGGCACCTCAACAACAAGAAATGGGCACTTGTGGGCTGGGATAAAGTTTGCAAACCAAAACAATTCGGAGGTCTGGGGCTTCGTGACCCGGGGAAAATGAACCAGGTCATGGGCACCAAGATGTGGTGGAGGTGGCTGCAACATCCCCATGAACTCTGGGCACAGCTCTGGAAGCAAAAGTATGCACCAACCGTGCAACGCGACCAACTAATCAGATTTAATGAACAAAGGCAAGGATCCAATATTTGGAATACCACTTGGCGAAATCGATCCCTAATACAGCAGCATGCATTCTGGGAAATAAGAAATGGTGAAAGTGCAATATTCTGGCAGGACTCTTGGCAACAACTACCTCCTCTTGCTGAAGCGGAAAGCCTCCAAACTCTCAAGCTCAACCTTCAACAGCAAGGCCTCGAAAAGGTCAAAGAATTTTGGCTACCAACTCAAGCAAGATTGGATTGGAGACAATGGAAACTAAGTAAACCAGAGCTTCAGATTCAGGAGGATCTTGACCTGCTGTCGTGGCAGGAATGCTTGTCACGCAGGAAAATTCCACTTAAAGAAGGCACGGATTTAATTCGTTGGGGGCACTCCAACTCAGGTACTTTCTCGGTCAAAGAATCTTATCACCTCCTTTTGAATCTTCCAAGTCAAGCACCCGAGCCAATCTGGAGCAGGGTATGGCAACCTTTTTTCTGGCCCAAGATCTCCCTTTTCCTTTGGCTCATGGCCCAAAACCGCATCCTCACTTGGGACAACCTCCTTAAGAGGGGCTTCACTGGCCCTTCCAGATGCCCACTCTGTCTGCAAAGTGAGGAAACCATGGAACACCTCCTCAACATGTGCCATTACAGTCAGTAGATATGGGATTGGGGAGCTACAGCGATGCGACGCTCCCAGAGGAATCGTGGTAGTATAAGGGACACCTTGGTCAACTGGGAAACATTCTCTTTCCACAACCCAATACTCCAACGCATTTGGCAGCTGCTACCGGGCTTCACTCTTTGGGTGATCTGAAAAGAAAGAAACCAGAGGATTTTCAACTTCAATCCGTCCCCTCTTCCAACACATGGGAAAGAATAAAGCGGTTCATCCGGGAAACCATTCTCAGCAAGGAATGGACTCCATAAGATATTCAGTGTAAGATTGAGGAGAAGCCTATTCTTGAGGGCTGGAACCTCAGCCGCTGCATGCAAACTCAAGGAAAGGTCAACAGGACAAAGGATAGAAGTCCCTCGGTTTGGTCCCCCCCCCCTTAGGCGTCATCAAGATCAACTTCGACGGAGCCTCTAGAGGGAACCCTGGGCCAGCGAGCTATGGTGTTTTTCTAAGGAACCATGTAGGCCAAATTCTCCACCTGGCTACGGGTTTTTTGGGCGAAAATACAAATAATGTTGCTGAGCTCACAAGCCTCCTAAGAGGCCTCCAGATGGCGGTACAACACCAGTATCACTGGCTGATCATTGAAGGCGACTCTCAAGTAATTATTCAACTCATTTCGAAAATCCTCCATGGTAAGCCCCCTGGGCGGACTTCCCCTAGCTGGAGACTCTTTGGGCTCCTGGAGGACCTGGGTGAGTTCATCCATCCCAACTTAACTCTCTGTAAGGTAGCTAGAGAGGTAGTAGGGGGGCCTAAAGGGCCCATAGTGATAATAGTGGAGGTCATTCAATGTAAGGTGGACTAGGTCCACTATATTATTAAATAAGGCCCACTATGGTAGTTAGATATAATAAATGTAA
>JZKD02S1092500.1:0-13104 GCA_000966675.3 Picea glauca | reverse complement strand
TTTCATTTATTATATCTAACTACCCATTTATTATATCTTACTACCATAGTGGGCCTTATTTAATAATATAGTGGACCTAGTCCACCCTACATTGAATGGCCTAACATTCCATTGCCCTTATGAAAGTGTTGTCCTCAATGCTTGATGTACAACCATATACCTGGGTCCCATGGATAAGTGTGGACCATAGTGCTGAAGTAGACTAGAGAACCAAGGTCCCATTGAGAAATGAAAGCCATCATACTGAATTAGTCCAACCACTATTGTAAACCAGGGTCCCATGTCCAATTGCTCATGTGACCTCCACACGGAAGATAACAACACCCAATAACCAACTAAAAATGATACTTCCAATACTGACACCTATCATGTGGATTCAAATAAGAATATCCATCCACATAGTGGGAAATGGTCAAAGCTAAATCAGGAAGGAAAAATACCATTGTAGAATATGCAGACTAGATACTGGTAATCATAACTAGATCATGATGTGTCACATTGATGTTCTCTAAAGAAGGTGGAGTAAAATCATCAAATAAAAGATGGAAGTGGTTGTTATCCTAGAAATGACAACTATCCATATACCAATCATCATAATCGTTCTCCAAATCATACCAAGCATAGACTTCTTGATGATATTCATTTATGATGTTCACCAAATTATATTTCTCTTGGATGCTCGCCAAGGACTCATGAATACTACGAAAACCATCCCTGAGATCTTCTTGAAAGTTATGCAATGTGTTATGCATTTGAGATTTGAATGCTTCAATTGTGTGTAGAATTTCCTTGAGGTTTTGAGTGTGAACATCCATTGGAAAAACCACATAAAATATACCAAAAAAAAAGATCTTAAAATAATTTATCCAATGGAACTTATCTGGGAGCAATCTAAGCAACCTATGAAAAGTTATGAACTCTGCAGTCTCGTTGTCATCACGAAAACCCCCCAAAAATAGTTGATTTTAAATCAACGATATCTTTACTTCCGTAACTCTGATTCGAACGATTTGTTTTTTGAAATTGGGTGAAATTGTAAGAGGAACTCAGATATGTAATTTTCTAGTGCAAACTCGGCCTCTAGTTGCTACATAAATAAAAAAATTGTGCCGTCATCCGTGGAAAAAATCCTTAAAAATTGCAGATTTTAAAATGCAAATAACTTTACTTCACGGACTCCATTTCAAACTATTTTTTTATAACTTGGGTGTTTTTGTGAGAGTAACTCAGATATACAACCTGTTTCTATAAATTTTTCATCAAAACCTATAGAAATCATCTGGAATGTCTCGACCCTTCCTTTTTTCTGAAAAAAAAAAATAAAAAAGCTTCATATAGATATATATATATATATATATATATATATATATACCCACAATTTCTACCAAGGAAAGTGCTCTGATACCTCTTGGTAAGTACCAAAGACTGAATACAAAATCATCACAGTATATATAAAAGAACAATATGAAAATATCTTTTATTACTATCAAACCCTTAGGGTAGGGAAACACCATACAATGGATCATATTATGGAAGAGATCTTCTCTTGTTCATTTTCTTCTTCGATGGGGCATCCTCCTATTGAGCTACTGCTCCAAATACAATACTTCTCTTCATATCCCATTACATTGTTTGAATCCATTTATATAGTGCTACCATCACCTAAGAATATTCTAGAGGAATCTTCTAGGAGTAGAACATTCTAAGAAGTCCTCTTACATTTATTATATCTAACTACCCATTTATTATATATAACTACCATAGTGGGCCTTATTTAATAATATACTGGACCTAGTCCACCTTACATTGAATGGCCTCCACTATTATTACTATGGACCCTCTACCCGCTTCCCCCTCCACTACCTCTCTAGATACCTAACAAAAACTAAAATACAAATTAAACAACATAGGAAGGATGCAAGTCAATTCAAGAAAATAATAAAGATGAAATAATTCTAAAAGAATTAATACAAAACACATGTGTGCAGAAAATACCTTATTGGAATTTAAGATAAGAAATGACTAAACCATAAAGGAATGTGTTTGCATAGAAAGGTATCTAGAGTCTAGTTAACACTAGTCTAACTAGAGAAGAATCATATTTTAACTCAACTGAGTTTTAGAAAGACATTAGTCATTAATTAGAAATAAATGAAATAAAGAGACAACTAGGAGTGATTTAAGGAGTGTTTTTAGGAAGGGTGAGGGAAATTGAATTAAAATAAAATGTAGATTTACTTGTGAAAATTGGGGAAAGGGTGACAAGTGTAAGGGGGGAATAATTCTAAATTTATTTAAATTAAAAAGTGAATTAATTGTGAAAGTGGGGATGAGTTATGGAGAAATTCTATAAAACAAATGGCTGATATGAGAAGCAATGAGACTTGTTATGGGTAAAGTTATGATGCATAATTTTTTTATTGGTTTTACTTGTGAGAGTTGAGATACCCAGCTTGGGAGAGAGTGGTGTCTCTACCTTGCGAGACAAGTTGGGAACTAGAGAATTGCGGGTTGTGTGTGTGCATGGCCCCCTTGCGGCTCGGGGAGCTAAGGGGGAAGAAGAGTACCCCTAGTGTTGGCTAAGAGGTATTGGTGACATCTTGACGATTAACAAGCGGGAGGCAGGAAGGAGCACAAGCGCGGAAGATCAACTTTGGATTCTTCACCTTCGGTTACAATATTCTCATTTGAGTTTGTATTTATAATTGTGTTAAGACCTTAATTGAAATATAGAGTTCTTGAGATTTTCCATAAACTATGATTGTAACTCTGATATAGATTCGTCATAATGCTTGATGGTTTTGTGTAATTTAGAAAATGATATTTAGTTATTTGGCATCTAAATTCTCCAACCAGTATTGTAATTCATTTGGAAAATGGGTTGAATCTATCATAGTTGTATTGAAATGAATAGCTCGACGAGTTCTTAGTAAACATCCTCATGGAAGGATGTTGAACTAGCGGCATAGTTCCTGGTCATTTATCCATGAGATTCTCCTTACTTAGAAAGAACAAAATCAATACTATTAAGCATGTATCGCTAGGTCAATTTCTGTTTATTCGAATACACATCAGATTCTAAATATTTGTGCGTGTAGCTCACTTGTATGTGCGGATTGATATTCAACCATCTCTTGCTTTTTTTCGCTAACACATCTGGAGGCATTCTCTCTTAACCTGTATTACATACAAGTTGAACCAGTTAGTTATCCTACCGAATTTTCAGTTTTCTTTTGGTTTAGGTTTCAACTTTCCCGTGAGCGTTATGACGAAAGGGGCCTGTGTAAGTGATTATTGAAAAGTTTAGCGTCGTAGGAGGCCCGCACATCACTGTATGGTTGTTGGCTTGAGGAGGAACTCCTTTCCTCTGTGGTAGGTTGGAACTTCAACAAAAATCGAATCTAACCGCCTTGAAATCGAGCTAAGAGAGCCCACGTTTCAATATGATGCGTTGGAACGCGCCCACCCTTATGAGTGAGACCCAAATTTTTATCAGGGTCTGAGCCATCGAAGTCGAGATGCCGGGCGTGGCTCTGATCATTGCAGAAAATAAAAATCGCATCTCAAATTCTTTGGAGAATCTGGGCATCGATCTATCATTTAAACCGCTTGAATTCACCTGGCGTTTTTACACAGACCCCGACAATCTTGCTTGTGCACCTTAAAGCCCTGCCCGTGGCTCTTCCTCCTCACGAAGTGCGGACTTGGTGCTTGGGCGTTGTGCTCCATTCGACTGGGAGCGAGTTGTTGTTTGGTGCCTCGTGGATCCTGCTCTTCGGTTTCATATACTCTGCCAGTCTTCAGACGAGAATTAACAATTGTGAAGGTGGTCCGTTTACCCCGCCAGATTGTTAGCCCGACCGCCTTGGAAGAACCTTACCTCTACGCTTCTGTAATAAGAATCTCGTACCTCTACATGGAGTGTGTTTAGTAGCATGGAACCCTTACTCCCTTTTAAGGAAGTCGATCTTCCTTTTGTTCAATCAGAATTTTAGCTAGTAATGGAAACCCTCTTTTTGCCCTAATACGACCTCGGTTTTACTTAAATTCTAAATGGGATTTTAGATAACATTGAATTCTTGCGTTAACATTGAAAGATTGATCCTCATAGAACCATTTATTGAGTTGAGTGATGTCTCTCCTTTGTGTTTCCAAAGAAGAACCTTAATCTTCTTTTGGGATATAATGAGTATGACAATTAACAATAAAATGCTTATACCTATCACCCTTTAGGGTTGGGTTTTATTTTGCTTCTTCACCTTTGGATATGTAAAGTAGCTATCTTTCCCTGAAACAATAATAATATATTTATCTCCTTAGGATACACAGTGGGAATTTAACGTCCTCATTACTTTACCTTACTATGTCATAGACCACCATAGGTTTCTAAGAAGACAAACAAGATAGTATGTGATTTATCTTAATTATTGATGTGTGTTTATCTTCTAATTGTCTTTAATGGATATGTAAAATCCTCCTTAACTTCTAATGATTATTTAATAAATTGATCTCCTTTTGGTACCTTGCAGATGGATATGAAATTAGTGATGAATCCTTATTGTACAACTTAATTTGAGATATGCCTTTTTTCTTAAAGATATATAGTCTCGCTACATGAAGTTCGTACTTGTTAAGGTAGTTTGAAGTATTGATATTGATGCTCGACTTGTATGATCTTGATTTTTGGGAAAACTGCTTGATAGGCGTATTTAGATCCATATCTATTACAATATTATACTTATGCTCTTGTGGTTTTACCAATGCTTGATGTTTGTTTAAGAACATAGATCCTTTGCATGTCCATGGAAATGATAGATGCATTATGCATTTCTTGTGTCAATCTACTAGTTAAGGGTCCTAAAACAACATAGGATTGATGCAGTCCTTGACCTATTGTCCTCATTCTTCGTAGTGTAAAATGAAGTTGAACTATTGCTAGAATTTTTCATAGGAAAAAATGTGTCCTTTAAATTGATATGCGTCATTATAGTAAGAGTGTTGTTGGAATGTTTCGTATGTGGTAATTGTGTCAATTACTTGATGTATGATTGATTGAGTACATAGATTTCTCTTGCACTATGAAAACATTGATGTGTGATTGATTGAGTACATAGATTTCTCTTGCGTCACGAAAATATTGATGTGTGATTGATTGAGTACATAGATTTATCTTGCGCCATGAAAAATATTGATGTGTGACTGATTGAGTACATATATTTCTCTTGCACCATGAAAATAGTGATGTGTGATTGATTGAGTACATAGATTTCTCTTGCGTCATGAAAAATATTGATGTGTGACTGATTGAGTACATAGATTTCTCTTGCGCCATGAAAAATATCGATGTTTGATTGATGGAGTATACATATTTCTCTTGCGCCATGAATAATATTGATGTATAATTGATTGAGTATATAAACTCTCTTGTGCCATGAATAATATCGATGTATAATTGTTTGAATAAATGGATCGTTCTTGCACCATGAATAATGATGATGTAAGAATGATAATCTAGTATGGAGTTATGATTTGTGATGGATTAAGGGAATTAGACACCTCCTTGTTCCTCAAAACAATCTCCAGCCCTAAGACCTTAAGTGGTCAAAATCAATTGGATGAATCCTAGGCTTGAGTGTTGCTTATGTGTCCTGGAGGTCCTAACCATGCATGATAGGTTGTACGGGTAGTTCTTTAATTGTTCAGTGATGTGGTTGACCAGTTATTTGTATATTGCTTCAGTCGATCGTGAAGTGTTGGATGCATTATTATTTATTATGATGATGTGTTCATTAGGTGTGGATATTAATCATGATGATGCGTTGATTGAGTCATTGTTTATGTGTTGATTTGTGTCACTTTTAGTTATGTTAATGCATTTTTTATGTGTCATTTTAGTTATGATGATGTGTCACTTGTGATGTTGTTTATTATGCTGTAACAAGTTTAGTATCCCTTTAGAAAATAAAAAGAATAAAAAACATTTACCTATTATACAACGTTATTCGTTGTGGTAACAAAGGGTTCATTACATATGGTATCAGACCAGATTCAACCCTGTGGCTTGGGATCATTATGGCTTCCACTATATTAAACAATTGATTAATAAATTATCGCTAACTAAAATTTAAACTTCTCCATGCAGTAATCATGGTTAGAGGATGTCGTGGAGGTAGACGATGTGGTGCTAGGGGTGGAGGTGTGATTCCTCTAGTTGCTTCCATGCTAGAGGGGTCTAACCCCCAAGGAGAAGAACAAGTCATTGGATAGGAGCAGATTGGTGTGGGGGATGTGGTTGGTTGGATGAGGTCCTTTCAGAGGATTTCATAGGCCTTGATTAACCGAATAGATAGAGATGAGTCCAGGGCACCTATACCCATTGAGGGTCCACAACACGCTCCATATGGCAGTGGTATCATTCATAGATAACTCGAGATAATTACATTTATCAGGTTCATGGGTGCCACAGATGGCTCAGCTGCTGAGGCATGGTTGGAGAACACAACGATGTGGTTCGTACTTTGTGATTACACCTCCAACATGAAGGTCTACATGGAAGTATTTCAGTTGAAGGGGATCACTCTTCTATGGTGCAAGACGCTCCTACCTCAACTTTACATGGTCGTCGAAGACGTGTCATTGGAACTATTCAAGGAACAATTCTGGGAGGGGTATTTGTCAGARGAATTCATTGAGCGCCAAATCAATGAGTTCAAYGCCTTATGACAGCGTGGTCATATGGTGTCAGAGTACGAGGCCCGATTTATGGAGACACTTYAGTATGCCCCACATCTGAACACTGAGAAGCTAAATGTCAACAAGTTTGTGTTGGGCCTTGACTTCAACATTCATGCAAAGGTGTGGGGGTCCTAATGTCTTTGGCATTACAYGATGCAGTCTAGAAGGCCCTCATAACTAAGGAAGAGCCAAAGAGCGGGGGTCRGGGTAGGACTCCTGAAATACCGAATGGAAAAATGACCTCATGTAGGCCAACAACATCTACTTCGAGGAGCAGGAGTACTCGATCGAAGACTGGATGTTGGACATGTGGAGAGCCACATTACCAGTGAGACAGTCTAGTTCAGAGGGCCAGAGTAGCTATATCAACATGACACACTGCAATTAGAGATTTGGACAAGTCCTACAGGATTCACACAATGGTGAATAACTGTCAGGTTGAGCACCATTCCAGTGTGCTCGAGACGTCAGGTACGATTGTCGACCAAAATTTTATTATTTTGATAGATCCCGGTGCTACATAGAGTTTTATTTCTAGTGCAGTGTTGAAACGATCTAAGGTAAAGGTAGTCAAACAAGGCGATTTTAGATATGTAAAAATGGCTTAGGGTGCCAAATAGAAGGTTGGAGGAAGGGTTACAAATTGTTTCATTAACTTGGGAGATGGGTAACAAAGTCATACCTATAAGTCACGATGTTAGTATCGTATGACATCATGATTAGTATGGACTGGTTGGAATCACATGATGTGATACTCAACTGTAAGAAAAAACAGTTGATTTTGACCAATGATGAGGGACTGTTACACATTATTTTGGTCACCCCAATGATAAACCAATGACATGTGCATGACTCACTTCCATGTTCCCTGAAAACAATAAAATATACTTTCTCCATGAGAAAAGTGGTTTATCTTTTCTTCCTTAAAAACTATGCCAAAGGAGATCATTGCACCCTGATCTATGCTTGGGGTGCGATGATGCTTGATCGTCACATGATGCACCAAACTGGACTACAACATCGTCGCAGGTTGCCTATGCATAGGGTGCAATAATGCTTAAACAAGAGGAAAAGTGAAATTCACGAAGGTTATAGAAGGGAATATTCTAGAAGATGAGGTGGCCTCACATTGGTTTGGATCTTACTCTCTTCTCTGATTTAGTGGGATTGTCCTAATCTCCTCATCCAACCCTCTTTCACCCTATATAAAGAGGGATCTCTTATGGAAAATGCTAAGGATTTATTATGCATGAAGAATTCTACTATAGATTATACTGGAGATAGCTTTTCTTTAGCTCTTTAATTCATATTGTCGATCTTCTTCATCAAAGGAATTTGAGCAAAGAGCCATAGGAAGGGACCTTGCAACCTCAAGGCATGGGTTGTATTGTCCACTTTCCTTTAATATAATGCAACAATACATTTCTTTCTTATAAAGGTGTCTTTATTTTTATCGTGCAACTCCTTGATCTTATAAATAGAATTCTTTGGAATATATATATCGTGGTTCTCTCTCTTTCTCAGATTGTGCTTCTTAAATAGGTTCACCATCCCACAAATCCAAAGATGGAGCGACAAAGATGACACTAGCGAGGATCGAGCATCATTTAAAATGTATGTCATTTGTCCCTCTTTGAAATAGTTTATATGACAATGAAGTCTAAGGTGAAGTTTGTATTCTTTCTTGTTTTGTTCTAGCTTCCTGTTGAATTTAGGGATATTAGTTTGTTTCCGCACTTACATATTTTTCCGATAACAAAATTGATGACCATACTGGGGGACGAATTCTTTTGGTTTTTTTCGTCTTATTTGATGTTTTCTTGCCTTCTTTTGATCAATTTCATTCTCTGAGTTTGTGGGTGATCCATATTGACTCCCTGGTTCTGAATGTTCATTGAGAAACTTTGTCATTCTTTCACATTTTCCTTATACTCAGATATCGTCGCACTATGTCTTATTTTCATCCTGCGGCGATTCTTCATTGTCACACCCTGCTTGTGTGAACCAGGGCAACGATGTTTCACTATGTATTACTTTCATTATGCAATGATCCTTCATCATCGCACTATACCCTTCTACAGCCTGTGACGATTCCTATAGGAATTGTTGGAGTGATAGTCAACTTTTTTTTCTTTGCGCAGATTTGTCTTTACCTCTTGGGATAAACATTTAGTCTTGGTAAATTATTGGTTTGCATATTTTAAGCCCGCATTTGATTGTTTCTCAAGCGTTGAGAGTCTTTTTCATAAGCTTTATAGTTTTATCTTTCACTTCTTCCTGCAAGGGTATAATCTCGAGGTTTCATCCTTGAGTGCTTGCTAGGTAAGTTGTTATCTAATCTCTTCCTTTGAGTGTTTTGCCATTACAAAGCATTTTTTTTTCTTTAGAATTATTTAATGGAAGAACTTCATTTTCTTTTATTGAATAGTTCGTGTTAAAAGAGAAAATTGATTTGGGTTGCTTTGTTCTTAGAGTGATTTGTTATTTCTTTTAGCTATCTTTGAAGAAAAATATTTTAATTTCTTCCTTTGCATTAGATTGGGGGCATCCTTGCATTTGAAGTAGTGAAATTGCATGGTTTTTTGGGGGGGAAGAATCGTGTATTGGTGTACAGTCTCTTTGGCTCATTTTCTTGAATTTCTTGATATTGGTGGGTTTAATAAAATTTTGGGACAATATGCATCTAGGAATGATAAACGTTTTCTCCTTCTTGTAATATAGGTTTCATCGAAGTGAAATATTTGCATCCTCATTTATTTGCATTTTTTATAGTTAGTCAAAACATCATTTAGTCCACGCCATTTTCCTCTTGAGTAAACAACAACCTTAAAATAAAGCACTTATAAAAATCGATTAGACATTTTTATATTTTATGGTAGCAAACCTACATTAGCGTAGGGTGTAGCGATTTGGAATAGGTGTGAAAGATAACTTTCCAAAGCTGTAAACAAACTTAGAATCTTGTGATAGGGAGAGTTAAATTCACTTGCTACATTTTGTCCTAGGAAGCCCTTCTAACACAAGGGTCAGTAACGAGGTCACATTAGGGCTGGCAAAGTTACTCACCCTACTTTGTTGGTCTTAATGTAGAGATTGAACATATTATTGGGTGTCACTTGAGAAGAAAATCATGTGCAGACCTTCTCAAGGTGATTTCGGGCTTAGATACCCTGCCCTTACACGTGGATCGGACTGTCGACTTCTTCCCCAGGCATTATTTTTGTAATTAGTAACCTTAGTAGCCTATCTCTTTAGAGTCTTTACATAAGGTGACTATGGAGGGGAAAGTCTTCATGGTACCTGGAATCGACGTTGGCCAAACTCACTCGGGCTCCTTGGAGGGTATACCCACGATTATGCGTGGGAGATTACACCAGGGTATAATTCCGTTAAGTAGGTCGTCAACGTAAATTTTCCACTCTCTCTATCTCAGGCCCTTCTTACATTGTTCTCGTGATGTTGGATTTCATCACCAACTACTGTGTTCATTATGAGAGGGGTTTGTTTGATTGCTTTCTTCCTAGATTTTTAGCATGTTTTGTTTATTTTCCCTAGAATACTCTAGGTTGTATCTATGTTTAATGGCGTCAATTCCTAGGATGACCAATGAAGCAACCCTTTCTCAGGGGGAACCTTTTATTTTTCCTTCTTATGGAAACGTTGGTCCTCCTTACATAGCTACTTTGATCCTTCTAGGTCTCACAATTGGATTATCGGTATGGTTTTTTTCCACTCCGGTAATCCTGAATGCGGAAAGTTCTTCAGTTGTAAGCACTTCCCCCCAAGAACATCAAACTCATGATGATCCTTCGCCTTCTTTGCCAGTAAGATATTCTTTGCCTTCTTCACTTGCAAGGACTTCTTCTGTTTCATCTTCTTCGATGAGTGAAATCTCCGAAGCTAGTAACTTGGTGGATAAGAAGAAGAAGAAAAGGAATATTAAAAAGAAGAAAAATAACCAAGGGTATAAACCTACAACCACTGTTGGACATGTTGGAAAACCAACGGTTACTGATAATCGTGTTGGGAGTGTTGATTATGCCAAGATCACCCAAACAACTGGTGAGCCCAATTAATCTTGTAGTATTTGTAAGGGTAGCCATATTCTTAAGGATTTCCCTGGTCTATCCAAGGTTATAGAAGCATGGTATACACATCTTCGCCAACCCATATCATCAGCCTCTGAACAACGTGTTGTTGACCTCCCATCAACTAGTCAGGATACCATTGGGAAGAAGAAATGTAGAGTCAAGTTCCCATGTATGTTATGTAGAGGGAGTCATAAAAATCAACTTTTCCTTCATATGGATGATTCCTCAAAATTAATGGAAGACATGATTGTTTCCCAACCTCAACTTCCATCTTCTTATCACAAGCTTACTCTCAACCTACCTGTATTTGATGGAATGATCAATCTAGTCCCTTCGTTGGTTATTTTGGTTGATCAAGTGGTTCCTGAATGCGGCAAGTGATTCGGTTATAAGAAATTATCCCCAAGAACATCAACCTCATGATGATCCTTCATCTTCTTTTCCAGTAAGATCTTCTTCACCTTCTTCACTTGCAAGAACTTCTTCTGTTTCATCTTCTTCGGTGAGTGAAATATCTGAAGCTAGTAACCCAATGGATAAGAAGAAGAAGAAAAGGAATATTAAAAAGAAGAAAAATAACCAAAGGTCTAAACCTACAACCATTGTTGGACATGTTGGAAAACCACCGGTTACTAATAATCGTGTTGGGAGTGTTGATGATGCCAAGATCACCCAAACAACCTATAAGCCCAAGTACCCTTGTAGGTTTTGTAAGGGTAGCCATCTTCTTAAGGATTTCCATGGTCTATCCAAGGTTATAGAAGCATGATATACACATATTCTCCAACCCATATCGTCAGCCTCTGAAGAACATGCTTCTGACCTCCCGTCAACTAGTCAGGATACCATTGGGAAGAAGAAAAGTGGAGTCAAGTTATCGTGTATGTTATGTGGAGGGAGTCATAAAACTCACCTTCGACTTCATATGGACGAATCCTCAAAATTAATGGAAGACATGACTGTTTCCCAACCTCAACTTCCATCTTATTATCGCAAGCTTACTCTCAGCCTACCTGTAGTTGATGGAATGATCAATCCAGTCCCTTCGTTAGTTAGTTTGGTTGGTCAAGTGGTTAATATGGTTACATCCTTAGTTGAACCAATTGACAAAGTGGTCGATCCCACTCTCCTATTAGAGACTGAAACCCAAGTGTTTGATCTGTTTCCATCTGTTGACCCCATTCTCCACTTGGAGAATGCAACCCAAGTGGTCGATCTATTCTCATCATCGGTCAATCCTACTCTCCCACTAGAGAGTAAACTCGATACTTCCCACATTTTGTTCGTTGATACAAAATATACCGTGCTAGGAGGAATTCCTCCTTCGCCTGTGGAACCCCCTCCCAACAATGACGCCATCCTTTTTTATTGGGGTGTGCTAACTAGACCTCGTCTTCCCTCTCACATTCCTTTCAATATTACAATATAGGTTTGTGGTTAGGACATTCCTCAAACGCTTATAGACGAAGGTGTGTTCATTAGTATTTTATCCTCTATTTCTTGGAAAGCTTTGGGTTATCCTCAACTCATGTCGGTTACACAGAATCTATTATCTTTTAACAGAAGAACTAGTCAACCTTTAGGAACCCTTCCTCATTTTCCAGTAACTTTGGGAGGGAAAAATGTCTTTATTGATGTTATGGTAGTCCAAGACCCATTAGATTTCGATTTAATCCTTGGGAGACATAATTTCTATGCCATGAAAGCTATCGTCTCCACTCTTTTTTTTGTGTTATCTTTCCATCACGATGGAAGAATTGTGAATATCGATCAAATTTCCTTCGTTGGACCTGACCTAACCATCAACTCAATGACCTCCCTAAACAGTTTTTATATGCATACGATATCTCCCCCACCACAAGTCAATTATTTGGTGTTGTGTCCCATGCCTTTAGATACTGATGTCAATGAGCCTCTCACTGTAAGCTCAATCTCTTATGACTTGGATCCGGTAGTTGACATGGTGACCTCTTCAGTAGGGATATTGGATCCTAACCTCCTTACCCCTATCAAGACCCTCAACATGTGTTCCTTCCAGAGTGTGTTTCTTCCATTGAGTGAAGATCTCTTAGAATCCATGACCGGGTTTTTGCAAGATACCAGATATATAAAATATGAAGAACATAAATAAAATGCTAGAAATGGCAGAATAACAGTAAAATATCCAGCATAATCTTCACAATACACAGTAATGATATACGAAATAGCAATAGAAAAAGCACTTTGATTCAGAAAGAAATGTTCACAAGCCTCTTCGAGGGGGAAACCTCCAGTCGAG
>JZKD02S1092478.1:0-13104 GCA_000966675.3 Picea glauca | reverse complement strand
TTTTTTTTTATATGTTCGTCCAACGACTAATACAAAAATGTTTGTTGACAACACAGATGTTGGACCTTATAGACCTCCCGACACTTCTCCCATCCAACGGTGAGGAGAGGTAGCGACAACACCATAATATGTTGAGGATTATCAAGTGGTGGAATAGAATTTAGAGGGCCTGTCTGCAGACATTCTAGACATGACTCTGGAAGAGGTTCCATGACACGATCAACGTCATACTGTAGGGGTATCATCGTCTATGATTCGAATGCTCCGTAGAGTTTCTAGGGTAGTCGTGTGTTACCATGAACGTCATCCATGATGTCACTTTGTAGAAGCTATGAGCTTCAAATTTTGACATTTTGGTCTTCGAACAAACTTTTTGTAAAAAACTCGTTTATATCGTTATATATATAGACAGATTCTACCGGTTTACTTTATATTGTGTGAATTTTGTTGTGTTTGACTTATAAATGATTCAAATTTCTGTCCAATACATAATTAGCCAATGCATCTATTAATGTATTTAGACATCTAGGAATATGTTCATATTCAATGTGATCAAAATAGCGTTCCAAGAGGCGAATTCGCAAATACACCCATAACAAAGTAGGACCTCGAATAGAGTAGATATTACTTAACTGTAGTACTAAAAGCTGCGAGTCAAGTCGCACAACCAAATGACTAATTCCGAGCGAGATAACATCAACCAATAATTCAATAACGACGCTATACTCTGTAATGTTGTTGGTCGCACGGCCGAGGCACACACCTCGTAAAGATACAAGTTCATTTGTTGGGGTATATATTGCCCACGCAGCAGAAGCAAGGTTCCGAGTACTATGACTAGCACCATCAGCAAAGCCAATATAAGGTAGTGAAGACTCTGACATCTGGAAATCAAACACAACGTCACATAAGGGAAGAGACCAGATAACTACAAAAGAAAGCTATAGTAGCACACAAAGTATGATACATTAGAATACAAGTACTTATGCACAAATGATTTATGCATAGTACTTCTTCAACTACAACCCATTCCTGGGTTCACTCAAAGATATTCCATCATAATCTACCAACTCATATGCTCCCTTTTCCAAAACTCGACGAACAATATAAGGACCTCGCCACATGGGTTCGAATTTTCCAGCTCCTAACACATCTCGATCCTGTTCATAGAGAAGAACAAGATCACCTTTAGAGAAAACATGAGGCTTGACATGCTTGTCATATTCGGCCTTGACATGTTTTTTCTGGGCTTCTATTACTAGAGTGGCGTCATGTCGAGTTTCGTCTAATCACATAAGATACAATAGACATTCTTCTTCAGCAAAATTTTTGGGTAGGAGTTCAACGGCTAGCTTCAGAGAGGGTATCTCACATTCTATAGGAAGAATGGCTTCCACACCTTAGATTAACCGAAAAGGCGTAAACCCAGTATCGGACTTGATAGATGTCCGATACGCCCACAATGCCAAAAACAACATTGTGTGCCAACTTGTTTTATGAATCCCTATCATTCGTTGAAGCATAGTTATGAGAACTTTGTTAATCACTTCAACTTGACCATTAGCTTGTGGTTAATAGGGCGTTGAGTTATCATGGTGAAGACCCAACTTTTCCGTAAGTTCAGACATCATAAAATTCCTAAAGTGGCTACCGTGATCAATGATGATAGCTTGGGGAACACCAAAATGAGTTATGACGTGATTAAAAAGAAATAAGGCTGCGGTCTTTCCAGTGTTGTCAAATGTTGGCATCGCCTCGGCCCATTTCATAAAGTAATCAATGGCTACAATGATGTAACCATGCCCCCCAGCTGAGTGAGGGTGACATGTCATGAAATCGACTCCCCATTTCGCAAAAGGACCAACTAAGACCACAGGGTGAAGAGGAGCAGGATGTGACCGAATTTTTTTATTGCAGGTTTAGCAGGCGTGGCATTTCTGAATGACAATAATGCAGTCATTAAACAAAGAAGGCCAAAAATGCCCTGCGCGTAAGATCTTATGGGTAGTATCATACCTAGACATAAGACCACCACATGCTCCAGAATGGAAGTCATTCAGATCTTTCTCAGCTTCGTCGGACATTAGACAACATCGAAAAATAGAGTCAATCCCCCGATGGTAAAGAGTATCCTCGAGGATAATGTATTGACGAGCTTGATAGCGTATGCGATGTCGTTCAGTACTAGACAAAGTAGGCTGGAAAGTCTGGGTTTGAAGATATATAATGATATCCCCATACCAAAGATCATCAGTGCTAATAAGGAAAAGAGATTCATCGGGTAATGAATCTACTGCTACATTTTCCATTGCAGAGTGCGGAAAATCGCATATCAACTCAGCAAAAACTAAGGATTTCTTGGACTTGGCATGGTCAAATTCCAAGTCAAACTCCTAGAGTATCACAATCCATTTGGTGTATTTTCCCCCTAGCAATTGATGTGTCAAAATATGTTGCATAGGGTTGCAATGAGAAATCACCGTAGTCTTGCGTGAGAGGATATAGTGCCGGAAGCGTTGGATGGCTTGAATGGAAGCCAAGGCCAGTTTCTCGACATTTTGATACTTGATTTCAGTTGGTGTGAGACTCTGACTCAAGTAGTAAATAACATGGTCGTCGTGTGCATCATCCTCTTGGACAAGAACCATGCCAATGGTGTACTTCAAGGCAGCAAGATAAAGGAAATAATCACGACTTTAATCGAGAGGAAAGAAAAGTGGAGCTCGCGTGAGGGACAACTTCAAAGCTTCAAAAGCATTGTTGGAAATGGTATCCCAGACGAAATCTGAATATTTCTTTAGTAGCCGCGTAAAACCACGAGTGATATCAGCGTAATTAGGGATAAAACAACAAAGAAAGTTTGCTTTCCCCTGCAAACTTTGCAACTAGTGTAGAGTAGAAGGAGGAGGGAGATTAAGGATCGCCTCAACCTTAATAGGATCCACCCGTATCCCTTGACGCAAAATGATAAAACCTATAAGACGGCTGGATTCTACGCAAAAAGCGCACTTATGAGGATTTAAATGTATACGATAGAGTCAACAGCGAACGAAAATGGCTCGGAGGTGGGTAGGGTGATCGACTCTGCGCATAGAATGAGCATGTAAATCGTCCAAATAGGGTTGAACGATGTGCTTGATATCATGAAAAGCATAAGACATAGCACGTTGAAACGTCGCGCCAACGTTCTTGAGACCGAAAGGGAGTTTCCGATAGGCAAAAGTACCCCAAGGAAAAATAAAAGAAGTCTTATGTTGATCCTCAGGAGCAATGTTAATTTTATTATAGTCGGAGAAACCATCCATGAGAGAGAAAATTTCACTTCCGGCGCAATCATCGACAATCTGATTGACAAAGGGGGTAGGAAAGTTGTCTTTGGAACAAGCTTTTTTAATATCCCTATAATCAACACATACATGAATATTGCCTCCTTTCTTTTCAATCGGGACAGGATTGGAAACCCATTCAGTAAGAGCCATCGGATAAATAAAGATGGCTTTCAAAAGTTTCTCAACTTCGAGCTTGATAGCAGCCACTTTATGTGGGTGAACTGGACGAAGGTATTGCTGGACGAGTTTAGTGCTGGGGTATGTCTTTATTTCATGTACAACAATTGCAGGGTCGATACCTGGCATCTCCTCGTAGCTCCAGGCGAAGATGTCATGAAATTATTTGAAAAGAGACGTATAGGTGACGATTTCGTCGGAAGAACACGAAGCTCCAATATGGACATTTTTGACAATCCCAAGTTTTATGGATATGTCAATGGGAATCGTGGGCAAGATATTACTTAATTTCCCTTCAGCAAACACATCGTGTGTAGTCGCGGGAACTGTCGAGATGACAATAATGGTCGATAGATTCAAAATCTGTTGGTAGTTCTCAAGAGTGTGTTGTTCCAGAAAGAGGATGGAACGATGATTCCCATCATCCCAAGGGGTGTCCTCCAAGACAGACATGATCATCTCATTAGTGGGAAAATTAACACGAAAAGGATCAGGAGACAACTCATCAAGAGAAGGGGTAGAAGGTGTTGCCAATTGAATGGCCTGATAGGCAGACTCAACCGGACTTAATGACATTTCATCGCTGTAACGAAGATGATCTCCAAGGTCAGGGACTATCCAAGGGTCATGAGATGTAGGAAGTTTGTGAGGCATGGTGGAGATCATGTTAATAGAAGCAAAAGACGGGTGTGGAACATCAGGTGGTGGAAAAGGGAAAGTACCCATTAACGAGGAGTCCTTTAGAAGGCCTACACCGACATTCTCATAACCCGGCAGGGTTTTAGCAATAAATGACATGTTGCCAGTACAATTATCAGAATTGAAGAAGGCAAGTTGGTCAACGGTAACAACCTTTCCTTGATGAGCGAAACATACTACCCAAAAAAGTGTTGAGACGACTGCACGCATGGAATCGATCCAGCTGCGTCCAAGAAGAAGATTATAATCAAGGGGAGTGTCGAAGACTTCCACTTCAACTTGGACCATTTTACCTTCTAACATGATAGGAAACAAAGGGAGAAAACTGTAGGGCTTAAAACCACATCCATTGAAGTATTTAAGAGTGTTTTGTGATTCATTTAAGGAAGGAGAGCCAATGGCTTTCCATCAAGCAAAAGACATGACACACATCGAGGCACCCTCATCGATAACAGTTTGGAAAATTTTCTTGTCAGAGACAACAACTTGTATTTGGAATGCTAGTTGAGGGGGTAACCTNTTTATATCGTTATATATATAGACAGATTCTACCGGTTTACTTTATATTGTGTGAATTTTGTTGTGTTTGACTTATAAATGATTCAAATTTCTGTCCAATACATAATTAGCCAATGCATCTATTAATGTATTTAGACATCTAGGAATATGTTCATATTCAATGTGATCAAAATAGCGTTCCAAGAGGCGAATTCGCAAATACACCCATAACAAAGTAGGACCTCGAATAGAGTAGATATTACTTAACTGTAGTACTAAAAGCTGCGAGTCAAGTCGCACAACCAAATGACTAATTCCGAGCGAGATAACATCAACCAATAATTCAATAACGACGCTATACTCTGTAATGTTGTTGGTCGCACGGCCGAGGCACACACCTCGTAAAGATACAAGTTCATTTGTTGGGGTATATATTGCCCACGCAGCAGAAGCAAGGTTCCGAGTACTATGACTAGCACCATCAGCAAAGCCAATATAAGGTAGTGAAGACTCTGACATCTGGAAATCAAACACAACGTCACATAAGGGAAGAGACCAGATAACTACAAAAGAAAGCTATAGTAGCACACAAAGTATGATACATTAGAATACAAGTACTTATGCACAAATGATTTATGCATAGTACTTCTTCAACTACAACCCATTCCTGGGTTCACTCAAAGATATTCCATCATAATCTACCAACTCATATGCTCCCTTTTCCAAAACTCGACGAACAATATAAGGACCTCGCCACATGGGTTCGAATTTTCCAGCTCCTAACACATCTCGATCCTGTTCATAGAGAAGAACAAGATCACCTTTAGAGAAAACATGAGGCTTGACATGCTTGTCATATTCGGCCTTGACATGTTTTTTCTGGGCTTCTATTACTAGAGTGGCGTCATGTCGAGTTTCGTCTAATCACATAAGATACAATAGACATTCTTCTTCAGCAAAATTTTTGGGTAGGAGTTCAACGGCTAGCTTCAGAGAGGGTATCTCACATTCTATAGGAAGAATGGCTTCCACACCTTAGATTAACCGAAAAGGCGTAAACCCAGTATCGGACTTGATAGATGTCCGATACGCCCACAATGCCAAAAACAACATTGTGTGCCAACTTGTTTTATGAATCCCTATCATTCGTTGAAGCATAGTTATGAGAACTTTGTTAATCACTTCAACTTGACCATTAGCTTGTGGTTAATAGGGCGTTGAGTTATCATGGTGAAGACCCAACTTTTCCGTAAGTTCAGACATCATAAAATTCCTAAAGTGGCTACCGTGATCAATGATGATAGCTTGGGGAACACCAAAATGAGTTATGACGTGATTAAAAAGAAATAAGGCTGCGGTCTTTCCAGTGTTGTCAAATGTTGGCATCGCCTCGGCCCATTTCATAAAGTAATCAATGGATACAATGATGTAACCATGCCCCCCAGCCGAGTGAGGGTGACATGTCATGAAATTGACTCCCCATTTCGCAAAAGGACCAACTAAGACCATAGGGTGAAGAGGAGCAGGATGTGACCGAATTTTTTTATTGCAGGTCTAGCAGGCGTGGCATTTCTGAATGACAATAATGCAGTCATTAAACAAAGAAGGCCAAAAATTCCCTGCGCGTAAGATCTTATGGGCAGTATCATACCTAGACATAAGACCACCACATGATCCAGAATGGAAGTCATTCATATCTTTCTCAGCTTCGTCGGACATTAGACAACATCGAAAAACAGAGTCAATCCCCCGATGGTAAAGAGTATCCCCGAGGATAATGTATTGACGAGCTTGATAGCATATGCGATGTCGTTCAGTACTAGACAAAGTAGGCCGGAAAGTCTGGGTTTGAAGATATATAATGATATCCCCATACCAACTATCATCAGTGCTAATAAGGAAAAGAGATTCATCGGGTAATGAATCTACTGCTACATTTTCCATTGCAGAGTGAGGAAAATCGCATATCAACTCAGCAAAAACTAAGGATTTCTTGGACTTGGCATGGTCAAATTCCAAGTCAAACTCCTAGAGTATCACAATCCATTTGGTGTATTTTCCCCCTAGCAATTGATGTGTCAAAATATGTTGCATAGGGTTGCAATGAGAAATCACCGTAGTCTTGCGTGAGAGGATATAGTGCCGGAAGCGTTGGATGGCTTGAATGGAAGCCAAGGCCAGTTTCTCGACATTTTGATACTTGATTTCAGTTGGTGTGAGACTCTGACTCAAGTAGTAAATAACATGGTCGTCGTGTGCATCATCCTCTTGGACAAGAACCATGCCAATGGTGTACTTCAAGGCAGCAAGATAAAGGAAATAATCACGACTTTAATCGAGAGGAAAGAAAAGTGGAGCTCGCGTGAGGGACAACTTCAAAGCTTCAAAAGCATTGTTGGAAATGGTATCCCAGACGAAATCTGAATATTTCTTTAGTAGCCGCGTAAAACCACGAGTGATATCAGCGTAATTAGGGATAAAACAACAAAGAAAGTTTGCTTTCCCCTGCAAACTTTGCAACTAGTGTAGAGTAGAAGGAGGAGGGAGATTAAGGATCGCCTCAACCTTAATAGGATCCACCCGTATCCCTTGACGCAAAATGATAAAACCTATAAGACGGCTGGATTCTACGCAAAAAGCGCACTTATGAGGATTTAAATGTATACGATAGAGTCAACAGCGAACGAAAATGGCTCGGAGGTGGGTAGGGTGATCGACTCTGCGCATAGAATGAGCATGTAAATCGTCCAAATAGGGTTGAACGATGTGCTTGATATCATGAAAAGCATAAGACATAGCACGTTGAAACGTCGCGCCAACGTTCTTGAGACCGAAAGGGAGTTTCCGATAGGCAAAAGTACCCCAAGGAAAAATAAAAGAAGTCTTATGTTGATCCTCAGGAGCAATGTTAATTTTATTATAGTCGGAGAAACCATCCATGAGAGAGAAAATTTCACTTCCGGCGCAATCATCGACAATCTGATTGACAAAGGGGGTAGGAAAGTTGTCTTTGGAACAAGCTTTTTTAATATCCCTATAATCAACACATACATGAATATTGCCTCCTTTCTTTTCAATCGGGACAGGATTGGAAACCCATTCAGTAAGAGCCATCGGATAAATAAAGATGGCTTTCAAAAGTTTCTCAACTTCGAGCTTGATAGCAGCCACTTTATGTGGGTGAACTGGACGAAGGTATTGCTGGACGAGTTTAGTGCTGGGGTATGTCTTTATTTCATGTACAACAATTGCAGGGTCGATACCTGGCATCTCCTCGTAGCTCCAGGCGAAGATGTCATGAAATTATTTGAAAAGAGACGTATAGGTGACGATTTCGTCGGAAGAACACGAAGCTCCAATATGGACATTTTTGACAATCCCAAGTTTTATGGATATGTCAATGGGAATCGTGGGCAAGATATTACTTAATTTCCCTTCAGCAAACACATCGTGTGTAGTCGCGGGAACTGTCGAGATGACAATAATGGTCGATAGATTCAAAATCTGTTGGTAGTTCTCAAGAGTGTGTTGTTCCAGAAAGAGGATGGAACGATGATTCCCATCATCCCAAGGGGTGTCCTCCAAGACAGACATGATCATCTCATTAGTGGGAAAATTAACACGAAAAGGATCAGGAGACAACTCATCAAGAGAAGGGGTAGAAGGTGTTGCCAATTGAATGGCCTGATAGGCAGACTCAACCGGACTTAATGACATTTCATCGCTGTAACGAAGATGATCTCCAAGGTCAGGGACTATCCAAGGGTCATGAGATGTAGGAAGTTTGTGAGGCATGGTGGAGATCATGTTAATAGAAGCAAAAGACGGGTGTGGAACATCAGGTGGTGGAAAAGGGAAAGTACCCATTAACGAGGAGTCCTTTAGAAGGCCTACACCGACATTCTCATAACCCGGCAGGGTTTTAGCAATAAATGACATGTTGCCAGTACAATTATCAGAATTGAAGAAGGCAAGTTGGTCAACGGTAACAACCTTTCCTTGATGAGCGAAACATACTACCCAAAAAAGTGTTGAGACGACTGCACGCATGGAATCGATCCAGCTGCGTCCAAGAAGAAGATTATAATCAAGGGGAGTGTCGAAGACTTCCACTTCAACTTGGACCATTTTACCTTCTAACATGATAGGAAACAAAGGGAGAAAACTGTAGGGCTTAAAACCACATCCATTGAAGTATTTAAGAGTGTTTTGTGATTCATTTAAGGAAGGAGAGCCAATGGCTTTCCATCAAGCAAAAGACATGACACACATCGAGGCACCCTCATCGATAACAGTTTGGAAAATTTTCTTGTCAGAGACAACAACTTGTATTTGGAATGCTAGTTGAGGGGGTAACCTGGGAGTGTGATCATCCAAGTCAAATACTATTAAATTTGTATCGGTCAGATCAATTCCACCTATATCTTTCAACAATGCCTTCCGTTGTGCGGGACAAGCTTGAAGGACTTCAAGGGCTGATATCACGGAAGGTGCTTGGGCCAAATCTTCAACAATACTGTAGTTCTGGGCTGCATGAGCATGAGGATTGAAAGTCGATTTCTGAACGACACCCTTAGTGGGGGTGTTCGCGTTCAAATCGTCACCGGGTGAGCAAAAATAGGAACGCTGGCATGCCCTGTTGGGCTTGGCAAGGCAGAACAGGATGCGGTGGACAGAATGGTTAACAGAAACAGAAACAAACTATAATCTAACTACGAACTGAAAGCAAATAACATTACAAAAATAGACGAGGAACATTAAACATCAGACACAGGTGTCTTCAAAGGTTTCAGGCAGGTGCTTTATTGAAACCAGAGCGCACGCAGAAGAGAGGGACCAGGGGTTCCTTCTCCCTCCAGCGGAAGGCTCTTCGGGGCCCTCAACACTGTGCTTTCCTTACAAAATGAACAGAATTGAACTGAGTGATGAAAGAACTCTGAGTTACACTACTGATGAATTGATTTTCAAAGACTAGGCTCTGAATCATTTGGACAACGTAACAATGCTTTGAATTCCCTGTTGAAACAATGAGTCCTCACAGCTATTTATAGCATTTTTCCAAGCGGTCACGTAACCAACTTCCGGTGTGAACACGGACCTGTTTAGGGTTCACTTAGGTCATTAATTCGCCGAATTTGCAGAGCCGACCCTGATCTGAGGGTCAAATCACTTTGGGGNGGAAAATCGCATATCAACTCAGCAAAAACTAAGGATTTCTTGGACTTGGCATGGTCAAATTCCAAGTCAAACTCCTAGAGTATCACAATCCATTTGGTGTATTTTCCCCCTAGCAATTGATGTGTCAAAATATGTTGCATAGGGTTGCAATGAGAAATCACCGTAGTCTTGCGTGAGAGGATATAGTGCCGGAAGCGTTGGATGGCTTGAATGGAAGCCAAGGCCAGTTTCTCGACATTTTGATACTTGATTTCAGTTGGTGTGAGACTCTGACTCAAGTAGTAAATAACATGGTCGTCGTGTGCATCATCCTCTTGGACAAGAACCATGCCAATGGTGTACTTCAAGGCAGCAAGATAAAGGAAATAATCACGACTTTAATCGAGAGGAAAGAAAAGTGGAGCTCGCGTGAGGGACAACTTCAAAGCTTCAAAAGCATTGTTGGAAATGGTATCCCAGACGAAATCTGAATATTTCTTTAGTAGCCGCGTAAAACCACGAGTGATATCAGCGTAATTAGGGATAAAACAACAAAGAAAGTTTGCTTTCCCCTGCAAACTTTGCAACTAGTGTAGAGTAGAAGGAGGAGGGAGATTAAGGATCGCCTCAACCTTAATAGGATCCACCCGTATCCCTTGACGCAAAATGATAAAACCTATAAGACGGCTGGATTCTACGCAAAAAGCGCACTTATGAGGATTTAAATGTATACGATAGAGTCAACAGCGAACGAAAATGGCTCGGAGGTGGGTAGGGTGATCGACTCTGCGCATAGAATGAGCATGTAAATCGTCCAAATAGGGTTGAACGATGTGCTTGATATCATGAAAAGCATAAGACATAGCACGTTGAAACGTCGCGCCAACGTTCTTGAGACCGAAAGGGAGTTTCCGATAGGCAAAAGTACCCCAAGGAAAAATAAAAGAAGTCTTATGTTGATCCTCAGGAGCAATGTTAATTTTATTATAGTCGGAGAAACCATCCATGAGAGAGAAAATTTCACTTCCGGCGCAATCATCGACAATCTGATTGACAAAGGGGGTAGGAAAGTTGTCTTTGGAACAAGCTTTTTTAATATCCCTATAATCAACACATACATGAATATTGCCTCCTTTCTTTTCAATCGGGACAGGATTGGAAACCCATTCAGTAAGAGCCATCGGATAAATAAAGATGGCTTTCAAAAGTTTCTCAACTTCGAGCTTGATAGCAGCCACTTTATGTGGGTGAACTGGACGAAGGTATTGCTGGACGAGTTTAGTGCTGGGGTATGTCTTTATTTCATGTACAACAATTGCAGGGTCGATACCTGGCATCTCCTCGTAGCTCCAGGCGAAGATGTCATGAAATTATTTGAAAAGAGACGTATAGGTGACGATTTCGTCGGAAGAACACGAAGCTCCAATATGGACATTTTTGACAATCCCAAGTTTTATGGATATGTCAATGGGAATCGTGGGCAAGATATTACTTAATTTCCCTTCAGCAAACACATCGTGTGTAGTCGCGGGAACTGTCGAGATGACAATAATGGTCGATAGATTCAAAATCTGTTGGTAGTTCTCAAGAGTGTGTTGTTCCAGAAAGAGGATGGAACGATGATTCCCATCATCCCAAGGGGTGTCCTCCAAGACAGACATGATCATCTCATTAGTGGGAAAATTAACACGAAAAGGATCAGGAGACAACTCATCAAGAGAAGGGGTAGAAGGTGTTGCCAATTGAATGGCCTGATAGGCAGACTCAACCGGACTTAATGACATTTCATCGCTGTAACGAAGATGATCTCCAAGGTCAGGGACTATCCAAGGGTCATGAGATGTAGGAAGTTTGTGAGGCATGGTGGAGATCATGTTAATAGAAGCAAAAGACGGGTGTGGAACATCAGGTGGTGGAAAAGGGAAAGTACCCATTAACGAGGAGTCCTTTAGAAGGCCTACACCGACATTCTCATAACCCGGCAGGGTTTTAGCAATAAATGACATGTTGCCAGTACAATTATCAGAATTGAAGAAGGCAAGTTGGTCAACGGTAACAACCTTTCCTTGATGAGCGAAACATACTACCCAAAAAAGTGTTGAGACGACTGCACGCATGGAATCGATCCAGCTGCGTCCAAGAAGAAGATTATAATCAAGGGGAGTGTCGAAGACTTCCACTTCAACTTGGACCATTTTACCTTCTAACATGATAGGAAACAAAGGGAGAAAACTGTAGGGCTTAAAACCACATCCATTGAAGTATTTAAGAGTGTTTTGTGATTCATTTAAGGAAGGAGAGCCAATGGCTTTCCATCAAGCAAAAGACATGACACACATCGAGGCACCCTCATCGATAACAGTTTGGAAAATTTTCTTGTCAGAGACAACAACTTGTATTTGGAATGCTAGTTGAGGGGGTAACCTAGGAGTGTGATCATCCAAGTCATAGACTATTAAATTTGTATCGATCAGATCAATTCCACCTATATCTTTCAACAGTGCCTTCCGTTGTGCGGGACAAGTTTGAAGGACTTCAAGGGTTGATATCACAGAAGGTGCTTGGGCCAGATCTTCAACAATACTGTAGTTCTGGGCTGCATGAGCATGAGGATTGAAATTTGATTTCTGAACGACACCCTTAGTGGGGGTGTTCACGTTCGAATCGTCACCGGGTGAGCAAAAATAGGAACGCTGGCATGCCCTATTGGGCTTGGCAAGGCAGAACAAGATGCGGTGGACAGAATGGTTAACAGAAACAGAAACAAACTATAATCTAACTACGAACTGAAAGCAAATAACATTACAAAAATAGACGAGGAACATTAAACATCAGACACAGGTGTCTTCAAAGGTTTCAGGAAGGTGCTTTATTGAAACCAGAGCGCACGCAGAAGAGAGGGACCAGGGGTTCCTTCTCCCTCCAGCGGAAGGCTCTTCAGGGCCCTCAACACTGTGCTTTCCTTACAAAATGAACAGAACTGAACTGAGTGATGAAAGAACTCTGAGTTACACTACTGATGAATTGATTTTCAAAGACTAGGCTCTGAATCATTTGGACAACGTAACAATGCTTTGAATTCCCTGTTGAAACAATGAGTCCTCACAGCTATTTATAGCATTTTTCCAAGCGGTCACGTAACCAACTTCCGGTGTGAACACGGACCTGTTTAGGGTTCACTTAGGTCATTAATTCGCCGAATTTGCAGAGCCGACCCTGATCTGAGGGTCAAATCACTTTGGGG
>JZKD02S1092455.1:212194-225488 GCA_000966675.3 Picea glauca | reverse complement strand
TTCAAAAGGTGAATAGAAGGATACTGCAACCACTATAGCCTCGGCCCAAGCACCTTCTATCCAACAGAAGAAGGTCGACAAGATTGCAGCAAAGTGTAAATATTCCTTCTGCACACATGCATCTCATGTAGCCAGAATGGTTAAAAAGTTCCAACCCTTCCATTCACATGTTCGTGACAACCTTCAACAAGTTAAGCAGTGCAACTTCTCCAACAAGGCAAGCAACTCATCAAGATGTAGATTCAACAAACGTTTTTCCCTCTCCCCCGGGTACTCAACGCAATGGAGACCATTTCTTACTAAGGATGGAAGGTTGATCCAGGTGGATATCGATGGCCACCCACCTTTTCCAATTGGCTCAAAACAGTTTTCTAGCAATTTTGGTAAACTATTTTTAGCAGTTTTAAACTTTTGGGGCCATTTTGAGGGCCTAAATAAAGTTTTTTGGGGATTGAGCTTGTCAATGATAGCCAAAGACTTTGATTGAGCCCCCCTAAATTAATCTCCTCGATGATACCTTTCAAACGAGATATCGTTCGCCCCAAACAAAGATTGTATGCCAAAGTTATGCCCCCGGGAAGTTGATACACCAAACTACCCAAAATGGGGTCCACAAAATTATTGACTTTTTTTCTGGGATTAGGGTTTTGGATTTTCTTTATGATAAAAAGGCTTTTGGAGCCTCATTGTAAAATCATCTTCTTGTGAATGTGAGTAGCAGACACATCTCTTCTCAGAGATAAGATGCCACCATTCTAGCGAGTCTTTCACTCTGTATGTTTACACTCTTTGTACATTTTCGCTCATTAGTAGAAAATTGTGTATTACTGTATCTCTGTGTTTATGGTTGAATCTCTTATACATTTGTGTTATATTATTGGATATGTGATATATCTTTGTACATTGCTTTATTGTATTTTCGCTCTCATTTCGTGCTGAAAATAATCCAGATCACTTATTTTCCTATCATTCAAAGTTGGTTGTTCAAAAATATACTTCAGACCACTGTGGTCTATTCTTAATTCAAATCTCTTTCCCATGAGATAATGCCTCCACATATTCAATGCGTGAACAATTCCAGTAAGCTTCAATTCATGTGGCATATTTCCTCTCATGTTCTTTAAGCTTTATGGACTTATAACCAATGACATGTCCATTTTGAGTGAGGACTCCACCAAGTCCTTCCTTGCATGCATCTGTACATACCACAAAAATTTCATTTGGGTCAACAATATTTAAAATAGGCACACTAGTAAGTAATTCCTTCAACAAATTAAAGTTCTCTTCATGCTTATATGTTCATTCAAATTTAATTCCATTCTTTTGCAAAGAAGTGATGAGTTGAGAAATCTTAGAGAACCCTGCTATAAATCTTTTGTAGTAACTAGCTAACCACATAAGAGATCTGAATTCTAAAAAATTCATGGGTGTTGGCCATCCTCTAATGGCTTCAATCTTCTATGGATCCACCGCTATAACTTGTTCTTAAATAATGTGCCCCAAGTAATGGATTTGCTCTTGATAAAAATAACACTTACTAAGCTTGGCATACAACTGATTTTCCCTCAACACTTGCAATACATGTCTTAGGTGATGTTCATGCTCTTCCTCTGACTTAAAATAGACAAGTATTTCGTCCAGGAACACTATGACAAACTTATCCAAGTAATTTCTGAATATTCCATTCATTAAGTGCATAAAGACAGTTGGTGCATTGGACAATCCAAATGGCACCACTACAAATTCATAATCCCCATACCTAGTTCTAAAGGTTGTCTTATGGATGTCTTTTTCCTTGATTCTTACCTGATGGTATCTCGATCTCAAGTCTATATTGGAAAATATATTTTCCCCTCTTAGTTGATCAAAGAGGTCATCAATTTTGGGTAGAGTATACTTGTTCTTTATAGTGGACATATTCAGTTGTCGAAAGTCAATACACGGCCTCAAAGTTCCATCTTTCTTTTTTCCAAAGAGCATTAGTACTCCCCAAGGTGAAACACTTGGACGTATGTATCCTTTCTTCAACAATTCTTCCAACTGCATTTGTAATTATTTTAATTCTGGTGTAATCATTATGTAAGTTGTTTTTGATATCGGGGCAGCTCCTCGCACTAAATCAATAGAGAAATCTATCTCCCTTTTTGGTGGAAACCCTGGTATTTCTTGGAATGCATCTTCAAATTCTTGTAGTAACGAGAATTCTTCAAGGCTTGGCCCCTTTTTCGTTTCTAGCTCCTCCACATGGGCTGCATACAATTGACATCCTTTTATGAAACATCTCTTCAATTGTAAGGCTGAAATCTCCCTTATAGAGATGGGTTTTTGAACTCCTTTCACAGTGCTCTGCTTTCCTTCCTCATGAAGACATGTAAATGTCTTGTTATGACAATCTAGGAAAACATGATGCTTTTCCAACCAATCCATTCCAATTAGAATATCATAAGACCCCAATGGTATGATATTTAGATCAACACTAGTCTTCACACCATTAAAACTTTTAGAGACACCTCTGACCATATCATGGATTCTCCTTTTGGTTCCAGTGGCTAGCTGAACCAAAATTGATTTTCCAAGCTTAATTTTCTCCAAACATAATCTATCGACTATTTTAGGATCAATGTAACAATGAATTTCTTCTGAATCAATTAATATATCAACAGGATAATTAATGATCTTACCTTCCACCTCGATCATATTGGATTGGTACTCTACTTGTCGATCATCTAAGGCTGCATAAATCCTTCCCATGTATTCTACTATTGTAGATTCTTGTATGTTGTGCACGGTCTTCACTCTATCCTTTATGTGTGGGAAATCCTTGTACATGTGATCTTCTTTGCATCCCCAACATTGGATTGGTGGTCTTCCCCTTTTTCCCAAGGAGTCTTCTTTCTTGGATTCATCTTTAGCATACTGGTCTTGATGATTTTTATTAGGTTCCTTCCTGTTGAAAGGAGGTTTGAATCCATTCCTCCTCTGATAATACTTATCCTTCTTCTTATCCTTCCAAGACTTCTACATGGATTCTCTTCCATTTCCTTGCTCATACAGGTACTTATCCTTTCTGATGGTCTCAGTCAAAGTCCTAGGTTCATCATATTGAATCTTCTCTTTATATAAGGATGGCAGTCCACTCAAGAACCTTTGTACTTTCACCTTCTCATCTCTTATAAACCCCACATACTTTAGCAACCCCACTGACTTCTTTTCATACTCGTTCATGGTCATGCTTCCCAGCCCGAGTTCAAAGAACTCCTACATTTTATTTTCATAGAAATTATCTAAGAGGTACTCCTTTTGAAAATACTTCTTGAACTGCTTCCAAGTGATCATATTCTCATTAATATGCTCAACTTGCTTCAACTAATCCCATCACATTGCAGTTTTCTCATGTAAATGGTAGGTGGCAATTCTAGCCTCTAGGTTTGATGAATAGTTATGCAGTTGAAAATATCTCTTGAGTCCAAGCAACCATGCCTTTACATCATATTCCCTTTCTCTTTCACAATTAAAGGATGGTGGCTTAAGCTTCCTCAAATCTCCTTGCAAACTGTCTGATTCATGTCTTCTTCTTTGGTTCCTAACAGGAGACACCTCTAGACTACTTATGGAGTCTTTAGATGCATAAGACCTTCTCGTTGAGTAAGGAGGTGAGTGGTTTTTGTGAGTTCTGCTAACACTTCTTGAATAACCAACTTTCATGTGGCTATCTCTTCTTTCATGATGCCTTCCTTATTCCTCTTTTTTTTAGTTTGATCCACTCTTTGTTTTCCTCTGCAACTAATTTAAGCGCTCAATCACTTGAGAATTTATCTAATTATGTTCTCTCATCAACCTCTCATTGTCTACTTTGTAACTTTTCACTTCTATTTGCAGGCTCCTCACATTTTCTATCAATGTCTCTTGTTCCCCTCTGCCCTTGTGTCCATTGGATTTTGTCTCAATATTACCAACATTGATATTCTGACCCTTGGCCTCATTATCATGGTTGGAGGATCCCTCACCTTCTTCCATTTCTTGAATCTTCATTCTTATACTGAAATGATATGTTTACATCCCCTAATTCTACAAAATGTGCAAGTAACCATTTTGTTAGGGTTATTTAAAAAAAAAAATTGTCAAACAATGCTAGAAGTCATTTTTCATCTCAATTCATGAAGAAAAATATATATCAGTCTTCACAACATAACAGTTCCCTGTTATTTTCCTCGGAATCCTCTATCCCAATGGTTGAAAGATTACTTCAATTCGATGTCGAAGCTGAAATTTAGGGCTACCTAAAGGAAATTCCACTTTCATCTACACTCAAACCACACCCCCAGGTGACCACGGCTCAAAATCGCAGGATTAATCCTTCCTTAGCGCCTCGCTCTGTGTTCTTCCAGATGGTATATTGCACGAACAACATAACTGAGGGTTAGGTTACCTCCCAGACCCTTTTTACCTTATCATGAGACCGACGTTGGGACCAAGTCCTCCGAACTTCGGCCTTCGACTGTTCTCCATTGTCAACTTCCAAATTCCCATAGAGCTACACTTCGTCGAAGTCTTAACTAAATTTGTAGATTTTAACCTTGTACAATATTTACTGCAAACAAATTTTCAATAAAAGAATAGAAAATATACAATGGAAAATATGAACATTACACATAGATTTTTCCCCTCGAAACCCAAACCGGGAAAACCAACATATTTTATATTCATTCATAGTGTTACATTGTTTACAATACAATATACATATAGGATCCATCGACATCCAAAACCCTAACCCAATGACCTAGATTAGTCAACAACCATAACTCCTTAACCGAAAATAGAAAACCATCAACCAAAACCATGTGCCGAAAAATCACCCAAAATGTGACACATTTCTCGAGGAAAAAAAAAATCTCGGGGGCGCTACCTTCGAATCCCCGCGTGGGGGGATTTCGCCCCCCTATATGCCCAACACAATGTAGGCACTACTACACTTGTAAAGAATATAACACATACCCAACATTCTCCCACTTGTTGTTTTCTTTGCATACAGGGGGTTACATAATCAATAATCCAGGGCAACAATTCCCATGAATCCTCTACACCAAGAGAACTTCTTAGTGCTCAAAAATTTTGTTAATGAATCTGCAACATTGTTCAAAGTGTCCACCTTGATCATAAATACTTTATTTTCTTCGACCATGTCTCTCACAAAGTGATATTGAATATCAATATGCTTTGTCTTTGAATGATAAGTCAGGTTTTTCGCCAAAAAAATTGCACTCTAACTATCACAATCTATCCTTACAGCTTGTTGTACCAACCCAATACCTGAACACAATATTTGTAACCATATTTCTTCCTTACTTGCATGAGTGGTTGCCATGTATTCATATTTTGTAGTTGAAAGTGCCACTACAACCTTTCTTTTGCTCATCCAACTTATTTCTCCTCCAAATAGGTTAAACACATACCCACTTGTAGATCTCCTCCGATCCAGATCTTTAGCCCAGTATGCATCCAAAAATCCATGTATATCCACCATTCTTTCCAATCTCGGCCTTCCTTGGTAGCACAATCCATATCTAGCAGTGCCACGCAAATACCTGAAAACCCTTTTTATTGTTGTCCAATTCTCCTTCCCTGGTTTTGACATATACCTACTCAAAACTCTCACTTCATGTGCAATGTTCGGTCTAGTACAAACCATTTCATACATCAAACTACCAACTACACTTGCATATGGAACATGAGACATGTCCTCCTCCTTTTCCTATGTCTTGGGACACTGATCCACAGATAACTTTACACCAATAGGAATAGGAACCTTGACCGGTTTACATTACTACATATTAAATCTCTGCAATATTGTCTCAACATGTTTTCTCTAATTTAACCAGAGTTTCAACTTTTTCCGATCTCTTTTAATTTCCATGCCCAAAATGAAATTTGAAGCATAGAGATCCTTCATGTCAAATTTAGAGGACAACTGAATTTTCACATGCTGGATAATCTCCTTGTTGTTTCCTATTAGCAACATGTCATCCACATACAAGACCACACAATGACCCTCTTTGCTTCTTGTGATGCCAAGTCCCAGCATATAAGTATCAAAAATTTTGATACCACATCCTTGGTGATTGTTTTAAACCATACAGGGACTTTTTCATCTTGCATAACAACTCCTTTCCCTTCACAGCATAACTTTTCCAAATCCCCATGTAGGAATGTTGTCTTCACATCCATCTGTTCTACTTCAAAATCAGATGTAGTAGCAACAGATAACGGAAATATTATAGAGGTTAACTTGGCAACGGGAGAAAAAATGTCACCAAAATCAATTCCCTCAACCTGGGAATAACCCTTTGCTACTAACTGAGCTTTGTATTTCTCTAGTTTTCCTTTTGCATTCAACTTCTTTTTAAATACCCATTTGTTGCCAATGGGTTTTCTTCCATTCGACAACTCCACTAGATCCCAAGCCTCATTCTTATCCAAAGATGCCATTTCTTCATCCATGGCCCTTTTCCACAGATTTCCATCCTCTGAATCCACTGCCTCCCTAACAGTTCTAGAATCATCATCAGTAATAGACAAAGAAAAATTTGAACGGCAATCAGATGGAGTATACCTTTTCGGTAGCCTTCTTTCTCGAACTAGTCTCCTCAATACTGGAGAATGAGGATCTTCTTCTTCTGATTCATGCTATTTTGTAGAGTCTGACTCATCATCCTTTAAATCAAACTCTATTTTCTCTGGTTCTTCCTTACTTGGTAGGACTGCATGTTTAAAAATATCCTTCATTTATCTAAATACCACATCTCGGCTATACACTACCTTCTTAGTTTTTGGGTTCCAAAGCTTATAACCTTTGAGACCATATTTATATCCAATAAACATACACTTTTCAACCTTCTTATCTAGCTTACTAATGTTTTCCTTTGGAACATGAACATATGCATCACAGCCAAATACCTTGAGATGTGTGAGAGAAGTTTTCTTACCAGTCCATACCTCTTGTGGAGTCTTGTCATCTAGCGCTGATGAGGGTGATATGTTGACTAGGTAACATGCAATACCCACTGCCTCTGCCTATAATTCTTTTCCTAACCCAGCACCACTGAGCATGCACCTTTATTTTTCCATCAACATCGTGTTCATCATTTCTACAAATCCATTCTGCTGAGGTGTATATGGAGTAGTCTTCTTCCTTGATATACCGCACTTCTTACATAATTCTTCAAATTCATTCCTGCAGAACTCTCTGCCATTATCTGTCCTTGGCACCTTAATTATTTTCTCTGTTTGATTCTCAACAAGAGCCTTAAACTCCTTAAACCTTTCAAAGAATTCAGATTTCTACTGAGGAAAGATATCCAAGTATTCCTCAAGAATTCATCTATAAATGAGAAATAGTACACAGATTTTCCCAATGATGGGACCGATATAGGTCCAAAAACATCATTGTGAACTAGCTGTAAAATTCCTTCTTCCCTCGTTACACCAGAAGGGAATCTTACCTGATTCTGCTTTCCATATACACAATGTTCACAGAAATAAAAATCTAGAGATAAGTTAGACATACCTTCAACCATACATTTACCGTGTAGTAGTTGAAGACCCTTCTCTCCGATATGCCCTAGTATTTGATTCCATGGCATAACCTTTTCTCCAGAGACTGTAGGAGTTATTTCTTATTCAACTCCAATATCAGGAACAATGGAACTATTACACCCATCACTAATAGTGCTTCCTTGCATCTTATACAGAGTTCCAAATGGAACTCCCTTCAACAAAACCATTGCTCCTCGAAACATCTTGCATGTTTCCTTTTCAAATATTTTTTTTACCCCTGCATCATCCATTTTTCTTACAGAAATCAAATTTATGGCCAAACCTGGGATGTGCAGAACACTAGGCAGTGTTCTAATCCCTCCATATATGAGCCTCAACTTGACTTTTCCTCGTCTTATGATTCTGGTTGTCGAATCATCACCTAAGAAAAAATTACCTCCATCATACCTTTCATATTCGTAGAACCACTCTCTGTGGGGATTCATATGAAAGGATGCACCATAGTCAATAAAAAATGCCTCGTGATATGCATGTGTACTTGAAGAATCCAAGTACACATCCCCTCCTTCTTCCTTGGAGGTCTTTTCTTCTTTAGAAGGATATTCTTCAGAACCCTTCTTTTTCTCAACTTTGGATCTACATTGCTTCTTGTAGTTCCCTTCTTTTCCACATATCCAACATACCTTTACAAACTTTTCGGGATATTTATATCTACCCTTAGACTTAGATATCCCACTCAAGAACTTAAATATGTTTATTTCCTGGGAACGTCCTCTTGCAAATAATGTGTCTGTGATATGTCCTTCCATATTCTTTCGTCTCATCTCTTATGACAAAAAGGATGATACCACTTCATCAAACTTCAAGGCAGTTGTATTACTACCTATGGCCACAACTAGACTATCCCACAAGTCTGGTAAAGAACACAGTAAATTGATACATTTATCTTGATCTGAAATTTTAATCTCAACAGATACTAACTGACTTACCACAGTATTGAAGGTGTTCAAATGCTCTGCCACTGAGTCTCCATCTCTCATCCTCAGGTTATACGGCTTCTTTCTCAGGAATAATTTATTTAATAGGAACTTAGACTGATACAACTTCCCCAAGTTATCCCATAAATCCTTGGTTGTAGCTTCCTCTGACACATTTAGTAATACTGAATCTGAGAGACACAATCGGATTGTGCTCTTTGCCTTCCGATACAACTTTTTCTAGTCATTTGTTGAAGTTCTTGTAGGTGCAGTACATGGATCTACCGTGATCCATTGATCTCTGTCCACCAACAAATATTCCATCTTGAGCTTCCACAGCTCAAAACCTTTCCCATTAAACTTCTCAATCTCCATTTTCAAATTGCTCGCCATTTCTTTTCACTTGAAAAATTAGAATGACAGATCTCCCACTATAACAAGGCTTATCACAGTCTCGAGCCAAACCCTTGACTACAAAGGCATCTCCCTAAAGCCAACAAATATCTAATACCAAATGTAGATTTTTACCTTTGTATAATATTTACTGCAAACAGATTTTCAGTAAAAGAACAGAAAAGATACAATGAAAAATACAAACATTACACAGATATTTTTCCCCTAGAAACCCAAACCGGGAAAACTAACATATTCTATATTCATTCATAATGTTACATTTCTTACAATACAATAAACATATAGGAGAAAATGGCATCCAAAACCCTAACCCAATGACCTGGATTAGTCAACAACCCTAATTCCTTAACTGGAATAGAAAACCATCGGCAAAAACCATGTGCTGAAAAACTGCCCAAAAATGCGACACGTATCCTGAGGAAAAAAAAAAATCTTGGGAGTGTTGCCCCTACACCCCCATCAAACCCCCATGCATTCTTGACGCAACGCAGACACTCCTACACATGCAAATAATATAACACATACCCAACAAACTCTACCAACAAAAGTAGGACAGTTGATGCTTGATCTCCCGTTGAATGGACAACCTCTCCCCTAGCTGGAGGCTTCAACGTAAATCAATGGTTGTGACTTAATCAAACATTGAGATGGATGGCTCTCAGCCAATTCAAAAATGATGTGCTCTGGGGCTCCAGGACATTCAATTCTCGTGTCTCTCGATTCCCCCAAAGTGATAATCCTCTGAAGTACTTACCTTGCTCCTCCTACTTGATCCAAGAGTCGAGAGAGGTCCTGAAGGGATATTAGATCGATGGTCTACATGCCTTCATGACTTCGGGATTCGGTATTTCTCACAGACAGAAACTTGGACACCCCCGGAGTCACATATTGTTGGAGGCGACATGGCACGCTGACTCACCTAGGGTGACGTGGACCCATGGCATGTGTTCCATGTGTCACTAAAAAATGGACAGATCGGGGTCCAAAAGGTACCAAATCCAGGTGACACGTGCCCCCACATGACACCCCTTCCACGTGGAATAAGCCACTTCATCAACCACATGGACGATCCACAATCATTGCTCCAGATTCGACGGTCTGTGTGACCTCGCGGCTTTACACTTTCATGCATTCGACACTTCGGGGCTTCGACGCTTCAGGATTTTTCTTTGAAACATACTTAGTATTCGTTGGAGTAGTAAAGTTACAAAGCCTAAACTTCTCTACCCTTCTACCACTACTAGATCTGATGGAGTGCAACATTCCCAAATTCCTTCCCTCGATCTAACGATCGACGAGAATTCTGGAACTTTGGTGCTCCGGGCTATAACAATTCATCGAAGTTTTAAAATCTCGGAATGAAAACTTTCGAAGTGGTCAATATCGAGTGATCATGATCAACAACGGATATCGCTCTGCGCCTCCCATCAGATCGGATGGCTGACTGGACTTTGCAACTACGGCCTTCGGCAATTCAGGCTCAACCTGCCTACCAAGATCGTCGAAGTGGTGCAATTCCAAAGTTCTTCCTTTCATTCTTGGCTTTGATTAATGACTGACGATTGATCAACCCGATCCAACAGTTGGGACTTAATTATTACCTTGCCTCCTATTTTTCTCCATCAGACGACCCTTGTTCACTTGCCTTCCGATCCGAAAATCCAGATCTCCCTTGATCCCACAGTGGTGATCATTCTTGAATTCAAAAGGAACCGTCACGATCCTTTGATCCCTTACAAAGGGTCTTTGATGTTTCGTCTTCTGCGTGATCTCTGCAATGCCATTTCTCCTAAGCTTCATGATTTCAAGTTCATAATCAATCTCAACCACGAGACTCTAGCTAACAGATCCGGTCCATACCGACCCAATGTTTCAACCTGTGGATTTGATAGCAATCTTTAACATACTCAAAAACTCACAGGCTGGGCTACGCCACTTAATCTGATTGCAACACACCCAACCACCCGCAGGCGAGGTACACTGCAGTCCAGGGACTCACTTCATAGTGACTTATCTCAAATCAAATCACTTCTAAGATAATTAAGAGACATGAAAACCACATTCATGCCACAACATAAACTAATTCATGCACAAAAATAACCAACAAGCATGCATATTCTCAATTAAAAAGATAATTAAATACACAATAGAATAAATCATACACAGGAAAATAACCATAACAGAGAGCACTTATCTTTTTTGAAAACAAGAAACCAATTGGTTGCATACCAAGGATGTTCCGCCCAATTGTAGACATTGTTGTTCCAAGTCTCAACAACAATGTCACCCCCGAGCCAGGGCTATGAATCCACAAGGATGGTTCCAGAGTGTCACTCGGATTCCCAAACTAGTCAACACGCAATATCTCATAGGCTTCTCAGCACCCACAACAATCCAAAGTACACCAGCTCTCTTCTACCCAGGTTACACAACCCAACAGAATAGACCCTCTTCTCTGCCACGCAGTCCCTCAGGTTGTCCATCTCCTTCTAGGGCTCTAGTGCAGTTGGTCCATAATATCCATGTTGGGACTCTCAGGACTCGCATCTATGAGAAAAACTAAGCACAGACCAAAGCATCTCAGACATGCAGGTCTTGATTCCTAGCTGGAATACACCAACAGTCTTTACAGCCAACAACCATGGCTCATCTCCAACAATTTGTTTTCCTTTCCCAAGCCAAGACATCAATGAGGAAAGATGAGTGGGTGAGCGAATGTATGAATCTAAGAGTGAGCGAAATGGTAAGACGATTTATTGAACAATGAGTGAGTGAGTGAATGAGAGAAGAAAAATAAACCAGCAGAAGAACCCCCACCCCATACCAAATATGGGTTTATGTAAATATTGGAAATAAAGAACCACATGGCCTCCCTCCCAGGAAGCTCATGTTACAGATATTCTCCATTAAAAAAAATGGGTAATTAAAAATATAAAATAAATACGCAGCTCCTCAATCCCCCTCTCTTGTGGAATCATATCCCCCCTATAACTCTTGTCATTGTTCGTCTAGCAGCCAATGATGTATTTATTATTAATAATGATCACAACATTACATCCCCTAGGCACACTATCATGTTTTAATTGTTTGGGCACTCCGGCCTCTCATCAATTAACAAATACATTATTTAATACAAGGCTCAAAGCCCGGGGTGTTACAAAAAGTTATTAATATTTACATTTCTCTTTATGGGTTGATTTTAAAGGTTTATTTTAGTATTTTTAATTAAGTATTTTTTTTTAAGTTAATAAAATTGTTTGCACTTTGACTTTTAAAGAGGAGAGGAGATAAGATTTGAATTTTAAAGAGGAGAGGACATAATATTTTATAACATGTACAAGTAATTTTAATATTTTGTAGTAGTAGTTTAGAGTAAAAATTAATTAAACATTCTTTATCATCAAATGTAAATTAGTTTTTTGTTTTTTCTTTGTTTAGATTGATGCTTCATTGTGCAAGGAAGCTACTTGGCTACATCTTAGTGATAACTAATTAATATGAAGCTTGACAATGCAAAAAGAAATGTCATTGTGAAACAATGTATATGAGTAGGAGAGAGGATAACTGAAAGTAAATTACCTCAACCAAAACTGAAATTTGAGGTGTTATAGGATTTTTTTTGGATTTTAAACATATTTAATGGTTATACATGTATCGTAAACTAATTTTTTGATTTTCTTAAAAAATTTCACTGTCAATTTTTGTGACTCTTCACCGTTAAACCATGAGAGGCATTGGTCACTATTAAATCATCACAAATCAATTTCATCCATGACCTCAAAACCACCACCAAGCACATAAATGGCAATAACATTGATGTAAAAAAAAAAAGTTGAGAAGATAAAACTTGATAGAAGGAACGAAAGAATGAATCAATAAGTAATGCCAACAAGAGCACCCACCAACCATATCCTGTGACAATTATGTTAGCTTCTCAAACAAATTTATAATTAATTCAACAAATAGGGGTATATCTATTGTTGATTACTTGAATATAATGCACTATATTAGAAGGAAATGAACTCCACTCTTAATTCATGCCACTATACTACACGCAGAGAATCAGAAAGGACTATAAAATATTTTGAAAAGAGGTCCTATGACTAGGAACTTCAAATTCCTTTATATATGCCCTAGTACAAAGTGCATAATGGACATGTTAACACCATCATAAAAAGAATTCAAGGTTATCGAGAAGTCATTAGCGAGGATTTTATTCGTTATTCTGTAACAACCCTAGTTAAATAACTAATTGTCAAAATTAAATAATTGTTTAAGGTTTATTAAGTTTAATTAATTAAATAATTAGTTGTCCTAATGTGTATTAATTAATTAATTATTATTTATTA
>JZKD02S1092455.1:179350-212184 GCA_000966675.3 Picea glauca | reverse complement strand
GGGCGTGTATTTCGAAATAAATAAATGGAGTAGGAAGAATATTTTTCTGAGGTTGATAAGGAGTTTTGAAAAATGTTCCTTAATATGATAGCTATGGTGAAGTAATTGTGGGAAGACCAAGAAAAATGAAGAGAAACTCCTCATCAAAATGAAGTTGTTCCATCGGGAACATTGGTAAAAGTTGAAGGAGAAGGTGGAGGTGAAGAACCTCCAGAGCCTCCTTCACCCCCATCATCATCATAATCATATCCTTCTAATGGAAGTGAACATTCTTCTCATAAGAAGAAGCCTTCTAAGAAGTAATCTCATTTTCATGATCATGATTTTCCTTTATTAAAGTTAGATGTAAAATTTGATTTGTCGATTTATAATGGAGAATTAAATGCAGAAAGTTGGATAACTGGATCAAACAGATTGAAGTATATTGTAGTCTACAGAAAATCATGGATGACATTACAAAGATACAATTGGCTACTCTTTGTCTGGGTGGCATAGCTTTGATATGGTGGGAGAGTAAGACACAAACTGAACTCATCCAACAGGGTAAAATAATTTCTTCTTGGGATGATTTTACTGTTGCATTAAGAAAACAATTTTATCCATTAGCTTATATGCAAACAACAATAATTGATTGGAAACATCTAAGACAAGGAAAAGGGCCAAAATTTTCAAGTATATACACAAGAATTTAAGAAGAAAGCATTTTCTTTAGGAATTCCATTATATATTCATGAAACTCTTCTAAAATATATTGGTGGTATGCAATCATATCTTTGACATAATATATGTATGTTTAATCCTACTAATATTCACGAAGTGTTAGTACAAGCTAATCATCTTGAAGCTAACAAGGGAAAGCATGCGTTTGAGGATAAGAATCCACATAAATTCGAGAAGCAGTCGAAGGGAAAAGGGAAGAGTAAGAAGTCAGCTACAGTGAAGAAAGTTGAAGAGAAGCCTACATGTTATCACTGCAAGAAGAATTGAAATGAGGAGGCAAAGTGTTGTAATTTGCATCCAGAGTTGCTACCAAAGAAGTTTCAGAACAAGGAGAAACAAAAGACTATTGCAACAGCTCAGCAATATTTGGGATTAGAATCGGGAGATGAAATTAAAATCACAACAATGGGAAGCAAAGGTATATCTACTGCTAGTTATAGTTCTTCAATTCAATCTTCTAAATTTGAAAGTGTTCTTAATCAAAAGAAATGAAGTGAGATTTTTCATATAAGGGTCATAGAGAAGCATACAAAGATAGATACTTTGTTTGACTGTGGATCTAAAGTTAATTTAATTTCTAAAGCAATTGTAAAGAATTTGGGTTTAAAGACCACACCTCATGTGAAACTATATACATTGGGTTGGATGTGTGACGGTGCTAAGTTGCAAGTAACTAAGCAGTGTAAAATCAAATTTGCAATTACTTCCAAGTTTATTGATGATGTTGAGTTGGAAGTATTGCCACTTGAAATTTTTGGTATTGTCTTGGATAGTCCATACTTATATGATAGGAAAGTCATATTCTATCATTAAGAGAACAAGAATCAACTCTTCAAAGACAAGATTGAATATATTGTTAGAGCTCACCATATTAAATCTAATGTTTCGTTAGTGACCATAGGACAAATGAAGAGACTTGTAAGTGCTAGTAAATATTTTGTTCTCATGATGGTGAAGCAAAAACAAGAATATATATCAACACTTTTTCAGGTTGTGATCCAAGTCATAAGTAGGAATTGGTAAAGATTATTTCTAACTATGATGATATATTTTAGGAACCTATAGGGTTTCCTCCTGAGAGGGGATTTGAACATAAAATTTATTTGTAGCAGGATGCTCCTCTTCCTAATATTTGTATGTACAAGTAATCAGTGATAGAGAGTGAAGGTATAAAGAAGCAAGTTTAGGAGTAGCTTGATAAGGGGATCATAAGGTTGAGTTCCTCTCTGTGTAGATCTCCTATTTTTTGGGTTTCAAAGAAAGACGATACATGGAGGATGTGTATTGAATTTCAGGCACTAAACAAAATCATGGTAAAGAACCAATATCCTATTCCTAGAATTGATGATTTATGGGATCAGTTGAAAAAATGTTGTCTATTTCACTAAGTTAGATTTGAGAAGTGGTTACCATCAAATTAGAATTGCAGAAAGTGATGTGTGGAAAACTACTTTCAAGAAAAAATAGGGATTGTTTGAATGGTTGGTTATGCCATTTTGTTTATGCAATGCACCTACGACATTTATGAGGGTAATGAATGATGTATTCAACCATTTTATACATGATTTTGTCATTGTCTACTTAGATAATATTTTGGTCTTTACTCAAACATGGGAATATCATGTAATACATGTTGGGAAAGTATTTGAACTTTTGAAAAGGGACAAGATGTATGTAAATATGTCTAAATGTGAATTTGGTAAAACCTCTCTAGTGTACTTGGGTTATATTGGAGGGAATGGTCATTTGAAGATAGATCCCTCTAAGGTGGAAGTCATCGTGAATTATCTCAAACCAAACACTACCACAGAAATCAGGAGCTTCTTAGCGGTAGTACTGTACTGGAGGAAATTCATTACTAATTTCTATTTCATAGAAGATCCTTTGCATGCATTAACAAGTGAGAAACAGGTATTTCAATGGGGACGTAAGCAACAAAAATCCTTCAAGTCATCGAAAGAGAAAATAAGTATTGCACCAGTTTTGGCTCTGTCAAATCTGTATCAACCATTTGAAATACAAACCGATGCAAGTGGATATGCCATGGGAGCAGTCTTTATGCAACGAGGTAAACTTATTTGTTACCATTCTGAAACTTTTCTTCAAGAAGTAATTAACTATCCAACATATGATAAGGAATTGTATGCTTTGGTATGAAGTGTCAAAAAGTGGAAGCATTACTTAATTGGGAAGGAAACAATAATTCACACGGATCATCAACCCTTACAGTATTTGCAATCGCAAACCAAGCTACAACAATCACGACACTTTAGATGGGTGGGTTTCTTACAAAAATTTCATTTGGTGATTAAGTATAAGAAGGGAATTCTTAACAAGATTGTGGATATGTTATCAAGACCAATAGTCAATGCATCTACAATACTAGGAAATAATTATTTAGCTCATGAAATTTTTTTTGAACAATATGTTATAGATGATGAATTTAAAGATGTTTATGAAGCTCTCAATCATGACAATCAAAATGAAGAATCAGATTATCATGTGCACAATAATTTATTGTGTCTTCTTGGAAATCTTTGTATACCCAAGGATGAAAGAGAAAATGTAATCAAGGAATCCCATACATCTCTCATTCATGTTCACTTTAGGGTAGGAAAGACAGTAGCACAATTGCAAAGATATTTTTTTTGGCCTCGAATGATTGAAACCATTTCCAAGTATGTAAAAGGGTGTGTTTTGTGTGCCATAAGTAAGCCTATCAATAGAAAGTTCGGGTTATATACACCACTTCTAGTACCTTCTCAACCATGGGAAAGTGTGTCCATGGATTTTGTGGGAAGTTTGTCGATGTCTAGAACAGGTCATGATTACTTATATTTCACAGTGGATAGGTTCAGTAAGATGTGTATCTTAATTCCTTGTAAGAAGCAAGTCACAGTTGAACAAACAACATAGTTGTTCTTTAATAATATTTGGGTTCATTTTGGGTTGCCTACATCTATTGTATTTGATCGAGACTCTCAGTTCTTGGGGAAGTTTTGGTCTAGTTTTTTGGAGTTAATGGATACTAAGTTAAAGAAGAGAAATTATTTTCATCCACAGATAAATGGACGTACAAAGGTGGTGAATAGGACAGTGGTACATTTGCTTCAAGGTATTGCAGTAAACATCCTAATTCATGGGATCAAGAGTTGCACTATGTACAACATGCTTATAATCGTGCCATGCATTCTTCTACTTAGAGATATCCTTTTGAAACATGTTTGGGATACTTGCCTAAATCACCTATGGATTTTTCTTTCGGGGAAACAAGTAAATTGGATGGAGAAGATGATGTCAACAAAGATAAGAAGTTCATTCATGGGATCTAGCACGTACATCATGCAGTATATGAGAAATTGGAGAAGATCCAAGCCAAGTACAAGGTAATGCATGATAAGCATCGGGTTGATCATAAGTTCCAAGTTGGTGATCAGGTGTGGTTACATATCATAAAAAATATAATGCAGGGTGAAGGTAAAAATCTCAAACCAATCTGGTATGGTCCATTTGAGATTTTGGAGAAGATTGTTTCTAATGTTTTTCATTTAAATTTGTCATCTTATATGAAAATGTATCCAATGGTGAATGTTGATAATTTGAAACTTTATGAGCCTCTAATAATTATGGATAAAGATGAAGGTGTTAAGGTTCCGATAGTTGATGATTTTGCTCCTGAGTATTTAGAGGAGCTACAGGAAGATGTGATCCCTGACAAAATAATCAAGACTTCATGAAAAGGTGATGTGGACTATCTACGAGTTGGTATTAAAGGGGTACATCCAATCAAAGCAATATGGATAGATATCGGGAAAGTGAGGGAGCTTTATCCTCACTTAGTTGTTGATTAATACAAACTTTTGGTGGTCCAAAAGGCTTCTAGTGGGGAGGACTGATCTAGGTGGATCTAAGAATTCTAAAACAATGGAAGTCTCCAATGATGATGAAAATGACTCCATTTTATAGTGATCGATGAGATATTTCCAACACAACTTGAACGGGCTCAAACAGACGTCATATGAGAAAGATATGGCCTTTTAAAGTTTTGGAAAAAATAGGGGAAAAAGGACAAAAGATTGATGCCATGTGGCATCACTAGGAGGATGATGTGTGGCACTATATGGATTCCACATGGAATTACTGGAAGAATGACACATGGAAGTATGTTAGGATGACATGTGGAAGTATGACATGTGACAACTAGCAGTATGGACGAAACGCGACATGTACGGTGCTAACATGGCAGGTATGGTGGTGACGTGGCATGCTGACAAGAAAGTGAATGTACATGCTAGGTGGTAGTGATTTGTACCAATCAGAGGCTACCACGTGGAATCATCTGATTAGATAATGTTGACTTAAGGGTCATCAAAATTTGTTAAGGCTCCATGGAATCAAACCCGAGACCTCCAAAGTAAAAAACCAATGGACTAAACATTGGGCCAATGGTCACAATTGAATATGCCAACATGAATTATTTATTTAAATCAATTATTATAACAATACACAAAAGGGGAAGCGAGGTCCGTAGGTTTAACCTCACAACCTCCACTCCAATATTCCAATGCTCTGACCGTTGCACCAACAACACACTTTGTTAAATCCTACCAATGAATCTATATTTAAGTTTGGATAACGCGCCAAGCAGGAATATCGCAGGTCAGGTGGGATTCAACCCCCCAAAATCTAGTATATAAACTTATCCATCCAACCATTTGGACAACATTGTTTTGTGTGCCAAGGAACTCTGCTATTTTGGTTTTGATGTTGTATTTGTGCCATTGAGAGTTTTTAGAAACATATAGAGTGTTTATAGTCAAAAGTTTCAGTTTTCCAAGACGAAGTTGATTATGACAGTTACAATTGGTCTTGTGCAACATATCAGAAGGTCATGTTAGAAACAAGTTCAAGTTTTTATTGTATCAAGAATTTTTAGCATTAATAGAGCAGTCTCTCATTTGGAAGCAGACCCGAAAACATAATCGAAGATGGGTGAACTCCGTTATCAACTTGTGTAATGTGCCTTGTTATTTGATATTTCTATCTCTCTCAATTTTTAGTATTTTTATTCTCGCAATGTATTTATCAGTGAATGGTATTTTAGATAAGTAAAGGGATTCATATGTTAAATTTGCAAATAGTCATAACGATCATAATTTTCAAATCAAGTTGGATGTTAATGTGTTTAAGAACTAATTTGACATCTAAGGATTTTCATATCACCATCACCATTGCGCCTGGTGTTGAGACCTAAGTCTACACCCCTGTCCCTTCTCTCTCTTTTCCATATACCTTCATAAAACTCATTCATCCTTTGGTTGGTCAAGTCAGTTTCCCTTTGCTAAATGACTTGGTTTTCATCATTATATTTCTTGATTGATTCTTTGCACAAATTGTTTATGTTTTCTTGAAGGATAATTGCATGTCGTCATTTTGTTTGAAAATACTTGTCATCATGTTTATCACTAATTGAGCAAGCAACATGTCGACCAAGTATTTTGTATGCACAGGGAACATCTGTGGACAAAAGGAAACAATTCAGAGCAGTCAATTCCAAGCTCAGATTGTGAGAACAAACAGATTAAATTTGCAATGGTGGAGATCCAATAGGCCACTCAGATCAACGGCTCTCATACATTCAGAGTTCTAGAAAGGAATGAGGTTTAACCGAAGAGTTATACAAACTTCACTCTGTGACTTTGGCGTTTGGGCGTCTGAGCTCGTCCTTGTTTAAGTCTCATGAGCCCTGAAGTGTCGGAGCCCCAAAGCACTAGAGCCTTGAACTGCCATGTCATATCCGAGAGATCATCCATCCAAGATATTTTAGTTTAGATCAAGCATAGATCATCGAAGCCCCGAAGTACCGGAGCCCCGAAATGTTGACATGTCACTCTACGAGATCAGCCATCCAGGAGATCTTCACACTTAACACTCAAAAGCTCTCGAATGTCAAAAGGTCAGAGCCCCAAAGTGTTGAAGCCTCCAAACTACCAAGTCCCAAAGTTCCATGTCACTCTGCTAGTTCATTCCTCTAGGAGTTATATATACTTTGTGTTTGAAATCCCCCGAACCCCGAAGTGCTAGAGACACATAGAGCTCATCTATGTTGACACATAGCACTCATCTATGTCAACACATAGCATTCATCCTTGGTGACACATGGAATCCATCGATCGCTGACACGTGGCACTCATTTCAAGCATTTTCAGCATGCCATTTGCCCCATTCCAGGTGACACATGTCACCCTTCTTTTCATGAGAAGTCATCGATCGTGACATCATAATTGTCACATCACTCTAGGGAAATTTTCTCCGGAATATTTTGATCGAGAGTTAACACAGTTTCCAAAAGTGTTGAAGGTCGAAGGCTGAAGTCCCAAAGTGTCTGAGTTCCTTTCACGAAGGTCCTTCCTCAAGACGACATGTGGCACATGCCACCTAGAAATTGGTTCTGATGATGACACGTGGTATTCATTTAAGGAATTTCTTGTACAACATCTGCTCCATTCCATGTGGCATGTGTCATCCTTCTTTCTGTGACACATCAACAATTCACATCATGTCGCCACATCATATCCGGAAGGTTGTCACTCCCAAAAATTCTCAAGCTCTGCATTCGAAAGCTCCCAAACGATGAAGTGTTGAAGTCATTGTTTGTAGTGTTGGGTTGCCACGTCATCTCTGGGAGATTTCTATCAATATCAGGCGCAGTCTCCTGAAGTCCTAAACCCTGAAGAGTCAGAGTCCCAAAATCTTGAAATATTTAATGATTAAAGTATTAATCTCAGGTTAATTATCATAAGAGGTGGTTAATGACTCCACGAGTCCAGGCCTCCGGGAGATATGAATACTTTGCATTCAATAACTCTCGAACGTTGAATTTTTGAAGTGGCGTATCTCCGTTAATGGCATATTTTTAAGTTTGAAAAAGGTGCCAAACCAGGGAACGTCGAGCCAATCCACGTCATCAAATTGTTCATATGGCACTAGTTTGGCGATAGCCAACAGGTACAAAACAGAATTACCAGAATCTGGACCCTGCAACGCCACAACCAGAGAACTCGAGAAGCTATAATCTAGACTACAGAAAGAATATCAGAGACTTCGGGAAAACACCAGATGACTTGCTTCTTTCCTCCAGGAGATAAGTTGGGGAAAAACACTGCCAACACATTCAATTATCTCCAGTGGCCTCCAACAGCATGCATGCATGCCAATTCTCAATACAGAACTCATTTTTGTCACTCCTAGTCATTTTCTTTCAAATCTCATTTTTCTTCAGCATAGCATCAATCTATTTTCATTACTAGTAGCAGTTTCTAGTTGTTCAATTGCAAAAATCTTCTAAATTCAGGCATAATAAGTGGTCTTTTATGTGTGATAAGAACCACTCCTCTTTGATTAAGTCAAGCTCAGAATATACATTAATATACTCCAACTGTGTGTTTTAGTTAAGTTAATAAGTTGTTTTACAGCCGATGTGTAGAGCTAAGCCTCAGTTCCACACTGGTCAAGGGCCTCTACATATTTGATAAATAGGCATTCTCTGTATGTGAGAAGGATTCTGTTTTTTGGAGAAGAAGATCAATACAACAACTGGTTGGACATGTTCTATACATGTATTAAATCTCTCTACCTAGTGAATATATTATTGATGACAGTGTGTTTTGTCCAAATTCGTATGTGTTTCTCTTATCTTGAATATAGTTTTGATTTGTGCAAAGTACATTTATTTTCCTTAAGCTATTGTATAACTTGTCTTTATTAATATGAAACCTGTGAGAACAACTATGCTTTGATGAAGATTTTTCTTTTATTTCAACCTATGGGAGTAACTGTGTTTTTGGTACATGTTTAATGCCTTTAAATAATATTTTAAGACTTGAACTTCTAGCAGCAGATTGTTCATTGAATGGTTTGTTGTTTTCCTTTGTTTCTTACCTTTATTGTCTCACTTGTCTATCCTTAGTGTACCACCAACCAAGGAGGACACTCATCTATGTCATTTTTCCAACCCAACCATGCTCATGTCTTGGTAACCAACCCTCTAGCTTACCCATAAAACAAAAAAACCAATCATTCATAACGTGAGGTGGCCTAGCTCTACCCTTTAGAAGTCAGGTGCAGACTTTAGGACCAACATCTTCTAGTGTTGTTTCCAGGGAATGGAGTAATGAAATATCTTTCTCTGGTAGAATGACAACTATTAGATCTGACCTTTTATGGTGAACAAAGATCAGACAATTTCAAACTCCCATATTTCACCTGGCGAATCCACTAAGTAAACTTCACTAAAGTAATATCGGATCCTAGAAAATGACTCAAGAAATCCAAATATGAGCACATCAAAAAAACTAAGGCTCGTCCCAACCCTGAGAAGGACAGAATGATCTCTGAGCAAGAAAGGAAACTAAGAAAATCCACCTTAGCTCAGAGATATATCTCTCCCCCCAAGGGTAAAGCTACACCTAAAGAATCTACTTTTATCCATTTTCAAAAGCAGCTTGAATTTGCTAGCTCCAAGAATCAAAATTCCAAGGAATCTCAGACATATTCAACTCGTACCTCTACTTCATCATCCAGTCTATTATCCACCCCTGTATCTTCAATCAATCTTCAGATTTATATTGCCCAAGCAATGGCTGCTAACAGGATGAATTCCATAATTATTGCCAGATATGGACCCCTAGTTCTACATGTAGGCTTACATGCACTCCCAGCCACATATTACATGAAATATTTACCAAGATATAATGGGGAAGGGTATGTCACAGCTAAGGAACATCTGGTAGCCTTCTACAGCTTTGCAGACAACTTTAACATTGACTATGCATATGTGTGGATGAGGTTGTTTGTACAAAGCCTTGATGGGGAGGTAAGAAAATGGTGTTGGGGCCTCCCTCTAGCCTCCATTGCAAATATTGATGCATTAGATGAAGATTTTATAAAGCAATGGGGAGATAGAAGGGATTATCTGTATTACATCACTGAGTTTAGGACCCCGAAGAGAAAGAATGGTGAGTCTATTTTATACTTCACCAAGAGATTCAACAAGATGTATGGTAGGATCCTAGATGAGATAAAACAAACCGATGCCTCTACCAAGATCACTTGTGAAAATGAATTTGCTACAAAATTATCTCTTTTGTTGAGGGAGAGAAGATCCACCACCTTGTTTTCCATGCAAGCAGCAACCATTGAGGTTGAATCCAACATCTTGGCATCAGACAGGTTAAAGACTAGATCTAAAAAGGACAAGAAGAAACAGAGAGAGGATTCCCTTGCCTCCTCTAACTAAGCCACATCTGATCCTAAAATTGATGAAATGACCAAAACGTTGAATGATTTGACATACAAAATAACTAACCTAAAATGGGAATCTAAACAACCAAACATATCTTTTCAAGGGGTTGGGAACAGAAATCCAAACTAGTTTAGAAGGTCGAATAATACCCCGCGGATAATGTAGAGAGAAAGGAATAATGTTGATGACCAAAGAGTAGTACCTCCTTTCCAAAACAATCAGATTGAGGATATGGATGCAGAAAGTGATGTTGTGGATGATGTTGTTGTACTTTTCAAAGAAACAAATTTTTACACCAGTCACTTAACGCAACAAGATTATGAGGTAGCATAACTGTCAAATATTTTTGATGTTGATATAGTGGAAGAAGGGGTTATTCAAGGCCAGCCCCAAAAGACATATGACTTGAGGCCTAGAACAGGTGCTCCCAAAGCCACCACCTCTGATCAAAACAGAAAAATAGAAGTTCCTCCCAAGCCAAATCCAAGCAAGGGTGCATAAGCTAAAGCTCACCAGCCTCCTCCATTTAAACTTGTTGTCCCTGAAGTAAAGGAAATTGATAGGCCACAAGCATCTTTCATCCTAGAGAATGAGTTGAGAAAGATCAAGATCCATGTACCACTGTCAGAATTGTTGAAAAATAAGGCTTTCAAATAATCCATTATGAAGGTTCTATAGCCGCCTACTTTTGTTGTAACGTCTTATGTAATTAGTCTGCAGGATGAGAACCCATCCATTACTATGGGCCCACACATTGAGGATGGCTCTGATGCTTTTCCACCATTCTACATATCTCTAAATGTCCATGACAAGATCCTACATAACGGTCTCATGGACTTAGGTGCCTCACACAAATATCATGCCTAAGGTTTTAATGGAGGAACTAGGTCTAGAGATCACCAAGCCCTATCAAGAACTTTACTCCTTTGACTCCAAAAAATTCAAATGGTTGGGGTTAATAAAAGATCTGGTGGTTTCTTTGGAAAAATTACCCATGAAGATTATAGTGATGGACATCATGGTGGCTGACATTCCCCCACATTTGGTATGCTTTTTTCCATGACGTGGGCCAAGAAGGTTGGAGGATCATTACAAATGGACCTCACATATGCCACCATCCATGTTTTCGGGGGAGAACACAGGAGGATATACAGGGAGGTCAGATTGGACTATATCATCAGTGACCATCATTATCCTAATAATCACCCAATGTATGTTGTTGAGGAAGACATTGGCTCATCTGTTTTACATCTAAATGATGAGGAACCAGAAATTACAGTCATCCAATGCAAAGATTAGTCACTGACAGATTAGAAAAACAAAGTGTGGAAGAGGTATTTCGATGGCTCTTCATCAAAAGAAGGTTATGGGGATGGTATAGTCCTCATTTCCCCTGTGCAGGAGGTTATAACGCTCTCTTATAAGCTGGAATTCGAGACTACTAACAATATAGCCGAGTATGAAACTTAGGGTGCTTGGAATGAGGGCTACCAAAGACATGGTCGTTGAAAGTTTGGCATTTTTTAGTGATTCTGAGTTAATCATGAATCAAGTCAAAAACATTTATCAAGCTAGACAACAGAGGCTCAAACAATAACGGAATGAGGTGTGGGAACTGGTTGACAACTTATTTCTAGCATTTAATATCTCCTTCATTCCTAGAGAGGAAAATCAGAAGGCAGATTCTTTGGCATTGGCTGCCAACACCTTCAGACCTCCCATTGGCCCAAATATCAAGTATCAAGTGGAAGTTAGACATAGGACAACCAGACTAGAAAACATAAAGCACTGGAAAGTCTTTAGCAATTATTTGGAACTACAAATATTTCTACAGACCATTGATGATCCAGATGGATATTGGTGGCCACCCACCTTTTCCAACTGGCTCAAAACAGTTTTCTGGCAATTTTGGTAATTTACTATTTTTAGTAGTTTTTAACTTCCGGGGCCATTTTGAGGGCCTAAATGACGGTTTTTCAAGATCGAGCTTCTCAATGATATTCAAAGGCTCTGATTGAGCACCCAAAATGAATCGCCTTGACGATATCTTTCCAACGATCTATCGTGCCCAAACAGAGATCGTATGCCAAAGTTACGCCCCGGGGAAGTTGACACACCAAACTACCCAAAATGGGGTCCATAAAACTATTAGATTTTCATCTTTCAGGGTTAGGATTTTGGATTTTATTTATGATAAAAAAATGCCTTTGGAGCCTCATTGTAAAATCATCTTCTTGTGAATGCGAGTAGCAGACACATCTCTTCTCAGAGATAAGCTGCCACCATTCTAGCAAGTCTTTCACCCTGTATTTTTACAGTCTTTGTACATTTTCACTCATTAATAGAAAATTGTGTATTATTGTATCTATGTGTTTATGGTTGCATCTTTGATACATTTTTGTTATATTATTGGATATATTAGATATTTGTGTACATTTCTTTATTATATCTCCACTCTCATTTCGTGCCAAAAATAATCTGGATCAGTGGTATTAGAGCAGGCTGCTCTTGATCGTTTTTTTCAGTGCATGTCCTCGACGAGGTCCAAGTATGGAAAGTTGGGTCTCGAGCTTGTCTCTCTTGAAGACAATCATTCTTGCATGCCCAAGAAACCCTCCATGGTAGAAGAAAGGAAAAATGATGGAGTAGACGATTCTATCAATCTGTTGCTTGAGCAATCTCTCACACGACAGAGGGACGAAATGATGGAGAATTTTTCCCACATCCTTCAACGTCCGTCGATAGCAACAGGCGCATCTTCACCAAACAACCACTTTGGAAGAACCTCTCCTTTCAAGGTACATGTTAATTTTGATATTCCCGTATTTGAAGGTAATATAGATGCGAATGCACTAGACAAATGGTTAAATCTGTTAGAAGTTTATTTCTCTATTCTTTTTCAACAGGGAAAAGATCACCTTCGCACTCCTTAAATCTCTTCCCCATGTCAAACATTGGTGGGAAACTTACTGGGAGCAAAGTTCCATAGAAGAGTCTGGGATATATGAGGTTGATCCCACTTGGGATTTTTTTGTGGATGCAGTAAAGGAACAATATTACCATGTTGGCAACTATGAGGAGCAGTATATGAGATGGACCACACTGCAACAAGAGAGGGGACAAGAATTTAAGGAGTTCACCATACCGTCCATACCTTTCACACCAAGTTGGGTATCAAAGACTCCGAACAACATTTGGTTCTGAAATACCATGGGGCTCTACACAAATACATCCAAACTGAAATGGATTTTTTGGACATCTCATCACTCTGTGCTTCTTATCGATATATTGTTAAAATCGAGTAGAAATTTAAGCACCAGAACAAATGGAAATTCAGGCATGCAAATCCGCAACAACCAAAGTATGATAAAAATGACCCTATCAAACAGTCTCCCAAAAACCAATCCAAGCCACAGGAAAAGAAGCATCACGGGAAGATGAAGAAGGACACCGGAAAATGGTGTGATTTCCACAAAATCCCCTGGCACAACACCGATGAATGTCACTCAAAACATTCATCGATGGTTGAAATCAAAGACAAGGAGATAAACCCTGATTCAGAATCTGATTCAGAAAATACCGACAGAAAAAAAATCATCGACGCGGACCCCATTGCTATTGTCGCAACCGCAACAACTCAACCAGAAGAACCAACAGATCCTGAAAAGGGGGAGTGTCTTTTTCATTCATATATGTGGGTGAAGGGGACCCGGCTGCATTTTATTGTTGATAGGGGAATCCATAAGAACCTCGTCTCAGCAAAGGTCGTCAAACAGTTGGGATTGTCGACAACACCACACCCACAACCATACAACATCAGGTGGCTTTTCCATGGATAAGATCTCTATGTCATCCAGAAGTGTCGATTGTCATACGGCATCCATCCCTTCAAAAATGAGGTATTATGTGATGTTTCCACACTGGATGTCTGTGATGTTCTCTTGGGCCAGCGATATATGTGGAAGCGCCATGCTATCTATGAGTCTTGACCCCGTAGTGTCATTGTTACTATGGGGGGTCATCTCTATAGGATATCAGAGGTGGTTCCAACTACTATCCCAACTAAACAATGTCGCAAGGTAGTATCTCATACTACAAAATTTAGCTTCTTCACAATCTGTTCAAAAGGTGAACAGAAGGATATTGCAACCACTACATCTTTGGCCCAAGAACCTTCTATCCAACAGAAGCAGGTCGAAAAGACTGCAAAAAAGAACAAATGTTCCTTCTGCACATAGACATCTCATGTATCCATACTGGTTAAAAAGTTCCAACACTTTTAGCCACAGGTTCGTGACAAACTTCAAAAAGCTAAGCAGTGTAACTTCTCCAATAAGGAAAGTAGCTCATCAAGATGCAGATTCAACAAACTCTTTTCCCTCTCCCTCGGGCACTCAAAACAATGGATTCCATTGCTTCCTAAGGAGTGAGGATTTATCCAAGTGGATATCAATAGCCACCCACCTTTTCCAACTAGCTCAAAACAGTTTTCTAGCAATTTTGGTAATTTACTATTTTTAGCAGTTTTTAACTTTCAGGGCCATTTTGAGGGCCTAAATGAAGGTTTTTCAATATAGAGCTTCTCAATGATATTCAAAGTCTTTTATTGAGCCCCTGAAATTAATATCCTCTATAATACCTTTCCAATGAGCTATCATTCTCCCAAAACGAATATTGTATGCCAAAGTTACGCCCCTGGGAAGTTGATACACCAAACTACTCAAAACGGGGTCCAAAAAATTGTTGTCTTTTCTTATTCTGGGGTTAGGGTTTTGGATTTTCTTTATGATAAAAAAGGACTTTGGAGCCTCATTATAAAATCATCTTCTTGTGAATGCGAGTAGCGGACACATCTCTTCTCAAAGATAAGATGCCACCATTCTAGTGAGTCTTTCACTTTGTATTTTTACAGTCTTTGTACATTTCGCTCATTAATAGAAAATTGTGTATTATTGTATCTCTGTGTTTATGGTTGCATCTCTGATACATTTATGTTATATTATTGGATATCTGAGATATCTCTGTACATTTCTTTATTATATCTCTTCTCTCATTTCATGCCGAAAATAATCCAGATCAATTGAAGAATTCTCCAGTATCTCAATAGATCAAGAGGGTGAAGATGACGAATCAGAAAATCAGCAAACATCGCAGTTGTTGAACAAATTGGTGGGCCACAACATTGTGGCACTCAAAACAAACCACATCCCCAAGGTTCTAGTTACACTAGAAAGGTTATTTGACAATCATGATGTCTCCAGAGGAGCTTCCATAAAAAAAAAAAAAAAAAAAGTGATGGACTGCAACATTGGAACTGCTGAAAAAAAACAAAATATTCAAATTTCTCAAGGCACTGTCTCCAAAAAAAAAATACAAGTATGTAGACCTGATGAAAAATTTCGTTGATATTTCTTCATGGTTGTATGAGGATTTGGAGACATTTTACACTGACATCATCTAGCACAAGATCCATTTGAAGGATGGCTCTAAGCCATTCAAACATAAGATCAGACAATTTAATCCCATGTTGATGTCCATAATTGAAAAAGATATGAAAAGAATGCTTGATTCCAGAATTATTTTTCCCTTGAGGTACTCATATTGGGTGGCCAACTTGGTACCTATGAGGAAAAAGAGTGGGGAAATGCTCTTGTGTGTGGATTCTGAAATCTCGACAAGTGTTCCTTAAAAGACAACTACCCCCTGCCCAAGATGGACCATATTTTGCAAAGGGTAGTAGGTTCCCACAGAATTTCCTTGCTGGACAGATACTCTGGTTATAACCAGATAGCAGTATGTGAAGAAGACAAAGAAAAAACAACATTTACCACCCCATGGGGTACATTCATGTATGACAAGATGCCCTTTGGGTTGATGAACGCAGGGGCCACCTTTCAAAGGGATATGGGTGTAGCCTTTGTGGGTGAGAAAGAAAAATTTATGGTTATATATTTGGATGACATCGCCATTTTCTCCAAATCAAATGATGAACATTTACATTACCTTGAGTAGATCTTCCGAAAATGCAGAAGGTATGGGATTTCTATGAATCCCAAGATGTCCCACTTTGTTATGCCAGAAGGTAAACTCCTAGGCCACATCATATCAGTGGGAGGTATAAAAATAGAACCTAAGAGAGTGGAGGCCATTTAGGAAATTGCAATCCCCATGAACAAGAACTCTATTTAGTCTTTTATAGGCAGAATAAAAATTTTAAGGCGCGTTGTGCCAAACTTTGCTGAAATCGTAAGGCATATCACCAACATGTTGAAGAAAGATGTTGTTATCAAGTGGTCACAAGAGGAAAAAGAAAAATTCCAAAGGATCAAACAAGATTTGTTTGAGACCTTTGTATTAGTCAGCCATGACTATGCCAAAGATTTCTTTATTTTTTCTTTCACCTTCGAGGAAACCATTGTTGTCGTTCTACTACAAAAGAATCAAGAAGGGCATCAACAACCCATAGTCTTTTTCAGAAAATCCCTTCGAGATGTTGAGATGAAGTATGACATTCTAGAAAAGCAGGCATATGCATCAGTCAAAGCATTGAAATCCTTCAGGGTGTATGTGTTACAGTCTAGCATAACAACCTATGTTCCTAGCAGCAGTGTCAAAGAGATTTTGGTCCAGCCAGACAGTGAAGGGAAAAGAGGGAAATGGATTGTTAAATTTCTAGAATATGACATGCACATAAATCCCACCAAGTTGATTAAAGGGCAGGGACTTGCCAAGTTATTATCATAATCAAATTGTAAGGCACTGGAATTGCATCAAGCCTTCACCCAATCCAATGCACCCATGACACAATCTGGACAAGACAGCATGGAGGTATTTGAAAACTACTCTTCTTCACCTTGGTACAAATATATTGTTTACTTTTTGCAGCATCTAGAATGTCCACCAGATCTAAAGAAGACAAGGGTCAGGTATCTCAAATTAAAAGCTATAAAATTATGCATTTTAAATCAAAACATGTACTAGAGAGATCATGTTGGCATCCTATTAAGATTTCTTGATGAAAATGAAGCTAAACAAGTCACAACAAATATGCACAGGGGGGTTTTTGGAGGACACCAACATTGGAAAGATACAACCCTCAACATCCTAAGGGTAGGGTACTATTGGCCCACCCTTTTCTCGGATGTATTTACTATAGTAAGGGCATCCAATGAATTTCAAACGTTTGCATGCAAATAGAAATTACTCTCACTGCCCCTAAAACCTATCACTACCATTGGCCACTTTCACCAATGGGGATTATATTTCATAGGTGAGATAAATACACCCTCCAATGGGCAGCACAAGTGGATTCTCACCGCCACTGACTAATTTACCAAATGGATCGAGGTTGTGCCCACCAGGAATGCTACTAACAAGGTGATTATGAATTTTTGGAAACCGATATCTTTGTCAGGTTTGGCTGCCCTAGAAATCTTATAACAATCAATGCCCAGGAATTTAAGTCCAAAGCCATGATTGACTTATGTGGAAACCATAACATTTCCTTGACCCATTCCATGCCCTATTATCCTCAAGGGAATGGGTTGGCTAAGTCATCAAACAAGACTCTCATTAGGATCATCGAGAAATTGTGGACTGGAAAAAATAAATCCTGGGACTCTAAACTCAAGTATGTCTTGTGGGCCAACAGGATCAGCACCAAGAGATCCTTGGGAACATCGCCATTTCAATTGGTCTATGGGTTAGATGTTGTCTTCCCTAATCAACTTGGTCTGCCAGTTCTGAAATTCCTACAGGAAGAAATGGAGGATCCAAATGACATCCAGAGGAGAATCTTTCAGATTATAGAGGTTCAACAACAGAGAGAAGCATTGAATCAGATAACTGGGGCATACCAAAGAAAAATAAGTCAGTTTTTGACAAGAAAACAAGGAAGGAGATCTTTCAAGAAGGATACCTAATCTTGAGGTGGGATGCTAGAAGGGAAGAAAATTCTAATCATGGTAAGTTCGATAACCTCTGGTTTGGTCCTTTTAAGGTGGTTGAGGTTCTGGACAATAATATATTCGTTCTGCACAATCTAGATGATACTAAGATTTTTGGAGGCCTGGTAAATGGGAGATTCCTAAAACACTATTTTTCTTGAAAGACTGAGGGTAGGTCCCTCTTGTACCATAGATGCTTTTCTTTTTCCTTTTTGATTAGTTAGTTTGTGTGTGAATAAAGACTCCATATCCCAAAAAAGGCACTTGGGTGTGTTAGTGTTGTTGGTTTGATCTTCTTTTCGAGGACAGGAAAAAATTGGTGCCATCTCTATATATGGTTTAATAATTTTAATTGGAAGACGGATAAAACATTAGCAGGGGTGCTAAATTAGTGGGGTCACCCATATCGCAGATTGCAAAAACTAATTGACGGCTCACACCTCATTGTGGAAATAAAAAGCGCCCAAACGTTAATCTCCTAGAGTGGTTCCGCAATTGAAACCATGGTATAGGTTGTGAAGCACGTGGAAATTGGTGGTTGATTGTGGAAGTCGAAGAAGTATGAATCCAAACCACCCTCAACAACCTCTGCAATCACGTGCTAATATCACGTCTAAGGTCCCATCCGAGAGTTGCACGTCACAACAAAACTTGACGTCAAGCTAAATCATCAAAGGAAAAGTCATGAGAACCTTGCTTGCACTAATGAAAGTCTTAGTTGGTTCCAACAAACTAGGAGGTTTGAAGAATATGGCACAATCATCTGAGAAGTCCAGGGAAAAAAACATGGTGTACAAGCTATAACAAGAAAACCTTGTGCCAAACTCATTAATAAGCCGAGGTCAAATGTGAAGAGTAGGTTGAACCCTATTTTAAAGAATTTGGTTATAAATGTAGATGAAAATGAATCAGAGGATGAAGATAGTGCACATGTATGTAGAATAAGATATACATGGATGACAGACATAAACAGAGGTAAGTTACAACAAGTGGGAGCGAGGTTTTGAGAGGTAATGCACCTGATCTACTGTTCTTAGCACCTCACGGGGAAGTGTTATCCCCAGTTGAAGCCAATGTTGAGACCTAAGTCTACACCCATGTCCCTTCTCTCTCTTTTTCATATACCTTCATAAAATCATTCATCTTTTTGTTGGTCAATTGAGTTTCCCATTGCTAAATGACTTGGTTTTCATCATTATCTTTCTTGATTGATTCTTTGCAAAAATTAATTCTATTTTCTTGAAGGATAATTGCATGTCGTGATTTGGTTTGAAAATACTTGTCATCATGTTTATCACTAATTGAGCAAGCATCGGGTCGACCAAGTCTTTTGTATGCACAGTGAACACCCATGGACAAAACGCAGCAATTCAGAGCAGTCAATTTCAGGCTCAGATTGTGAGAATATATGGGTTAAAATTGAAACGGTGGAGATCCAACATGTCTCTCATACATTTAGAGTTCCAGAAAGGCCTAAGGTTTAACTGCAGAGTTATAGAAACTTCACTCCATGAATTCGGTGTTTGAGCGTCTAAGCTCATCCTTTTTTAAGTCTCACAAGCCCCGAAGTGTCGGAGCCCTAAACTACCATGGCATATCCAAGATATCATCCATTCAGGAGGTTTTAGTTCAGATCAAGCATTGATCACCAAAGCCCTGAAGTTCCAGAGCCCCAAAGTACTGGAGCCCCAAAATTTTGATACATCACTGCAAGATAATCCATCTGGGACATATTCACACTTATCACTCAAAAGCTCCTAAATGATCAAATGTTTGAGCCCCGGAGTGTTGAATCCTATGAACTACCAAGTCTCGAAGCGTCACGTCACTCTGCTTGTCTGGTCCTCTAGGAGTTATATATACTTTGCGTTTGAAAGCCCCCAAACCCCAAAGAGTCGGAGACACGTATCGCTCATCTATGCTGACACGTAGCGCTCATCTATGTTGAAACGTAGAATTCATTCTTGGTGACACGTGGCATCCAATGGTCATCGACATGAGGCACTCATTTCGAGCATTTTCAACATGCCATTTTCCCCATTCCAGGTGACACGTGTCACCCTTCTTTTCATGACACGTCATTGGTCGTGACTTCGCATCCACCACGTCACTCTGGGGAAATTTCCTCCGGGATATTTTGATAGAGAGTTAACATAGTTTCCAAAAGTGTCAAAGATCGAAGTCCCGAAGTGCCTAAGTTCCTTTCATGCAGGTCCTTCCTCAATATGACATGTGTCACATGCCACCTGGAAATCGGTCCAGATGATGACACATGGCGTTTGTTTCAGGAAATTCTTGTACAACATCTACTCCATTTCTGGTGACATGTGTCATCCTTCTTTTTGTGACACATCAAAAATTCACATCACACCGCCACGTCAGATCTGGAAGGTTGTCACTCTGAAATATTCTCAAGCTCTACATTCGAAATATCCCAAACAATGAAGTGCAAAAGTCATTGTTTGTAGTGTTAGGATGCCACGTCAACTCCATGAGATTGTCCTCCAAGAGATTTCTATCAAGATCAGGTGTAGTCTCTCGAAGTCTCGAACCCTGAAGAGACAGAGTCCCAAACTCTCGAAATATTTAATGATTAAACTCTTAATCTCGGGTTAATTAACATAAGAGGCAATTAATGACTCTGTGAGTCTAGGCCTCTGGGAGATATGAATCATTTTCATTCAAGAACTCTCGAACGTCGAATTTCTGAAGTGGTGTATCTCCATTAATGGCATATTTTGAAGTTTTAAAAAGGTGCCAAACCAGGGAACGATGAGCGAGTCCACGTCATCAGATTTCTCATCTGGAAGTAGTTCAACGATAGCCAACAGGTACAGAACAGAAGTTCCATAATCCATACACTGCAACGCCACAAACAGGGAACGTGAGAATATATAATACGGACTACAGAAACAATATCAGAGACTCCGAGAAAATGCCAGATGAATTACTTCTTTCCTCCAGGAGGTAAGTTGGGGAAAAACACTGCCAACACATTCAGTTATCTCCAATGGCCTCCAATAGCACGCATGCATGCCAGTTCTCAATACAGAACTCAGTTCTGTCACTCCTAGTCATTTTTTGTCGAATCTCAGTTTGCTTCAGCATAACATTAGTATATTTTCATTACTAGTAGCAGTTTCTAGTTGTTCAATTGCAAAACTCTTTTAAATTCAGGCATAATAAGTGGTATTTTATGTGTGATAAGAACCACTCCTCTTTGATTAAGTCAAGCTCAGAGTATACATCAATATACTCCAGCAGTGTGTTTTAGTTAAGATAATATGTTGTTTTACAGCCGATGTATAGAGCTAAGCCTCAGTTCCACACTGGTTGAGGGCCTCTACATCTTTGATAAATAGGCATTCTTTGTATGTGAGAAGGGTTCGGTTTTGGGAGAATAAGATCAATAAAACAATTGGTTGGACCTATTCTGTACATGGATTAAATCTCTCTACCTAATTAATATATTATTGATGATAGTGTGTTTTTGTCCAAATTCGTATGTGTTTCTCTTATCTTGAACACAGTTTTGATTTATGTAAAGTACATTTATTTTCCTTCAGCTATTGTATAACTTGTATTTATTAATATTCAACCTGTGAGAACAACTATGCTTTGATTAATATTGTTTTTTTATTGCAACCTGTGAGAACAACTATGCTTTTATTAATATTGTTTTTTTATTGCAACATGTGGGAGTAATTGTGTTTTTGGTACATGTTTAATGCCTTTAAATGATATTTTAAGACTTAAAATTCTAGAAGCAGATTTTTCATTGAATGGTTTGTTGTTTTCCTTTGTTTCTTACCTTTATTGTCTCACTTGTTTGTCCTTATTGTACCACCATCCAAGGAGGGCCCTCGTCTATGTCATTTTTCCAACCCAACCACGCTCATGTCTTGGTAAACCAACCCTCTAAGTGAAAAATAAATCAAAAAACCAATCATTCATAATGTGAGGTGGCCTAGCTCTGCCCTTTAACAGTCAGGTGAAGACTTTAGGACCAACACTTGGTGCAAAATACAACACGTGAGGCTAATCATGCAAAAAATATAACACATACCCAACAAAAATGGCTTACATATGAATTAGTTTTAGTCCATGATTCTTCTAGTGTTATAATTTTTTAAAACCTTTGTGGGATTGCAATTTACTATGTAATTTGAACAGTTGTTGGCTTTCACCCAATAATGAAGACTTGATCCCTTAGATTGGATGATACAAATAGCCATTTCTTTTAATGTGTGATACTTTCTCTCAACAACAACATTTTGTTGTGGTGTCTATGGAGCAGTGTGTTGCATTTGAATTCTCTATGCAATGTAGTAACTTGTAAATTTATTGTTCACATATTCACCTCTAGTATATGTTCTTAACCTTTAAAGTTGATATCGAGATTTTTTTTCTACAAGGGCCTTGTAAACCTAAAACATATCAATAAATTCACTCTTGAGTTTTAAGAAGTAAACCCAAGTGTGTCTAGAGAACTCATAAATGAAAATTAAGAAGTACTTTCACCTTAATAAATAAGGAGAAGAAAGTGGACCACACAAATCATTGTGAACAAGCTACAAAGGGGTCGCAACATGTCAAGAGGAACGTTTGTCAAAATTGTCCCAATGATGTTTACCGAGAACACAACCAACAAAAACACCATCTTTGCAAGAAATGAGAGGAAGACCGATCACCATATTTTGATTACATAGTTGTTGCAATGAACAATTGTTTAAATGACCAAACTACTCATGCCAAAGTTTTCTCAAGTCATCCTTATGAGAAATAAAACTGATGGAAAATATAATGACCCAAAGTTGTCAAATTTGTACAACCTCGTAATACCTTCAACATTTCCATTTGCTAAGGCATGCTTAGGATCTTCCTAAATCCCTGATTACAACTTGGTGAGGTAAAAACTCTACAGTTTTACCTTCACTTGAATAAGTGATCTGATATACTTGTTATCCCCAAATCCTAGGGATAACTAAGGATATGATGTCTCAAGGCCCTTAGGTTGCAAACATGGAGTACGAAGATACATATTGACCAGTTGTGTCCAGTTTCACAGATAGGGGACCGCCCCACCTCCACTATTCCAGGTTCATCACAACGGTATCCACCACATCAGCTGGATTCTGGAAGACATTGGGTCTTTCTCCATGAGGTACAAGTTAGTTATTATGGTAAGTGTCATTTCAATATTTGAGTAATTTGATTTTGATTCATTTTAAACTGCTTTTGATTATGTAACATCTACTTGGACATTTTGCTCTTTGCCCTGTTTCACTTTGGTGGTTGACATTGTGCCCTAGTAAGTGGGTCACCCTTGAGGATAGTTTTGCTACTAGGAGTTCCTCTTGATGAGACATTGTTCCATTCTCAACCATGCTTGTCACTTTCCACACTTCATCCCCTCATCTCCTTTCCTTTTGTGATTTTCGGGTGTACTGACCCAAGAAGGGGTTGTCCCTCATTTCATGGGAAGAAGGGGTTGAAGGCCCAAAGGCTTGTAGATGGAAAGAGATAAAAGATAAATATGAAACTTCTAGATTCTCACCTAGGGATATCGAGGACAATGAAACTTATCTCATAAGAAACTGATGGGACCCTTGAAAAATAACTAATACAAAATGCCAACCAAGAAGGAGCATGTGTGAGAATTGTTTTGAATGCTTAGGTAGAAGCCCCACACATGTTTTCAACTTGCGGAAGCATGATGTGACCAGGGTAGAATCAAGGTGGGCATCGTTTTTCATGCTTAGGTAGAATCCCCACCTTGGCTTCAACCTGGAAACATTTTAAAAGAGTAAAAGGCAATAAATGGGCTTGGAAAAAGGTTGCATTGAAAATGAAGGTGCAACACACCCTCTACAAAGGCACCCATAAATGATACAATACACTCCCTTGTATGTCATGAACTTCATGCCCAAGAGTCTTTCCTCCATCCATGTCACTTCATTCACATGACTTAGAGAAAGGTCCACTCAGGAAACACTCGTAAACATGAGGTATGATTCACCCAATAGGTCTTGTAAACCCTCCCATACCTAAACTTGGAAAATTACATAGGGTCTTTGAGCACTTGTTTACTTTGATGAGGTAGTTTTTTATGCACATGCTTAGGTGGATATTTTATTGAATTGACTTAATTATCATGATGCATTTGACTTGAAATCCTTAGAGGGTGTATTCATTGTCTTTGCAGGACCTTGCTTGGTTGACATATTTAAAGGAACAACCATAGCTTGGGCTTCCATGGGGCTTGGAGCCCATGGGTTGGATACCATGGCCCACACCAGATGATGATGATTTCCTTTGGAGGCCTGAGAAGACATAGTAGAGGACCTAACCCAACCATTTTCTAGCCCAACAACTTGCTTCTGAGGCCAAAATGTCATACAAATAGGGCCTGACGTCACTCTAGGGCTAGGCTCTTGGTGGTGAAGGGACACTTGGCACGTTTTGATGGAAAGGACTTGGATTGAAGGAAGAAACCCTAGCGCATGAAAAGGATTCCCTAGAGGGCCCAACAACTACCTCTTTCTCCTTCAATGACTTACTGAAAGTTCCAAGACATCACCCTCTAGAGGGATGACATCACTTTAGGGTTTCTACTATGCAATTTTCAAATTTTAATTTTAATTTATCTTGTAAAGGGGAAAAGTAAGGGTTATTGTCCCCTTACTTTGTGGTGTATCCTAAGTTTTGTGGGAAAACTCTTGTTAGATGTTTCTTTTATAAATAGAGATCATTTATATCTCGTTTTATCATAGCTCTCCCATTGTGAGAAGACTATATTGGCTAAAATTTGCACCCATATTGGGAAATTATCTTGATCTCTCTTGGTTACATTCTCTTGCTATGGTTTTTCTTTGCTATTGGTGTAAGAAGTTATGTGCACTATTTCTTGGAGTACATTTCTTGATTTATGGTGGATATTGTTTGGTTAAAGGAGTTTATCTTGTTTTGTGCTTGGACTAGGTAAGGAAAATATCTTGTTGCTTATTTTTCTTGGTACAATTATAATATGCTAAGATTCTTGGGAAGTATTAGTGCATACAACCCCACTAAGACCATCATTTTGTCTTAAATTAATGCATTGCATAAAGGAATACTAGGAGGAGTAAAAGGGTTTACACCCCCCTAAGGTTTTTCCTATTTAATGTTAGCTTTCCTTGGGGAGTAAAAGGGATTACACCCCCAGGGAGATAACTCTATTAAATAATTAATTTTAAAGACTCCATAACCCAATAGCTAAAGGCACTAGTCTCTTGCATTGGAGAAATAAAATTGCATTGGAATACATAAAAACACAAGATATTGGAATTGTTTGAGTTGGAAACTTTTTTGCATGATAAGAGCTTGTCAAGGCCTCTAAGGCATCTTGATTGGCTTGGTCTTCTTTGAACTATAACTCACTAAAAGATATAATCATTAGGGATGCAGAAAATCATTATTTTACTTACTTATAACTCACATTTCCACCATCAGAATTTGTTAAAAGTTTACCGATGTAATCTACTAGTCCTAACTCATCTTTTGGGTGGACCTTTTGCAAGTTTTGGTGGCTGATTTTTATGCTATAACAACTTGTTTTCTACAGCCATAAGGCTTCAATTATATCTCTGCAATAATTGTTTATAACAGCCTTACATTGATGCTAAATTTTTGTGCTTTTATACTTGAGTTGTACTAGTGTTTACTAGCTTATCTCTTGCATCATTAACATGACTTTTAGCATCTTATCTAGCAGCTTTATTAATTGTTTACGCAGGTACTCAAAGACTTGGTAACCTTAAACTACTTCTGAGACATGTCATTAAATCCATCTTTCACTTAGAAAATTGACCTATAGGGGAATTCAATTCATCATCTCACTCTCCATCTCATTTCCCCCTAAGGTCACCCAGGATTCCCCCCTTGAGGTGATCACTTCATCTCTAAAGTGGCAGGAATACCTATATGAGGTGACAGTGGGTAGTTATTCTACCAGTTGTCGTCATCTTGTGGTTTGGGTTGGGCTTTTCCCAACCTACAATTTGTGCGATAACAATACTGATAAAAGGTTGCAAGAAAGAATTGGAACACATAATACATCATTGAAATTACCATTATCTATCTGAATTATACCAGTCCTTACAACACTTAGAGATCTATCATCACCAATAGATATTTGTTTGGTGTTACATTCATTAAGAATAGAAAAAATGGCTTTATCCTTAGCCATATGATAAGATGCTCTAGAATCAATAAGTCACTCATCAGAAGAAGAAGTATAGGTTGCATTGAAAGAGAAACCAAAAGTAGAAATTCCATGCCCATGAGAAGATGATTTAGAAGAAGAAGAATCAAGATTGATGTTGTGTTTCTTCATTGTTGCTTCTAAGGCTTACATCTTTTTAAAACATTTGGACTCCATATGACCATCTCATCCAAAAAAATTGCAATGTTTGTCAGTGTTATTACTTTTCGATGTTGTTCCTTTTACACAATTGGGAGTAGAAGTTGGTTGAGAGGGTTTAGGACCCTTGTTTTGCTTGTTTTTGTTGCAAGGATGTTGCTTCTTTGGATGCTTGGATTTATATTTATGTTGGGCCACTAAGGCTTTGTTATATTTACTTTTCTTGTTTATTAGACTAAGTTGCAAGAGCTTATCTTACTTCTTACTCTCTAATAAGAGAATCACAAAAAGACTCAAGAGTGGGATCTTGGTAAGTACCCCCTAGAGTTTCTCTTGTGACATAAAAGGTAGATACATAGAGAGAGTATGCACTACCAAGCTTAGCAATAATAACATATATGAATCGGTCATTCCCCATATCTATTTTACAATATTTAAGCAACAAACTAAGTGTTTTGAGCTTAGATAAATAATATTTAATGCAAGGAAAATCATTAGGACTTAAAGTCATCGAGCAGTTTTCAATTTGGTGGACTTGAATCACATTGTGTTCACCAAATAAGACTTTTGTCTTAGCCCAGGCTTCACCTAGGTCATCAATTCCTTGAAGGTGAAACTGTAAGTCACGAGAGATAGGTGTTCCAATTAATCCACATGCTTCATCATTTTTAAATCTCATTTCGCTTTCCTTTTGGCATCAATGGGGGATTGTTCTTTTCCCAAGGTAATCTGGTACAATCATTTACTTCTTAGTACATCCTCCATATGGGATTTTCATGAGAAATAGTTGGTAATGGTAAGCAAAAGATCACCTGGGAGAAGCCATATTAAATATGCAAATAATATGAATTCAAAAGTTGAAATTGACTATTTGAATAGAAATATGTCGAAAAAATAGGTTGTTTAAAAAAAAACACTGAAAACGGACTTAGGATGTAAAAGTTGTCATTTTTAAAAAAGGCATAAGAAGTATCCAAAGCACCACATGATAGGTAGAAGTTGTTCCATGTGGTGATGGATGCACAATGAAGTGGCCAAATAAAAAAAAATCCATTCCTTCTCTAGCTTTTGCATATCAATTCACTTATGAAGTGACCCACTTTTATAGAATAAGGGGAGATCACTTTTAAAATGAAGTTACTTTATAAATTAAAGGTGCATGCAAAAAGTAACAAAAAAAAATATGAAAGTTACTTTATAATGATTCAATTTTATAACTTAAGTAAATGCACTTTACAATAAAATAATGAGAAAACTCAAGTCTGCGTAAGTTTTTTCAAAAAAAAGCAGAGACAACTCAAGACCTCTTATTAAATACAGCAATTTTTCAGCCAAGTGAGTTAGGATTTATGCTCAAAAACTTAACATGGTTCAAGGAAACTAAATAATGTTTAATAATAAAACAAGGAGGGGGTTACGATGGAAGGTGCAGAATCTCGGTTCCATTTTTACATGCCAGCCTGTAAACGAAAATGATGAATAAGACCTGGTCCCTCGAGGCATGGATGAATAAACTATAAGACTGAATTCCAACCAAAATTTGTGAAGCATGGAAGAGGATGAATGCAATGGTAAGCGTGTTGAGAAACTCAAGGCATGCTACCTTGGACATGGGTGGGGAGTGCAACCCAACGCATCGGGTAAGACCTATCTCCCAGTTTTATTTTTTCCATAAATTTTGACTCTGAGCTCCATTTTGTGTGCTCCTTATACCATTGGAAAGGTCTCATCAATATATACAACTTCCTAGTTATAGTTTTCAATGGATTCTTCACCTTGTGTCCCATATTTTCAAGTTTATATAATGGTGTAATGTCAACAGCCCAGGAACCTGATAACACAACATTTAAATGGGGATGTCAGTGAAATCACCATCAAAGGGACCATAGATCAAATTCAAGGAAATAGACTTGAACTTCTCACTTATCTTCCAATTAAATTCTATATGTGTAAATGCACATTTTTAAAGTATATTGTGAATTTTTATATTGGCAACTTATTTATTTCAGGATAAATAACACCCAGGTACCAACACCGTGAGAGGATCATACACAAGAATATGAATACATAGTGGGTGAGGGAGCGGACTACAGAGACACATATGTTATCCATCAAGACAAGGAAGATACACTAGTATACAACAGTGTCTCAACAAATGTTCTCTACAACAAAGGATGAAATGCCAACACATGAGCAACGGTCAGCAAACAAGAATCAAGCTCAAATGGAAAAGGATGAAATACAGTTCTCATGGCAGGTAAGTCTCAGGCATAGGTGAAATAGAGACCCATAGTGTCCAAATTATTCACCACATTATATGAGGCAAACTAGGGCCAAAACTTATGATGGCCCACCAACACTAAAAGACAAATTCCAAATGTGAATGTATATGATGTAGGAAATATTAAATTTTGAACATTTATATTGTTAGTATTCCCTCATCATTCCATAGAGGATAGGGACAAAAAGTTTGCAAATAAAAGGTTAAGAGTCAGGAAGGCAAAAGGCCAATAGTCAGGGTAAATTTCAATAAATAGGGGGGTTGTACTTGAATTTGTGGCTGTCTCTTTGAGCTTTCATGTACTATTGCTTAAACTTTAATGAGGAGAAGCCTTTTTGGCCAAGATATTTTCTAGAGAACTCGGATTCTTGCGTTGCACTTGTTGTGGATTGTTTAGCTACCTTAAATCAACACTGGAGTTGTGTAATAATGTATCTCACAATGTATACTATTCTCATATGTGGTTGTTGCATTTTTATTTCTATTCTTCAGGAAATATTTGTCTGAATCTATGAACATAGGATTGTAAATGATTGTTTCAATGCTAGAATATTTTGTGTTTGCGGTTATTTACCCATAACCTTGTATTTTTTTTGTGTGAACTACTTCCCTGACCATTGATAAGAGCATGTGTGGTTATGTGTTTACTCTCTTGTTACCTTTAGTTTCGTCTAGATGCATGCATTTGCATCTTAGACTAGTTTTATTTCATTCTTTAGCTTAGAAATCATCACCAATGGATCGGGCCACAACCAGTAAACCCCAATCAGTAATGGTTGATGGGTCGGAATCTATATGGGTTCCCTATTCCAAATGGTGTGAGGTCTAATTAGGACTTCTCATTGGGGGTAACCCCTACTATTGATCTAGGTCACACAGACCACGTCAAAAGAATTGGCACTAGAAAAAGGGCCTAATGACAAGCCTGAGCATGTAGATCCATTTCAATAAGTTGTTTTGATTAGCCCATGGATCCTCTCTATATCTCTATATTGGACCACCCTTTGAGTCTCCTAAGACCCTCAGGTGGCATCTCAGTCAAGACAGTTAATCTCTTGTCAAAATTGAAATTTGATGATGAAGGGCATGCCTATGCATTCATGAACCTCAATAAATTTAACGTCACATGATAGAATATTAAAATTATTCAAGACAATGAAATATATCCTCACATTCAGAGGACAGATTAAATCCTAGCATAGGACATTACCAATGAAATTGATACATAGTTGGAAGTAATTCATGGAGGTATTTATCACCACTCATGTAAATTATGATTATGAAGAACTCTATAATGTGCTTGAGGAAATCCATAGGCTTATAAATAAGCCTCTAGATGATTCATTTAAAAGGCTTATGCATATTTGATATAGATTTCCTTAAAGTGACAACCCTCAGACCAAGAAATTCTCAATTGGTTTTCATGTCTTCTCTCTATTCTTGGAGTGGAAAATCTCAAAAATAAAAAGGTCTCTAATATGAAAAATACCATTTGTTGATGCTCTAATTTAGATCTACATAATGAATATTCGATCACCTCTCATCCCAAAGAAATATTTTCAAACATACATACCATACAATCCTACCCTCAGACACCTAATACTTTGTAATACGATTTGAAAACACAACATGAGGGTAATATTTCAAAAATTGATATCAAATGAAAATTGTGATCCGATAAAGGACGATGGAGGATACATGATTTTTGTCTAACACTCTATGACTACGATAGGGGAATTTCCTTCAGCACCTCTAAACCCATTATATTCAGAGTGGTAACAAACTAGTGACACTCTTTTAGATAATCGTGAATATGCTTCAGTTTGTGAAAAAACTCCTACTAAAGAAATCCAATCCAATCATTTTTAGAATATGAAGATCTCTATTCTATTTATAAAAATATATTTGATGATGATTACTTACATGAGCATCCACAAACCTATCATGTAGTAGAATATTTACATTTTTCTTTCAATGATGAAATATTGAATGATAAAGGAGAGCAAGAAGATTTCCAAGCTTTTATTGATCAAACACCCATCCATAATTGATGTATGAGACCCCCTCGGCCCAGCGATTTGACTGGTAAATTCTAAGGAGGTATACATACCCTACCCCCATCTGGATTTGAACTTGTGACCTCCTAAGAGGAAACACATTTTCTTAACCATTAGGCATGCCTTTCCATGGTGCACAACTTTGAAATTCATTTGCAATTTGAATATTTGGAACATACTAAAACACAATTTTATTATGATAACTCCATCTTTGATGATTATATTTATGTTTTAGAAATGAGTGTGAGCATCAATGTGTCATTTGTTGATCTCGTACAATCTGAAATTACTAATCTCAATGCACATATGTTAATGATAGAAGACATAAGGCATGCAAAAAAAAATGAGTTTTCAAATCCCCATGGGGAAATGACAACAAATAGACAGTCCATCACCATGCAAGATAAAAGAAACATCAAGTTGATCCAAGAAGTATTTCCAGATAGATCTACTCCAAAATAATAAGTTAATTTTCAGGGGCAGATGCATCACTCAACCTTAGATTTTGTTTCAATACTCCAACACTCCTCAAATGATTTTGATGATGTTATTGTTACACACCTAAATGCCGCACCACCAAATGATTTTGATGATGTTATTGTTATATGCAAGTGGTATCCCACATGCCATAGGTTAATTATCTGGCATTATGTCCCATGCGTTACACTTTGAATGAGAAGGAGCCTCTCTTTGTATCCTCACCTTCATTAGACTTAGATCTGGTAGTTGACATGGTGAACCATTCAATAGGGGATTTAGAGCTTGATGTTCCCCTCGTTACCCCTATTGATTCCCTTGACATGTATTCCTCCCAAAGTGTTTTTCATCCATATGATGAAGACCTCTTGGAAGCCATGGTCAAGGGTTTCGAGAAAAGTTCCCATTTCTGTGTCAATTTCGTTAAAAAGTGAAATAGAGGATTACAAGCATAGTTATTTTCATGTGTCAAGTTCATTAAAAAATGAAACAGATGATCATGAGTATAGTTCCTTTTATGTGTCAAGCTCGTTAAAAAATGAAATAGATACCCATGAGCATAGTTCATTTTATGTGTCAAGCTCGTTAAAAAATGAAATAGATCCCCCTCCGATTGAGTCGAGTCTTTCACTAAATCTCGTAAATGTTGAGTCAAGTCTTTCACTAGATATCATAAATATTGAGTCGAGTCTTTTGCTAGATCCCATAAATGTTGAGTTGAGTCTTTCACTAGATCTTGTAACTAAACCTTCATTTCTTATGCCTGTGTCAGTTGATCCTCGTTCTTCCTCCCCCTATGGTGAACATATTCCTATTAGTATCCAGGAGTCTAATCGGGTGTAGAAGAAGAGTCAGTGGATGAAACAAAGATTGGGGGTCATGTCTCCAGCCTCTGGGCATCATGTTGGAGTTAAGCCACTAGCCTATGTCAATTATGTTGGGGGAAAGGTACTAACCTTTGGACATCATGTTGGGAAGAAAACCCGCTAATGGGTATCACTCCGAGCACAGTTTCACTCTCTGTTTCAAGCTCATGTAAAAATAAAAAAGACACCCCAAGCATAGTTTTTCTTTGTTTCAATCTTTTGTAAAAATGAAACCTACCCCAAGCATAGTTTTTCTCTATTTCAAGATTGTGTAAAAATGAAACCTACCCCAAGCATATTTTTTCTCTATTTCAAGCTTGTGTAAAAATGAAACCTACCCCAAGCGCAGTTCGCTTTCTATGTCAAACTCATTAAAAAAAGAACTAGACAACCGAGCACAATTTTATCACTTTTTGGGGCTCGTAAAAACTATATGAAAAAGGAACTCTTTGGAGTACAATCGAACATATTTTTATCACTTTTTTGGGATCATAAAAACTATATGAAAAATGAACTCTTTGGAGTCTCCTTTAAGCTCTTTTCAGACTCCCTAAACATGAAAATATTTTCAAGGGAGCTTGTTTCCTTTCACACTCATTAAAAGGTTTGAAATGGCGTTTATTTAGTATAAGTTTAACCATTTTTTAGACAAGATGGACTAATTACAAAAAAGGTATACTCTGGTCAATCATGGCTAGAAGAGTTCTCCCTTGTATTGCTTTACAATTTTTCAAGCTTAGGGGACTAAATTTACGAAAAAGAAAACTCTTTGTGTCATCTTT